>VXAL01013765.1:18611-35167 GCA_013399475.1 Chauna torquata
TCTCATCCTCACACACAAGGTGCTTCAGAAGTGCTTCACGGCTTTTTATAAAAATTAAAATTTAGACAGTCAGACTCATACCAAGAAAAAATAAGCCAGGGGAACTCAAGGTTCTGATTACCAGAAGTGAATCAACAAACCGGAAACCTACAGCAAGGCTGTTTCACATAGCAGGAGAAAAGAAGCCACAGCTAACTGGCTAGCCACGCTGTGAGCAGAATCCACTGAATAATCCAGAGTCGAACTTCTGGTTTGGTTTAGAAAAAGGTTACTTCAGCTTTCATTCCAGTGACCAAAGGCTGCCAGTGACCTAGGCAGACTAATCAAATCTACGCTTTGTTAAAAATGGTAGTTCAAATATCAGTAGCTGCTTCCTTTATGGTACTCAAGACTCACAGCATTAGCTGTGCTCAGAGCAGGACACTGTCTATTCAAATCTAGACATGGCAACACAGCTCCCTCCACTAGCAGAGCTGTAAGTGTTCTTCAATAGCTAATATCAGTTAAATTAAGCAGTGACACAGAAAGATGTTAGCAAGTTTCAACAGCTAGAGTTCTCTTAAAAAAAAATTTAAGTATTGCTTTAGGTTGGGTGGCATCAGTCTTGACTATTCATGAGTGATGATGCTCCTACAGATGGCATAGTTTACCCTTTTATGTTCCCCACCCCCAAAAAAAGCCCAAACTTCAGCAGTCATTTTAAAGAAAATATCAAAATGAAAATAATACACTAACAAGCAGCAGCATGGAATCCTACCTCTCCCAGCTTAATAAGGGTCAGAAAAGAAAATTAGTAAGAATGTTTTGTGTGAGCATTTGAAGCAATTGGAAAAGTCTGGGCATAGACCAAATGCTGTTCACAATTCCCTACAAAACACAGCATGCAGTGGTACCCACCATGAGTATCAGTGTTTCCTTTAACTCAACAGGTAAAGAACAGTTACAGAAGCCTTCACAGAGGTGAAGCAGCATCTTGAACTACACAAAAAAATTGGCGCATCAAGTAAAGACATTCAGTTTATGCAGCAGGCTGGTGAAAACAAAATAAATATTTTACATAGCAGCATAAACCAACAGGGAATACCTTCATACAAAATAAAAAAAATTAAGCAGTATTAAAAAAAAAGAGATGCATAAAACAGAATTTCTTCAACTCCTTTAAGTAACTAGCATTCATACTGTAAGATCTAGAGATATTAACACTGGCCTAGCCAAAAGAATTCCAATAGTATCATTACTACCAACTGACCAAGAATTTATTAATTACCGAGAGGCAAATTTATCCCAAAGTATGAAAGACACGCTTGTAAAAACCTAGATTCCCAGCTACCTGTCGAATATAAGATTTAGCACTTCACCTTTTCTGTGACAAGCCTATTGATGAGCAGCTTATTGTGCAAAAGTGTGTGTGGAAAAAAAACTTTTAACTGCTAGTGGACATAGGGGAACTGTTTGTAATAATCTGGCTCAGGTAATGCAGGCACATACAAGAATACAAACAAATAAATTTGTCCTGATAGCAAGATACAAGAGATCACATAGAAGAGAGAGGGACTATCTTTCATCATTACCCAACTTACACTGAGGAAACAAAAAAAAAAGCACTGTTTTTGATACCAAAACAATACCACGTAAATAAATAGTAAAATGGACGTAGATAAAATCTAAAAGGAAAAAATTAACTTAAATTAGCTTTCTAGAGAGATTAGCTCAAAGTACTCTTTAGACTGAGGAATCACCTGCAGACAAAAACTGGGAAAGCACTCAGGAAGGCAACAGTGCATCAAAAAAAATAAACGAGGGTTACAAAATAAAAAAGCAAATCATACAATGCAGAGGCGAAACACATCAACAACATAATCCATAAACAAGGAGTTAATAGGAAAAATCCTCTTACAGTAAGGACAATGAAATATTAGAAAAGACTATTTAGAAATATTGTGAAATCTCACAGAAGATCCTGGAAGTTAGGCATGTTGAGATAAATTTGACTCTTGCTCCTCAACTCTGTAGTTCAGGAGTGTCTCTGTGTATGCAGCCCTTGAGCCTTGCAACCATCAGAGCACGCTCTTGGTCAGGAGTTGCACGTACCCCTTTTTGACATCTGCAGGAACAGAGACCTTTTGCATGGAACATCCCCCCCAGGTCAGTGATGCAAGTCAGCAACTTGTATCATTTATATGTAACAATTTTGGTTATGTCACATATAGGTAACATCTATATAGCACATATATACAACAATATCAGTAATTTTCAGACCAGCAGGTTGCCACTGATGAAGGTACAGAGCAAGAATCAACCAGGCAAACAAATCTCATTTTTCAAATGAATTTCATGAATTTGGCTCAGGTGTTCCCAGACCATAACTCCAGTCCCATATCTGAGAAACACTCAAGCAGCATGCATAACTTTATTAGGATCTGAAGTTACAGTTGAACTAATATGCAACTACAGCATCATCTGGTGGCCCAAAACAGTGTGCTGTGCCATTCCAGTCTCTGAATCACATTCTGTATCACAGCCCTCAATATCTGTAGCAGTAAAAAATCCTGATGACCAGAATATCGTGACTTCCTTTAACATCCGAGACACAAAGTTAAATGTAAGAAATCAACCCAGCAATGAACACACACTTACATTGTTTAAGAAATGGAAAAAAAAAGTTTGCAAAAAAACCACACTGAATTCAGGATACCTTGTCAACAGAAGACAGCTTAACAAACTTACAAGTGTTCTTACTGTTTTTTCTCACACTTCTCCAATTGATTTGATATTTGGCATATCTGCGTGGGATAAACAGTCTCTCAAATGCAATCATGTCTAGGAATGTTCCTGGTAAATTACGAGTTGGCACCTGATTAATCAGGAGTCCCAGGATAACAAATTATAGAATGAGCTCTTTATGGTTAAGAAAACAGAATGTCCTGCCTCCTTAGATACATGTCGGCCACAAAATAAACTGAAGACTCTCAAGGCTGCTGACAAAAAAAAAAGGACACCGTTTGCAACATAATGCTTCTAATCAAGTATTTCCCATATGCTGATGAAGAGACTAAAATGTATGTTTTCAAGGTCAAAAAGCAGCATATTAGTCCTAAAGATTTCAGACAAGTTATCAGAGATGACTGTTCACATTCCAAGTTTCAAACATTACATGCCATAATACATGTAGAGATGAGCTCTTCCGGGGGAAGAAAAAAAACAGGAATCCTTCCTTTATCTTCATAGGAGGCATTTACACGACTGTTCTGAGAACCAGGAGATACTCCCCACCGCACTAACATATCCTTATGGACGGTCCTCACAAATGAGGAAAGACTGGGAAAGGAGAAGAGTGAGAAGGAATAATCAACATCAAGCCTTTATCATTTCTAGAACCCATTAGCCTTCAGAAATAATTTTCCTTAAAATGAAACAAATCCTGAATGCTCTAGGTATGGATACTTAGTTGCAATTCCCAACAATCTTCAATATAGTAAAACTGATCACTTTTACTATTATTCTATTTAAGTTTCCATTGTTTCAGATTATAAAGGTCACAAGTGAAACTCATCCCTCTGTGGTTACTCAAATGATATTTGATCCAGCTGATAAGAAAAATCAGGTTTTTGCCTTGAATAGTCTGGATCTTTTATCTGCTTCTTTTAAAGCTCTGGAGTATAAATAGCTCCAAAACTCCTGAGCATGCACAGTTTCTACTCACACATACTGAGTGCACCGGCAACTTGACTACTAACATCCTCACTACACTGTTGTTTTCAAGTTGTTACACAAAACCAAGGACCTTAGCCAAAATGAACATCTGTAGGTGCTTGGCAATTGCAACTATGGCAATTTAGTATCTGTTCAGCTTACCAGAGGTTATACTGTCCCCGCAGCACAGCTGAACCATACATGCATTAGCTTCTCAGACACTGCAGTTTACATTGAAGTTATGCTTTTAGTTATCAAGAGCTGTTCCTATTGCCATAGCTATTTCAAGCAACACCAAATGCTTAAGCAATCTATCTCACCATTGTCCCTGAGAAACCAGATGTCAAGATACGTAATGAAATGATGCAGTATTTGGATAAATTTTAAACACCTTGTGACAACTTCGGTAGCAAGATTCAAACAACTGACTACTGGAGGTTGAACTATTAACTCATTCTTCCTAAAAAAAAAAAAAAGAAAAGAAAAGAAAAGTTCTAGCATTTTGGGTTTGTGGTATTTAGTGTTGCTTCTGAAGACTGCTTTTTACTCTCCAGGGCTCCAGCCACCATGAATGAAATTTCATGCTAGGTGCATATGCAAAGGATGGAAAGGAAATACAGAACCTTTTCTTCTACTTTTTGTAATAGAATGGTCTGAATCTGTCTGCAAGAGAACAGAGAAGAAAACTGTGTAGGAAAGTTTGTATGGAAGCTCTTTGTCTCAGAATCTGGATGACACTACCCATGCTCCCCTTTTGTAGGCAAAGTCATGTTTTCAGGAATACTGTCTAACCTAAGTTTAGACAAACTCAAAATTTGCATGTGTATCAGCAACATTTGCAATCATCAAGACACAATGAAAGTTTACTGTTTTGAAAGTTTTGACTACAGCATAAACAGAGAGGTTACATTTTCAACAAATTGAATTAAAAAAAAACATCAGAAGGTACACATGGCCTGTTCATTTGCAGAATGCCTGCTCAAGTTACTGTCCTGTGCAAGTCATTTGACTCAAAGAACAACCTGAAAGACAACAGGTCCTTCGTTTTAGCACACCAACTTTCAGTTTGAATCAGTGGATACATTGCCCAAGTTTGCATAACCACAGCTACAATATAAAAATACGTATTTTATTTGAATAAGTAAGAAAATCCTTTTCCTCCAGAACTTTCAGAAGTGCTTCAAATACTTTTTGGTATCATAGCATTACTTGTTATGCTAAAGCAGTCTCCAGTGTTAAAAATTATACAAGTCCAGCAGAACAAAACTGTGTTACAAAGCCCTGAGGTGCTGATTTTGAGGCTGTTTATAATCACTTTCCATAAACTCCTGTACCTTAAAAAAGAGTTGCACTCAGTTTCAAATGTCTCTGAAGCTTCTTCATGTTTAGAAGCCAAAGTAACTACTGACTTCTACTGTTTCATCAATGCTTTCTACAACTTAAGAAGTATCTTATTTAAATAGCAAGTTGTTGAATCCACTGAAATTTTTTCCAACAGTCAGGCTAAGAAGCCTGGGTGTGGCAGTGACAGAAAGCTCCCTCCAGACCCATTTCTGGCTGATAACAAGTCTGCTAACAGCTAAGAACTCTTACAAAGAATGTCAATATATCAGCATTTTCTCTGAACAGAAAGCCATAGCATGAAAATAATATGTAATGATTAGTACTGTAGTCTAGATTTAGTTTACCTAAAGTCTCTAAACTTATGTCTAACTAACAATCCCACCAGCTTGATTTTTATTGGAAAAATACTTCTGCTTGGTTTTTAACACTTTGTTCAGTTTGCTTTCTCTATAACAACGTACAATCGCAACAGCTAAGAAATGGTGTTCTCTGCAAAACTTATAGGGCAATGACAGCCAAAACCATGTCCACCCTTCGCCAATATTCAATGTTGGGTACTCTGGTGATGAAACACAAACCAAACGATTCAATTATAACATCAAGTTGCTATAAACAGAATTTCATTTCCAATTTATTGTCACTACAATTTCAGTAGGAATTCTGATTTATTGCAATTTTTTGTATATTAATCTAGGTTATAGTATTATATATGTCTATGAAAATAATCATCAGAACAAACATTTATAGCCCATTCATTTCTTTGAAAAAAATTGGACACCTTTTTAGTGAAGGAGTTTGATTCCCCAGGACTAAAAACATGTAAAAAGTTAAACTCAAAACACCAAGTATAAATTAATTTTTGCAGCTAGCTGTTTGTAAAAATACTGCAGAGAAAAAAATAATTAAATGTAAATTTAGGCATCTCAATTGGATCAAAGAGATAATTCATCAAGTTCACAACAGATTTTAAAAGGAAAGAAAAGGTAGCATTTTTATGTATTAAAAAAATTCATTCACCTTAAAATGGAATTCTACTCAAGTTATTTATAAAGGCATATCATGGTGCTCAGCATATATTCTATGTGCTACCTCTTCCTAATTCTAACACATAAAACAAGTAAGGCCTTTTCTGCATCATTCACTGTTCCAAAACATTCAAAAGAGCAGTGTGTGGCCTAAATTTAAGTTATATAACCTCCGCTTCTTTCAGTGGGAGATTTACAAATGTAAATAAAGACAGGTTTCCATGTCAGGAGCAAAAGCTAATTGAATTTTGAATGAACTAGAACACAACTATGTTTTCTTACACACAGCTACAGTCACACTTTACAGCTACCAACTGTCAGACAAAAATATGAGCTTCGCTCTAAGTAAATACACCTTCTGCGTGTACACAAGACGTGAACTCCTAAAACAGCATTTAAGATTCCCCAGAACAAAACAGGCAGGGTTACTCATCAGTTTCTTGCTGGTACTTCAGTGTTAAACTGTTAACCTAATACCCACAGCCCAGAAACAAAATTGCCACCTTCCATCACTGAAGCACTACTCCTGTTTATGGCAAAAGACTACACAGGAAAGAAATCAAGCCCAAAACCCTCATTAATGACTACTTAAGACTTAAAATATCTAGAAATTAATGTTAAAATTCCTAGAGTAATCCCTACCTTCATGATACACAAGCTATGCCAACTTACATATACTGCAACAAAAAAGGTAATAGCCACCATACAACTTGCAAAAGGAGTAATTTCAAGTATTTCGCTAGATTTTGACCACGACATCACAAACAATGCTTCCCCCCACCTCCAGAAAATGACCACGTACACTGAAAACCTCAAGTAAAACAATTGTTCTATCAAAATCACACTATATAATGTGCTGCCACCATAACTATCTTCTGAGGTCATCATTTTTTCTCCAGTTTAGTTTTAAAACTCTCACAACAAGGAGATACAGGAAAGAAATGTAGAAGAGTCAATTGATACTACTACACCATAAAAGTCTATTTTTTTTTCCCTGACATACAAGAAATCTGAACTTAAACTTTAGAGAAGACTTAGTATTATATAAGTCTACGGGGCCCAATGGGATTAATCCCAGGGTACTCAGAGAGCTGGCTGATGTCATCATGAGACCTCTCTCAACTATTTTTCAATGGTCTTGGGAATCTGGAGAGGTCCCTGTCGACTGGATGCTGGCAAATGTTGGCCCAATCTTCAAGAAGGGCAAAAAAAGACGACCTTGGTAATTACTGGCCTGTCAGACTCACTTCAGTGCCGGGTAAAATTATGGAGAAAATTATTCTGGGAGATACTGGAAAACACCTGGAGGACAATGCGGTCATTGATCACAGTCAACCTCGTGGCTTCACGAGGGGAAAGACCTGTTTAACGAACTTAATTTCCTTTTATGACATGGTCACCCACCTACTTGACCAAGGGAAGCTAGTCGATGTAATCTTTTTGGATTTCTGCAAAGCTTTCGATACTGTTTCTCACAGCATCCTTCTGGACAAAATGTCCAGCACACAGCTAGATAAATACATAATACGATGGGTGAACAACTGGCTGACAGGTCAGGCTCAAAGGGTTATAGTAAATGGGGTTACATCAGGCTGGCGGCCAGTCACTAGCAGGGTTCCCTGGGGCTCCATTTCAGGGTCAGTTCCCTTTAATGCTTTCATAAGTGACAGCTCTAGGACTAGAAGGTACATTGACTAAGTTTACAGATGATACAAAACTGGGAGGAGCTATCGACTCTGTTGAGGGTACAGAGACCTTGACAAATTAGACAGCTGGGCAATCACCAACCGCATGAAGTTCAACAAGAGCAAGTGCCGAATTCTGCACCTGGGACAGGGCAACCCTGGCTATACATACAGACCGAGGGACGAGAGGCTAGAGAGCAGCCCCACAGAAAGGCATCTGGGGGTTCTGGTCAATGGCAAGTTGAACATGAGTCAATAGCTTGCCCTGGAAGCTAAAAGGGCCACCTGTATCCTGGGGTGCATCAAACAGAACAGCTAGCCAGTCAAGGGAAACGATTGTCCCGCTCTACTCTGCGCTGATGCAGCCTCATCTCCAGTACTGTGTGCAGTTTTAGGCGCCACAATATAAAAAGGACAAAGCTACTCGAGAGCGCCCAAAGGAGGGCTACAAACATGGTGAAGGGCCTAGAGGGGAAGACGTATGAGGAGCAGCTGAGGTCACTTGGACTGTTCAGCCTAGAGAAGAGGAGACTGAGGGGAGACCCCACCACAGCCTACAGCTTCCTCACAAGGGGGAGCAGCAGGGTACGCGCTGATCTCTTCTCTCTGGTGACCAGTGATAGGACCCAAGGGAAAGGCATGGAGCTGTGACAGGGAAGGTTCACGCTGGATGTTAGGAAAAGGTTCTTCACCGAGAGGGTGGTTGGGCACTGGAACAGGCTCCAGACAACGCTCTCAGAAATACGGTTTGATTTTCAGGTGGTCCTGTGTGGAGCTGGAAGTTGGACTGGATGATCCTTGTGGGTCCCTTCCGACTCAGGATATTCCATGATTCTATGATACTATCGTTTCTGAATTAAAGGTACTAAACTTGCAAATTTAATATTCCTCTATATCACAGGATTCCTACTTCATTTTTCTGTGTTTAGAACAAAACACAGCTACCTATAGCTTTAAAAAAGAAAAAAGCAAAACTATATAGACCTGTAATACAAGTAACGAATGTAATTAGGTACAGCAGCAGAACAGTAACCTGAAGCAATAGCTGCAAGTAAGCTCTACTCTTGCATAGTATAAATCATATGCAGGAGCTGTACAAACTTGAACATTCAAGCTCTTCCCTCTAGCAATAAAAATTATGCAATATATACTGCCTCTCTGCTACATACATACAGAATACTTTTATAGAAATGGTTTCACAAAAACATTGCAAGCTGCTAGAGCAATCGCTACAGTAACCCATCAAAAATTGTCAAAACTTTTAGAAAGATTTTTCCTTACTACTGCAGACCTCTACTTGCTAAAAGGAATAAATTGGGAGGTGCTATTTGGATAGTCTCAACCACTTAATTTGCATATCCACTTAGTCTACACTGAGGAAAGTTAATACTCTTTTGGCCTTGCAGTACGACAAGCAACATGATCACAATCCCTTTTCATTTCACTAGCAAAGAAATATATTCAATATATTATACTACATACTGTAATGAGAGGAAAAATCGAAGCTAGTTGCCAAATATGAACTTTTGACTTGACTCAACATCAGTTTCTACCACCCTACAGGCTGAGTTACTTACCAAGACAGTGAATTTCTGGAATTTGTTGCTACAGGAAATTACAGAGGCAGATAGTATCAGCAGGCTAAAAAGGGATTAGAAGAATTCATGGATAACAGGTTCTTAATAATAATAATAACAAAAAAGAGGAATCAACAGGCACTTTCTTCAAAATCTCAAATGAGACAAGGGCTTCTAGGCTGCCAGGAAAGCAAGATGCCATGCGATCACTAAGGGCTGGAACCTTCCTAACAGCTTCTGCTGGTGCTCTCCAGGACAGAGTATGGGGCTATTGATCAGCCCCAGCAGACTATTTTTCATTTGTAATGCTACTGTACTATTGAAATACATCTACTTCACACAAAGCTTAATTCTTTCCACAGGCCGAGAATCCTACAACATTGGCATTTCCATTGCTTGAATTATAAATCCTGCGTTCTTTGTTTTGTTATTAAGGGTGTTGCATCTAACATAGGAAGCAAAGCCTTTCAGATTAAGAATTTTCTATTGTTTAAAATAGTCAGAAGGAAGTCTCCATTTTAAATAAACAGCCACACTGCCTAGAGATCAACATGGGGGAAATCTTAGCAAGCTTTTTTTTTTATTCTGATATTAATTTTAGATATAACAGCTCTCAAACCTATTTGCACGATTTTAAAGGTAATACACTGCTGCTACTTTTGATATACTCTTACCTAACATTTCATAACAAATAAATTAACCTAAATAAAGTCCCCAAAAGCACTGTTCCCTAGCTATCAGGCAACATAAGAAAACCATAGCTCCATGCCCCTCTAATAGCATATTATCAGATAAGAAATTCAGAAAGATGATACCTTGAACTACTATGCTGACTAAGACTGTATTTTAGACAAAAAAATCTGTGTATTCCATAATGAAATTCTTAGTTCAGTATTCAAATTGTACAGTGATGAAGAAAAGAGATGATGATCTTTTCTGTTACAGGCAACAGCTAAGAAGCATTAATACATGGTGTAGTGACTGTTGTATTTACAGGCTAGATGGCAACAATCTTGTCCTCACTACTATGGCACAAGCACACATACACACAGTTTAATCTCAATGGTGTGTGGAATTATCCAAGAAGAGTGCTTAGACTGTCAAGAAGCTGCTACACTGAAAAGGAAAGCTAAACACAGTTAACTTTATAGGCTTCAAGAGATATATGGCCTGCAGTCTTGTTAAGAATTCAAAAGCAAAAACCAACCATGTGAGTTATGGTCTCCCACATCTCAGCTGTCCCACAGCTATCGGAAAGACAAGCAGTTTCCCATTGCTATCACCTTTAACTACTGAAGAACTTTACAGCAGTGCTGCAGGTCTGGCTAGATGATGTCAAAAGAGAAAAAACAATCCTCTCTTGCCTCTGCTGGAGAAGCTAACAATAGATACAGTGCATTCCACATCTCAAATAGAGCTGCAAATAATCCTAGCATTTTTCACCATGGTCAGTCACATGGAGTATACAGGCCATGTCACTGAAGTCTTCCCCAGACTATGGGAACACTTGTCTAGGGGCTTCTTGAAGCCACTTTTTAAAATGGCTTTTTCAATTATAACCTCTGAAGATGAGTTCAGGCAAATAGATTCTAAAGTGGTTTGAGTTGACAAAGTCTTACCCAAACTGTAGATCAAGGCATTTTAAAACTAGAAAACGGAAGCTCCCATTTTAGGCAATAACCCATTCTGCAAACAAGACATATCAAGAAATTTTAAAATGCCAAGTAAATTTAGGATTGATAATTCAGCTGACATTTGTCCAGTTAACCACAATCACAGAAAAATATTAAACATTTTTACAAGAATAAAACAGTATTTTTTTGGCATTCCAAGAAATAATATTCAACTGTTCATTAATAATGTTCAATTAACTTCAAAATTTAAGACAATAACAGCAGAAAAACAGATATGCAACTTTAGATGTAGAATCAATTTTTTGTTTAATTTCCACAAAGCTTGCAATGAACTACAGTTTTAGCAAGTGCTAGACATCGCTCATCAGCATTTTCTGAAATTTAGACAAAGCACACATCAGATAATGAGCTTCATAAACGACATTTATTTTGACCAAACATAATTTAAGTTCCAAAACCCTAAACTGGGCTCAGCTATTGAGCAAAAATACAGAAAATGAGAACAGCTATACGCACTAACAGATATTTAAAAAACCACTAACAATCAAGTTCTCTTTATCCCATTAAATTTTTTGGTAGCAGCTCCATGACCTCTGGGCTACAAACCCAAGCTATAGAAATTGCCTGGCATATGTTCTCCAGATCATCCCACCTATAGATATTTGTAATCCCTGAACAATCATCTAGAAAGTGCACTCAGCAGGTTGAGCTAACAGAGACATTAACTACCAAGTGAAAAGAAAGCATTTGTTTTGTCAAAAACTCCACTGACAGAGGTTTAAAATCCAAGCATCTCCTTCACATTTTCATTTGTCCCTTTGCTGGCCCTAATAGTTAAGATACACAAGTGAGAGTGAAAAAGCAACACTCATTTTTGAATGGAAAGCAATCCTACTGCTAAAAAGAAAAATCACTTACCTCATACCTCTGATTTTACTCAGTACAGTAAGTTAAATTCTTTCTGTACACGCATTCCCCTACAGCCTGATGAAAAGACTGGACAGCCAGCCCACTCCCATTCCCTTTTTGATCTGTTCTTCCGTATTATCTATGAAGTTTTCAAGTCTAACACGTGATAGGGAGATAAACAGCATGAAGTTACTCACTTAAATCTAAAGATACTCAGCAGTGTAAAGCAGATTAAAGGAATTCCACAAAAAATTGCAACTATTAATAGTATCTTGTTGCAACACAAGAAAAAAACTAAAAGGTTTCCACATTTTTGAGCCATTTTGCAGCCAGCAGTTGCTATACAGACAATTTTTAATGATAATTCATCAGCAAGTTTTGAGAAGCAAGTAATCCATGATTACTAGTTTCAGGGTTTATCCACTAAGTCTACCAACTAGCTAAGCAGAAAATTAATATTTGCTAACACTGTCTAGTAGTATTTCCAACACTTTCAGTCTATGAAATGCAAATAAGCCATGTACAAAGAAGGCAAGCCACACTCATCTTTTCAGATAGTATTTCTGCTAGACACAGAAGCCATGACTACTGTTAATTACATCTCAGTGAAATTAACTCTCGTGGTACAAAACAGAAGAGCTTCAATCAGATTTATTTTCAAGTAAAATATTTTGCTCTAAAAGCAATTAGCTTATATTGTATGAGAACTGCAAGACAAAATATTCTCCAATAGACTATACTTCCTTGAAGGTTTTTAAATGATGTAGATTGTTGTAACAATACACATCTTTCTAATGAAAACCTAAAGTTTCTCCCTAAAGTCAGAACATTTTAGATTCAACACACAACTCAGCTACAATCCACTGCAGCAGGTAACAGCCTGGTTCAAACTAAAAGGATTTTAATCAGAAGCATGTAACACATAGGAAACATGAGTAAGGGAAAGAAATCCGAAATATACTGTAATTATGTATACTGTAGTAAAAGAAGAGGTGAAGGTAATAAGAGTTATTTTTGCAAAACCAACCTCATCCCCTCGTTTAGGTTATTATCAGTAGGCTATAACCTGACCCAGCATTTTGCCCCATAAACCGTTATGCCCTACTTGGATCCCAAGACAGTAATCTTTCTCAATTTGTTGCCTCAAACATCATCAGGGAATCTAGTATTATTCTCACTCATTACATCTTTTCTCTGCAATGCCATCAGTGATACATATAGCTCCATGTTGCTTCTTATAAAGCTCATGTTTTCACCTATGTAACAATTGGCACACTTCAACATTACATCAACAACAGATGACTTTTTTTGTATATTTTGTCTGAATACATATAATTTATTCCCCACAAGAAAAAGCCCTGAATGTAATAGCTGTGAGCCTCAATCTTCAGAAGACTATGGTTGTTCAGTTTACGCTGAACAGATTCTATTCCAAGCTGAGTAGACACTCTGCAAAATCTTCCCCAAAATTTCAGCTGGTGTTCAGAACCTCACTCAGACCATTGAGGAATGTCAGTAAGATTTACAGAAGTCCTAGATCCACCAGTGGTTACCTCTCTGAGCTCAGGGAGGATGTGAAGTACTGAATGGGGAAGGAATTAAACTGTCAGGTTTATAAAGCTCCTACGTTTAACTTGAATCCCAAGAAATACAGCAGCACAAACTACTAGTAAAAACCTCTTTAATATATTTTCAACATTACTTAAGAACTAATAATGTCAAATAAGTAATTTCCTCTAGGTCTTCTGGAGTCCAACACTAATTACTGTAGAGAAGTAGCAGATGCCATAGTATTACTTGGTTTTTAACAGAACTTACAGGGCATTTTCATTAGACAGATAGACATACACAGAAGTTACTGTAATGAAAGCAGAAAGTTTTCAAAACTATATTTAGATAGCAGCTATTGATGCTACACTTGGAGAAAATATATCAAGTGCAGTTTTGCGAGGTCTGTGTTGTATCAGAACCACACAGAAATGGAAGAGTATGCTTCCTATCTTCAGAGAAGACAGAAGACCAGAAAAATACACAAGCTTAAAGGAAGATAGAGTAAGAACTTTGAATCACACCAGCATACTGAAAAAGTGACTGAGGAAGAAAAGTTCAGTTCTACACTTAGATATATTCCAGGGTACAGATGTCAGATAGTATAGACTAGACAACAAGATTTGGCTTCAGAAAAGATGTAGACCAAGAGGAGAGTAGGAAAAGTGGCAGGAGGTCTTGAAGAGGGAGAAAAAAAATAAAAAAACCAACAGCTCACAATGAAAGATTAACGAAACTGGTAATCTTAATCCTGAAAAGACTTTGTGGAAACATAAACCCTCACATACACTAGAGGTAGCTTCAAAGAGAATAAGCTGTTCTCTACTTCCACAGTTAGCAAGCATAGAAGCCTTAATTTACAGAAAAAGAGATGTAAATGACATAGTGAGATAAAAACTCAAAAGAATTTAGAACAGGAATAAGTTTCCTGATAAAAGTGATGCTATCTCAGATTAAAGAGATGTACTCAACTAAGGTGCCCAAACTGCAGTCTACAGACCAGAGAGTGTGCAAGAAAAATCTGTCTGCCCAGACTGTTCCCTGGCATCATTTTTACCCAGAGTCTCCCACAATATAGCCAGAGAACAAAGTTATTCTGAAAACCTGTTCCTTCCTGCACTGAGCATGTCACAACACTTCCCTCCCTTAATAACCAGGTTTGCATCTGCCATGCAGCCAAAACACATATAAAGCAACACATCCCTTAAATAAAGAGCAGTTGCATCTATAAGTATCTAAAAGGAGTCACCTAACATTCATCTGTCTTATATGATGGGACACTTACCTGTCTTCCATTTGTATAGTAAACAAGAGATCAAGATAGACAAACTCAAAGCATCATCAAATAAAGCCATACGGCCTGACCCACACAAGCGCTGGGAACAAGTTAAGTGTCAAGGTTCTTCCCAGCCCTATCATAAACACTGAAAAATACACACATATATTTTAGTTTGGTTAAAGTCAGTGACTGATTATGCACAGCATAAGCAAAATGTAGATTCCTTGAGTTTCAGTACTCCTCTCTGGTAAGCACACATCACTGCAATCACAGTTTTCAGCCTCCTTCAAGTGCACGGTCTACAAACGGAACAAGAACTACCGAGAGTTATGCTGATTTCAGGTAGCATGCAGGGTTGTGAATCTAGTTGCTCCAAATCTCTTGGCAAGCTGCGCATATTTGAAATATCACAGCACATTGCATTTGGCTTATTACTTCTATTTTTAAAGAACCTGAGAAATTATACCGTAATAGTTTAAAAAAATAACTTTCAAAGTTAAAAAAAAAAGTACAAGAAATAAGAACTACTAGAAATTCTGGTTGTTATACGCAAGAGGAAGTCTTAGCTACATACTTACTCCTCTCGCCCTTCCCACCTCTTTTCGCAGACTACCTCTGACTTGGGATAAATGGACTGTTGAGTGTATGAACAGATAGTATTTTTCTTCTCTTCATTGTTTCAACATGTAGTGACTTTTTACACATTAGCAAAACCTTGTTCTGAATACCAAATTCAAAATTTGTTCACGGTTTATGCACAGTCTCGTCAAATACTGCATTTGAGACACTCAAACTTGAACATATGAATTTTAAAAAAAAGCTAGTAAAGTTCGGAAATTAAAGGAGGAACAGATAGGAAGTTGTTTCCTCCACTGGAGAGCTGAAGCACAATAACTGGGGCACCAGATTTTCTGATCTCAATCATTTAGTCCAGGATGATCTAGGACCCTTTCCCTTCAGCGGCTATATAATGTTCTCTGTGCTTTGAAGGATTAAGGTATATGCTGAATAATATAATGTTTTGAAATCACCCTCTCTTCCAGCAGTTCCCTTTCCTTACAGACTTTCCAACCTCTGCAACACAGAACGATGACAAAAAAGCAGCCTTCAAACCACAACCTAATTCCTTCTGCAAACCAGAATCCAGACACTGTTGGGAATGTTCATGTGCTTCAGCACTGTTTTTACATAATTTTGGATTTGCATATAGGTATTAATGAACAAGAGCTGGTAGGCTAATGTGACAGACCACAAATACATAAAGAAATTATCATCTTTTCAACAGCTGAACAGAACTTTGGACTACTTGCATCAAGCCTACAGGATATGCCTCGATTTAATTTCAGTTTTCAGAAAGAAGATAGATACAAAAAGCTGACTATTTTGTAATAGCCCTATTTATAGCAGAATAGCACCTGAGCTGCAAGAAAAAAAAAAATCAAAATAGTATGCACTATCCATACACTGATTGCTTTCATCTGGCAACCATTAGCACAGAAAAAATTGTTGAGTTGCTTTATTGCAGCATCTTTTTGTTCATTTTGGATTGCTGCTCCATTATACGATGAACCATGATACTATAAACCTCTCAATGTAAAAAAATAAAGGAAGAAAAGACTGAAGGGAACAAAAGGAAAAAAAGATTTTAAACAGTGTTTGTTCCTAGATGTTAATTTTTGCTCAATTTTTTTTTCTCTATCCCAAAATTATAACTGGAAAATTTCTGTGGAATTTTTCTTTAGCCCTTGGTGCTGTGCTTAAAACAGATCTCCAGAGGATATATCACTACTGTGATTTACTCTCAAAGAAAATCATTGCTTGACGAGTGGCCAACAGGGAGAAGTTTGAAGAAGTTTGAAATA
>VXAL01013765.1:50273-60290 GCA_013399475.1 Chauna torquata
TCCTTTCCTTTCCTCTCCTCTCCTCTCCTCTCCTCTCCTCTCCTCTCCTCTCCTCTCCTCCGTTCCCGACTATGGTCTTACAAGCCACGGGCACGTGAGGAGAGCGGGAAAATGGGATTCCCGATTTCTGGGAAAATCCGAGGTGGCTGCAGCCCACCGCAGGGGCTCCGCAGGTAGGCTGCCCTCTGTGCCCGCAGCTCTGCTGACTGCCTCCCCGTGCGCTGGAGCGCGCGCGCGGCCCGCGGTGCGCATCGAGAAGGGCAGGAACGCTCTGTCAGCTTCCTGCGCGTCTGCCGCCACCCCTTTCACTAACCCCCCCGGCACTCAGCGCAGATGTGTGTTTCGCTGGGAGTGCTCCCGGTGGATCAAGCACATGGTACACGGAATTTCAACCCAGCTCATCTTCAGCGGATTTCTGTCCAGTGCCGAACACCCGCTCTCTCTGGTCTCGGTTAAGGGAAATGAGAGCAAGTATCTTCGCGATTTCCGATGACACAAAGGCATCTTAGTACTTTTGCATCAGCGATTTCATTTTTCCTTCACAATTACCATTGTCTTCTAGGATTTAGTTTTTAAATATATAAGACGTGAGAAACAAATCATAAATTTCTAGATTTTTAGATATAAAAAGGTATAGAACTTTAGAAATATATATATAGCTTCTTTATATATTTCTGATTTAGGTTTCACAAATTTCATTTCTTACCACAAATCTTATTTATCTGACCCCACGTGTACAACCTCTTCCTTCAGCATGAGACAGGGTCATCCACTGTCACATAAGGGTTTCAGTAACATGATAAAAGAGGAGCTAGTCAATAAAAAAAGAAGAAGAAGGAAGGTCAATATTAATTCAGGAAAAAAGGATAGGCTCTGAAATTCCAGCTAAGGAATACCAATTTAGTAAGAAAATTAACATGTTTTTACTGGCATATGGATGATGTCAACGAAAATGTATCTGTAGAGGTGAATCACAAAATGCAGATGAGTAATCAAAAGAAAAGCAGCATCATACTCTTTTAGGTGGATACCTTTGGCAACAATGTACATGGAGTCTGAAATAGAGGACTCAATTGAATCTGATAAATACATTTATCTTAATTGCTCCCATTAAATACTCAGGACGCTCATGATTGACTGTGGACCTTAGGAATCTTAAAGAATCAGGAATTTTACAAGGTCTGGGATTACTATTATCACCAGCATGTCCTCCAAATAAAAGGTTTGAAAAGTAAGCCATTCTGACAGTGAAAAATATATTGAAGGCAGCCAAATATAAATGTGAAGTTCTATATCTAAATGATATATCTAGGCATCTATATAGATATATCCAAGATATATATCTAACTGGCTCTAGGAGATACATCAATAGAAGGAATGGCAGATATGTTTGGAAGAGGATTCTGTTCTGAGATCCCAATTGTTCTACACTAGAAAAAATCAGGATGCTAATGTGATTGTTCTGATGTAACTGTTTGGTCATATTAGTCAAATCTCAAGGAAGTTTGACTGTGGCAGGTATGTAAAAAAACACTGAAAGTATGCCTGAGCAACAAGTCTGCCTGAGAGGGAATGAAAGTAGCCAGAATCTGTTACTCCTGCAAAAAAAAAAAAAATCTATATATACCAGATATATTATCATTATTTGTGTTATATTGCTAGGTGTTCTTAGCCAAATCAGATATGGTCATAGCTTGATTTCTCAAGACATACTGTGTGGTGCAATAGAATTTGTAAAAATGCCAGAAGAATCATTTTGCATGCTGGTATCACAGATGTCACCAAATGCAAAGTCATGCTGGATGCTAGCTTAGTCAAAAATCCCATTGAATTAATCTGTAACAAAATATTAAATCTGTAGGAACTTGTATCAGCAGTTATGAGTAGGAAGGGAGCCAAAATGATATAGGGCGGAAATAAATTATAAATGTTGAGCATCTTTTTCTTTCCAGGTCCATTTAGTGATGTTATTGTCAAGAAATTAAAGTAGTCTAGCAGAGGAATGAGTTAGTGCCATGTGTATACTTATGGTTCTGAATTATGTATTGAGAAATCTGTAATCTCTTGTAACTGGCCTACAAGTTCCTAAGCTGTAATCATTAGATGTGTCCAAGTCACTTTTTGCAATTTTGCCATCGTGTTTCTCACAGATGGGACCCTCCAGTGGCATACCATGAGCGTTAATGCCCTCTGCATTGCCTCCCACCTCTCTCCTTTCTTGCAATGACAAAAGGAACGTGGCAGAAAGCCTTGGTAGCTGATGGTGTCACACTAGTAACCTAGGGCTGCTGACAACTTAGGAGGCAGAGGCACATAATGGCTCTTCTAATTTGTGTCGGAGTGATGTTCGTACCTTTCTTTCTTGGGATCCAAGCAGCTCAGAATACCCGAATGCCACTTTGCATCCCTCCCTTTTGCATTTTTTGCTGCTCAGCTGCAACTGATGACTGGAATTCAGATGTTTCCGATGGCTAACACAGCTTAGGTTGAGCGGTATGGTGTGCCTCCGCTCCGAACAACCCAATGGAGGCTTTCTGAATACTAGAGAAATGGATCACCCAGGCATAAACCAGAAGAGAATGTGTTTCTGATAAGCATCAGCCAGATGCAAGAGGTTTGGCAGGCTACTTCTGAGCAAACCCAGCTGAGTCCAGTCTCATATCATCAGCATGGATCACTCTCAATAAAAGGTCGTGAGGAGAATGTGTGACTAATGTTCCGGAGACTTTGGGGGAATCTAAAAGCTTGAAAAAGCAGAGTAATCCATCCTCTCACAGTGAGGTTTCCCCCATCTTCTCTGAAATAATCTTCCATTTTGCAGTCTTAGTTTCTCTGGAAAGTCTGCTTGTATTTGAGACAATTAGCTGAGATCTTCACACGTCTTACTACAGTCAGTGTCCTAGGACAGCAGTGCTTACGCAAGATCACTTTGGCCTTCTTTAATGCTCTGTGAACAGGATAAAAGATGCAATTCAGAGAGGTTTCTGGAGTGGGGAGACGTGGGTTATCTTGGTGGTTTGGTTTTTTTTTTGAAGGTTATTCTTTTTACTTAATGTGTCTAGAGTTTGGTTTTTGAATACGTAGGAAAAGATTTTTTATTTCACTTGTTGGAATTATTTTCTGTAGAACTAATATAGAAAGAAAATAAAATTTATAATTGAAGTGAGAGAATTGCAACAACAAAGCACTTTTAAAGAGAAAGCTAATGCCTTCTTTCTGGTGATAGTGATGGGATTTTGAAAAATAAATTGTGGGCCGAAAGAAAATTGCTCTGACAGTGTGCTCCTGTTAACATCTGAGATTATCAAAACAGAAGTGAGTTAAGTAATTTAATATATTATTCTCATCACTGATTATGTTAATCTAATTTATAAATACATATTTTACTCTCAACCAGACACAGAGCTGACGTCTATACCAACTCCATGGTGTTGAACAAGATGAGGATCAGGCTACTATAAAGATAGTTAAAATATACTGGCTAGTGTAATTTTTCCTGTCCTCTTCTTTCTTTCCCTCACCCCTAAGTCATTTTGAATTTCAGGTTGCCACAAGTCAGCTGACTGCTGAAATGTTGCGTAGCACACCATTAAAGGAAATGCTTTCAACCAAAAACTCTTTAGCTTTATTTTATTTATGAAATTACGCAGTATTTCTCAACCATTCTTCTGCGGGAATGAGGGAAAACTATCTCTAAAACTCATTAAGAATGCAAAAATAAACAATTATAATTACTGGGATGACTCAGCAGATAAATATAGCAGTGGTCAGCAAGGTCTTTTCTTAATGGAACAATATTTTTTTGTGTTGTAAAAAAAAAAAGGCAAAATAACATCACCAGAAAAGGAAGCAAATCCTTTACTATCAAACACAGTCCTTTGAGTCCGGAATGTGAATCTCAGTCTTCCTGCCAGCATACCCTGCTCCTTGTTAAACAAGTAAACAATTTATAGATCTTCCATCAAGCACCTCTGAAGAGGAACGAAAAAAACAGCTGAAGCTTTCCACAGTGTCTTTCCACCAAGGTTCCTAATAGTGCCCCTCATACTGTCAAATAGCATCAGAAAATCTAACCACAAACCTCTGTAGACTTGAGTCTGGAGCATGGTATATGTCTTTCAGTTTGTTCCCAGTAGACTCAAATATTTAAGCAAAAATTCCTTGAATAAAAAGGGTTGCTTTTTCCCCCTAGAATTATCATGAAAAGAATTCGTATTGTACTGCAGGCTATTCAGTGAGGGCTGAAGTCTCTTTTTGTGTAAGTACTATCAAATGTAAATCAATGCGTTGTGTACTAAGTGTAAAAATGCTTTTCTGATATTCAGATAAATTATGATTGTTGTTTTGACCTTTGTCTTTCACACCTCCACTCCACTGCTGACTTTTGTGGTTTCTGAGATGACATGTTGATTTAGGACCACTGTTATAGACCAGTCTCGTCTCTTACTTTCCATTTAATATTATACTCTTGTCTCCTAATGGTCTTATTTGCCACCAGTCTGCATTCTTATGCATTACCAATAAAATTTATTCATTGTATTCTTTGCTCTCCCTTACTCATGTCTCAGAACAAATTGTACTCTGCTGCTTTGTCTTATGCTGGAGGAAAGTCCAGGCACAAAGCTGGCCCAGGATTTGGTTAAGATGGTTTTGAGCCATCTTACAGCTCCGTATGAGTTATGCTTTAAGTTCCTCAACTACAGCCAAGGATTTCAGCCATTATTAATTAAATATGATTAATAATTGTTAAGTGTCTACAGTGCACTTATAGCATTAAAAAAAAAAAAAAATCCCAAAGACAGGCTTCTTGCTTAAAAGAGCTATTACTCTCAACGGGATCTCTATATTGCAGCCCCCCATACCCAAGCTAGCTTTAAAATACTTGGCTCAGTTGGCTGGTATTAGTGATCTGCTACATTCTAGCTGAAACAGCATTGAGCTGTGCAAACAGCTGCTTATCTTGCTTCTTGACCCCAACACCGTCAGGGATTTGACTTTACCAGAGTATTGCTTACTGCACCAAACCCCTTCCTTCTGTCAGAGTTTAGGTAGAAGGATGCCAAAGGAGGTGGTGTGGACTTTCAGTTGGAAACCTGTACCAAATTTCACCAATTTTAAGCACTTTGCAATTTATCTTTAATGGACAAACAAAACAAAACAAAACAAAAAGAACATGATTGCAAAATGCATTGTGACACCCTGGGATTATTCTACTCTGACTCCATTGCAAATGTGTTCTGCCTTTTGACAATCCTTCTTTCTCCTACCTTCTATATTAGATGACTGACAACAGACTTACTATTGCTGGTTAGTTTCCATTCACTGCAAAGTTGGAATACCTTATGATAAAAGTACTGTCCCAGTTATAGATGAATGACAACACTTTTACTATAGCTTGTTAGTTTCCACTGACTGCAAAGTTGCAATAACTTGCAACAAAAATAATATCCTGATTATAGATGAATGACAACACTTTTGCTATTGTGAGTTAGCATCTGTTGACTGCAAAGTTGGAAGTGAGTTAGAATACAAATATTGTTCCAATACAGGTAGAAACTTAGTATGATGATGATAACCTCTTTACTCCTTTCCAGCACTGCAGATTTTGCTTTCTGGCAATAGCTATAGCCAACTCCATAATTTGGATTTCAAATTTAGTAAGTGATAAATCATGCATGAGACCCAAAATATACAAAGCAGCAGTTGCAAAAATATTCCTCTTCAGTATTTTAGAAAGAACATCACAAAAATGTTTGCCAAATGAATTAATGTTTCTATAAAGAGACATGAAGAAATGAGCTCTTAAGAGATTACACTAGCACATGCCATTATTATATTACTATAACTAGTTAGCAGCAATTTCAAAGCTAAGATATACTCTGTAAAATCAATGAGAAGGAATTCCTTGCAACTGGCCCTAAGTAACACTTTCAGGACTATGCATCAGTATCAACAATAACCGCTGTCTCTGCTGAGTATTTAATTCTCCACTTCCTGTGTTAGTTTAGTTCCCATGTTTCATAAATACAATCACATAAACAGTGATGGATGTTTTCCTACTCCTTCCAGCCTTAGACGGAACAGAACCATCTTATACCTTATTTCCTATTTCACAGTTTTTTTTTCTAAACCACTCATACTGATTGTTTGCCACTGACTGGCATGGTACAATCAGGAACTTAAGTACTATGGTCAACTCACTGCTTTCTGAGCATACCAGCCACTAGAAAGTACTGCTGGAGAGTCTACATTCAAAAAATAACAGTTTTCATAGGAATATGGCCTTTTTCAAACACTTGCTGAATGCTAGGCTTTCTAACTGCCTAGTAAGAAAGCATTGCTCTTCTTCTGGAGAACATCAAAGTAACTAAATAGAGATAGGAAAAGACCAGTAAAGGAACCTCCCCCACTAGATTGTTTCCAGAGTTTTGGTTAAAAACCAACCTTACACTATCTGTAATACATTTCACTGTCAGGAAGTTCTTCCTTATAAAACTTTCCTTGTTTCTCCCTGTTATGCTTAGAGAAATTCAACCTTCCCTGTACTTTCAATTTCTTAATAGTTATAAACTTTATCTTGGGCTTCTTCAGACGTCAGCTATTCCTAAAACATCAACTACTCCGTGTCACTAAATAAGATTTGAAAGCCTCCACTATCATTTTGTGGCTTTGTTCTAAGCTCCCTCCAATGTTCCTAGTCCTGGGTGCGCAAACCCAATCTCTTTACTTAAGGTGCAGCCAGCTGCTCTTTGCTACTGAATTATGCAAACAGAAATCGCATTTCACATGACTATTTCTACTAGGGTTGTTACTGTAAAAGATTCTGTGGATATATAATAAAAAGCAGGTAGCGTCAACTGTGTGAAGAAAAGCTGATTTATAACAAAGCCTGAAGGGATGCTCAGACAATCATTTTTTTTAATTGTCATGATTGGCTGAACATTTCTAACCTTCTAATTGTGAACAGAGGTTGCCTTGTGCAGTGAAACAACTCTTGTAACAATGAACCATTCATTCTGCTGTGACTATGCCAGTGGGTGGAGGGGAAGTGCCAGCTTTGTGATGTTTGAAATTATTATTATTAAAACAACGTTACAACTAGGATGTTGGCATGTCTGCAAAGAAGTAAAAAGCCTTCCATCTTTTACCCATTCATGTATAGAACCACCCTAAGTTAGTAGCAACCATAACCATTAGCATCTGATAGGGATGGCGTACTCATAAAATCATCAGTAATAAGAGATGATGTGATGTTGAGAGAACATGCTCAGACAAAAAAGAAGATGAGAAGCTTCTCCCTTTTCACAAGAGGTGACTGATAGGGTGAAACCAGTGCAGAACTGAATGAGGAGCAATGCAAGATTTGCAGGAGCCCAGCAGCAAGGGAAATCCTTGTATGGTCCTTGAAGCAATGACTGAGAACAAGAGCAGGAAAAGAACTGTTATTTTAGCAAAAAGGTGATGAGGTTATAATGCTAAAAAATTATAAAACCCTGTAAGAATTAATCTATCTTTTTGCTGAGGAAAGAACTATATATGGATCTACAAATGCATGGGCTGTATTTTTTTCAAGAAATACCATATAATAGTGTTTCAGAGACCATTATTCTAAACTTGATCCCAGAAAAAAATATAATACCAAAGTCAGTCTGCCTTTGTAGAGGTGGGCTTTGCATTTATTATTTTAATTTAGGTTTTAAAACAAAAAAGGCCAGCTATTGTTCAA
Organism: Chauna torquata; assembly: GCA_013399475.1. NCBI lineage: Eukaryota > Metazoa > Chordata > Aves > Anseriformes > Anhimidae > Chauna > Chauna torquata. Next base: position 58,000 of record VXAL01013765.1, read on the forward strand.
TTAAAGTTGCTATGCATCACCCTTCCTTCTCTTAACTTCATCATGGAAGCTCAGAAGTTTAAAAAGAGACATGTTACAAGCTTCATTTGACAAAAGCCATTGTTCACTTCATGCACTTCTCTAGAATCTGGAATAGATGGCATGTTTGGAGGACAGCTGAAAAGGTGGATGTGGCTACCCATTCCACCAAAGTGCAGGGATTCCTGCTTTAAAATGGTCCTTTGAGGTTGACTATGGTTGTGGTAACTTAGAGCAGGCTGGAAGCTGCTGCAGGCTATGCTTCGGAAGGGAGCGGAACTAGCTAAAGCTAAAGATCTACTAGCCCAAGGAATCCTAGAAGGATTTTATACATGAATCAGATCATACCAGGTCAAAGCTAGATGTGATGCCTTGAAAGCTACATGAAATGAGACTAAAAGTGATGCTTTAGAATCCTTGCCTGTAACTTTTACAGAGAAGTATGATATTTTACCCTACTAAATATACTATTGGTTGCATTCATATGTTAATTAAGTAAGAGACGTTCTTCCCTCCACTTATATATGGATCCCTGAGGAAATTCTGAAGCAGTTGTTTTTTTCAGGAAGACCAAGCTGGTACATACTGCAGAAGAGTCTCAGATATGGGACTTCTGCTTGAGCAATTGAATGATCTTACTCTATAAAGCTTTTCATTTGTAGTATTTTCAGTTAATTTTTAAATGGATCTCTGAATTCATAGAAAAGAGGAAATTATCCTTATTATCTCTACATTACAGTCTCATCCATCACAATATAAGGATGGTTTACATGTTACAGGCAGTATCTGAGTTTTCTGAATGAGCTAGACCTTTAGCACACACAAATCAGATGAAGCTGACCCATACATACAAGCTCCTACCTTCCAGCAGGGCATTTCTTCTTTCTTTTGGTTTCAAACATAGCAGCTCATATTTCCATTTACATGAACATCTTTTACATCAATTACATCTGATTCTTATGCTATAATTAAGATCCCTTTGCACAGAAACAGTGGTTTGAAAATGCATTAATTAATTACATTAAATAAGTACACAAGAGACAGCCCTGGAGTTTCTGTTCCTCCTCTAAGAATTTTGTGAAGTTAACTGCAATTCACAAAACTGCTGAGCTTCATAAACATTTCTCTCTCAAATTCGCTGACTTTCACCTTTTGCACATCTTACTGGTTTCTATGATGGCTCTCAAGTAGCCGCAAGCATGTTTCTTTTCCTATATCCTACTATGTACATTTGCTAAATCCTTTACAAGAGGTTTTCCTCAAAAGCTAAGAACTTTCCATAACCTCATTTTTACCTGTCAAGTTCTGCGGGCATACTCTCTTGAGATTCTGACTTCACTTGTCTAATGATTTCTATCCAGCTACTACATTCTTTACAGCAGATATAGGAAGAACCTGTAAGAACCAGGAAAAGGCTTGAGAACATGTATTCAAAGGACTTGAAGCTAAGAGCAGAACATCCACAACACAATAAGAAAAGATTCATCTTACTTAACTGTCCGGTGTTGCATCTCATTGGCTCTTCTCCTGTTACTACATAAAAATAAATAAATAAATAAATAAATAAATAAAAACCACTGCTATTTATTTAACATTAAATTTATTATTACAGCTGTGAAATTGGTCAGGAGTTTTAGATGGGAGCAGAAGCTATAGAGTAATTGCACAGCAGTGATCATTAGTAGGGGAAGACAGAAAGGAATGCTTGATTGGGAACAGTGGTCTTCCAAGTGCTACAACAGAAATTGTCAAAATATTCAGATTTCTGAATATTCACCTTAAAAGAGAGAACTTTTGCCACTATCTCACTTCACCATGACCTGGTCCAAATGGGAGTATCATACACAATTCTGCTTTCCTATTTGCTGGTGTCTTTAGCACAATGGAAATAAATGATGAAGAATCCCTATGCTAACCAAACATAGATCATTTGCAAAGCTGACTGGGAATTTTTGTATAAGAAAGGAGAAGGGTTAGAACCTATGATCACATGAAATACAAGTTATAATCCGTGTTCAGAAAACATTGGCAACAGAGTTCATAGGAAAGGTTAGAGGGATAGATCTGATAATACTGTATGCTGTGTTTTCTCCCTGTACTGCCTGTTAGGCTGCTCTGAGAGGGAAGAAAAGATCTGCTGCTGCTGTAGTTTCATGTTGGCACCAGTGATACATCCAGGAGCAGCCAGAGGAGTATCAAGAAGGATTATAGAGCCCCAGGAGCAGCACTGAGGGACTCAGGAGTGCAGAAAGTTTTTTCATCAGTCCTCCCAG
>VXAL01013766.1:18080-54910 GCA_013399475.1 Chauna torquata
CTTAAGGGTTCTGGTGGATACAAGTTGAACATGGGGAAGGAATGTGCCTTTGCAGCAAAGAAAGCCAACAGCCTCCTGGGTTGCATAAGGAAAAACATCACTGGCAGTCAAGGAAAATGACCCTTCCCCTCTGCTCCACAATGGTGAGACAGATCTGGAGTGCTGGGTCCATTTCTGGGCTTCTCAGTACCAGGAAGACAGGAATATACGGAAACAAGTCCATCAAAGGGCTGCAAAGATGCTCAAGGGACTGGAGCATCTCGCATATGAGGAGAGGCTGAGAGAGCTGGGACTGTTCAGCCTGGAGAAGAAAAGGCTCAGGCATCTGTATAAATACCTGGTAGGAGGGAATAAAGAAGATGGAGCCAGACTCTTGTCAGTGGTGCCCACTGGAAGTGCAAGCAGCAGTGGGCACAAGCTGGAAAACAGGAGATTCCATTTAAATACAGATTTTATTTCTATTTTTATTTTTATTTTATTTATTTTTATTGTGAGGGTGATCAAGTAGTGGCACAGGTTGCTCAGAGAAGNTTTCTGGGCTTCTCAGTACCAGGAAGACAGGAATATACGGAAACAAGTCCATCAAAGGGCTGCAAAGATGCTCAAGGGACTGGAGCATCTCGCATATGAGGAGAGGCTGAGAGAGCTGGGACTGTTCAGCCTGGAGAAGAAAAGGCTCAGGCATCTGTATAAATACCTGGTAGGAGGGAATAAAGAAGATGGAGCCAGACTCTTGTCAGTGGTGCCCACTGGAAGTGCAAGCAGCAGTGGGCACAAGCTGAAAAACAGGAGATTCCATTTAAATACAGATTTTATTTCTATTTTTATTTTTATTTTATTTATTTTTATTGTGAGGGTGATCAAGTAGTGGCACAGGTTGCTCAGAGAAGCTATAGAGTCTCCATGCTTGGAAATATCAAAAAAACCAACTCAACAAACCCCTCAGCAATCAGCTTTAGTTGATTCTACATGAACATGAGTTTGTACTAGCCAGTCTCCAGAGATACCTTCCAATCTCAATCCCTCTGTGATTCTATGATTCTGTTTTGTCTTTTCTTTCACTAAAATACACAAAGCCTTCTTCCAATAAATATTTGAGATTGTGCATGTGTTTAAATTGTATTTCAGGATGCTGTATCATGTGTCGGTGAAGGGGTCCTTCCATTGTGTAAAAATAAATACCAGCTTCAAACCTTGTATGATAACCTTGATTGATTTTAAAGACTGGATTTCATTCAGATAAAGGGGAAAACATCCAGTGATGAGCAACTGGCACTAATGGCTGTTGCTGTACTTAACATTCTGGTAAAGAAACTGTGATCTCTGCACAAACAAGAAAAGAAAAAAGAAAAAAGAAAAAAAAAGAAAAAGGTTAAACTACGTAACTGCATACATGGTTTGCTTTCCATTAGAGCTGAAAGTACAGACATATCTAATACTGTCACTCTTTTCTGTGGTGTGCTTTCATAGTAAGCTGCACTTCTTTTTCTCATGGAGAATTTACAGATTTCTTTTAAACTAAAATCTGTCCTCTCAACCCCATTACTAAAAGGACCTGTGATACCTAATATATGACTGGGGCACTTAAAATGTTGAGTGTATGAGGAGGATTAGTAAATAAAATACTGTTTAGCTGAGGAGTCGTCTGCATTTTTCACATTAAACTTCTTCATGGATCTATGTTGGGAAGTAACTCATTCTTGTCATGACTCAGTGATTAAAATATATCTTGGAAATGCTAAGATAAAAAAAATAAGCAGTTTTAGAGCACATGTATCAGATCAGAACACTCGAATGATAATGAGGTGACCTTTACATATTTTAAGAACATGTTTATGTCAATCAGCAGTTAAAGGCCTGCTTGAGCTTGAGCATTCATTTAGAATATTGTTTTCAAAAGCCACTAATTACCTTATCTTCTGTGAATTTGTCTTATGTATGTTGAAACCATTTATCCTACTGGCCTCTGTGAAATTCTCTGGCAGTTCTGTGGCAATGAGTTTCCAGTTTAAATACATTTGTATGAAAAAATGTAGCTTTTATTGTAAATATGCTACCTGATGATTTTGCAAGGGGTAATTTCTGTTTCTTCCATGTTCTCCAAGAAGCGATAAATGTCCTTCTCGCTAGAATTCATAATTTTGTTAAGCAGCGTCATATTCTTTTCACTGGAATTTTTTTAAGGCATAAAGTCCTCTTCTTTATAGTGTCATCTAATGTGGAAGGTATTCCATATATCTCACTGTATTTGTTGCCTTTCCCTGTCCTTTTCTAACTCCACTATAAAGATTTCAGAAGTGCCAAGAACTTCACGCAATATTTAAAATGTGGGCATGTTGTGGATTTATGCAGTAATACAATGATGCTTTCTGTTTCAATCTCTATGCATTTCTTAGTAATTTCTACTCTTTTATTTACCAGTCACTGAGCGTGTAGTTAATGAGGGTAGATTTCAGAAAACAATAATTATAGGATTTCTTTCCTGCCAAGTAATAGCTAATTCAGAGGCTGGTCTTGTGCAGACAGTGCCATTTTATCTTGGTGATATAAGTTCATAAATCTGATGATAACCTCACAGAACTCTTTCTAGATATAGCTGATGACCAGAATATAGCCCAGGTTTCAGACTAGATCTGTGCTCTAATTTGTCTTCATTTACATGTATTTTCTCCTGTTGAAAATAATCTATGAAAGGACATTCCCAGTTTGTCCATGGAAGTCCAGTTTCTTTACATTTCCCTGTAGTATTCAGAATTCAACATATGATCAATTTCCTCTTTGTCAGGGGAAGATCAAACCCAGATGCCTCATTCTGTTCTAATGTGTCCTCTTAAATGAGTCTCATTCTGCATGAAATTGCTAAAGGTTCTTCAGTTGCAAAGATAGTGCCAGAGCAACAAACAGAGTGCTGAGCAACAACCGTGAGTCCGAGACAGAGGCAAGACACTGAGGTTTTACACATGAAATATACGAATTAGTTTGCATTTCTATGTTAAACAATCATTTTGTAAAAAGCAACAGTGATAAAAAAAGGACTGACTGGAAAAGAAATTTTTATCTAACGGGACAAAGTTGCTCTTTCCCTTTCCTCCATTCTTCTTTGAATTCCTATCTTGGTCTCTTGAATGACCTTCTCTCTATTTGCTGTGTGGAACTCTTCTTTTTTTTTCATTCTCTCCGAGTTTTTTTTGAATAATATTCACTTTTTTTTTTTAATTTTGTCCTCAATTGGCTCATTCTTACTAGTTTTAGTGGCTTTCTTAAAAAAATCACAATTTTAAAAAAATTATGGCAATATTTTAGAAATTGAGTGCCATTAGAAGCATCCATTTTACAGAATCTCATCAACCTTCCAGCTTTTATTCTGCCATTTCATTTTCTTGAAGACCGTCCTCATGATTACACATGGGACAAACCTGGAAGATAGATGCTTCCTCTAAGCTGCCTTCCTTACCCCAGCTTGTTTTGCTAGCTATGATGGTACTTGCAGTCACACTGGCACAGAGCTTCGTGCGCCCTTGTTGCCATCACCATTTCCAGGGTAACATTTTTGCAATACAAGATTAAACTATGTATAATGTGCTATCATTCGATAGATCACATGAAGATATCCTGACATTGTAATGAAACTTTTCACTTTTCATCTTATATTACCACAAAGCATGTCAAAAAGCTTTGTTAATAAAAATTGCTGTAAAGTTTTAATGTCTCCAGAGAACAAAAAGTCACAAAATGTTTGAATGTGCATAAGGATTGAACTACAGATGAGAATGTAGAACATCTAGACTGGCATTCTGTCTCCAATAATGACTAATACTAGATACTTCAGAGCAGATGAATGAACATATTGGACATTCAAAGAAGAAGAGAAATGTTTTCACTGAATAGATTTCTCCCTAACCTTACAGATTTTTTATTGTTTTTGCCTCACAGTGAGGAATTTATATATCCATTCAGGTTTTTGTTGTTGTTTTGTTTTTGTTTTTGTTTTGTTTGTTTATTTGTTCGCTTGTTTGTTTTGGTCAGTGTAACTGGATTTTCTTTCCATCTGTTGAAACATTCCAATCTTGGTAACCCTAAAGTCTTAATGATACTTATGGCAAGCAATCAGGTCTATTATGTGCATAAGTCACACAGTTGTGTTATGTGGGGAAAAAAGAAGTATTCTGCCTCGTAGTGTTTCCAATTCTGTTGGCTCCGTCTCTGCTAACTTCAGATTGAATGGATTATATGTTTGAAAAGCTCCTGAGAAAACAAGGTTTGAATTCAGTATTTTGGTACAAATAGGCCTCTCCTCCCTCCCTCCCTTCCTCCCTCCCTTCCTCCNTTCTCTGATTTTTATAGACATCAGCAGAGAAGCGTCTGAAACTTTAAGTTTCTCCTCTCCTCTCCTCTCCTCTCCTCTCCTCTCCTCTCCTTCCCTTTCCCTTTAAGGATGCTCAGAGCTTTGGCTACATAACCTCACCTGTTTTTCTGAAGTGCAGAGGGAATCCCTTAATAAAAAAATGGTAAATTTCATGGGATCTTATAGGGTATAAGCCTAGGAGCTTTCTCTGTCCTTGGTAATTCAGAAACTAATATATATATTTTTGTCCTACTACCTGCTAATGCAATTAAATCTGTTCTGTCTTTGTTCTTAGCCTGATTCCACATTTTGTTCTTCATATGATCTTTGATGACTCTTCCAATACATTTTATTTGCAAAGTACAATTCTGTTATGGAAAGAAAAAATAGCAAAAAGCATCTACAACATATACATGACACTACTCAGCTGAGCACAGAACAGGCCGGGCTTCTGGGAAAAATTTGCCCTATAGATGATCTCTTTTGGTTGTAAAGGGCATTGTGCTTGTGACTCTCAGCAATTACTGTGGCAGGAAGACTAGCTATTTCAGATTGTTTTACATGAGATTTTAAAAAGTCTGTAGGGCTTCTGGGCATGATGAGATGAGTATTTTGGCAAATGAAGGACTCAGCAGGTGTAAAGCTCATTCCAGCTGACAGCATGGTATAACTACTCCAGCACTATATGGAGAAGCTATTTCTCTTGAAGTAGTGATTGTGTTTCCATGCATAAAACCCACAACTTTGAAACCTTTAAAAAGTATCATTCCTTCAGATTAACTTCTCAGATAACCTTCCCTCTCAGAAAACAAAATCAGAGGAAGACACGGAATGAGTTTCTACTCAAACGGAGTTCCAGTTTATGGTGGAATCAAAGCAGAAGACCTGCTGGATGAAAGTCAGCTTTCTGTTAAATTTACTCATGTATTGCCTGCACACTTCTTCTGAATCACACGGGTTTTTACACATACCCTAGGAGTCACTCTTGTAGCAATTCAGAAAAATTCCTTTCCACAAGCAATGGAGTGTTTGGAAATATTATACTGTCGTAAAGTAGAGGCTGGATTTCCACAGGGGCTTCAAGTGCACATTTATTACCCTATGCACAGTTTAAAGCAATATTGATACAGATTTTTTTCTGAAAGCTGTTGACTATCTGACTTTTTTTCTTGTTTGTCATTCCACCACTGCTTGGATTGACACAGCCTATTAATTCCTTCAAAGACATTCAAATTCATGATTTTACAACATGCTATACTTCACAAGACCTCTTTTTTCCTACTGTTTTCTAATACAATCCAGATAAAATCAGACTGATGAAAAATTTATTGCATTTAATTTTCAAAGAAGTAGTTTTCTGGTTTATCAAACTGAAACAAAAGTACAAGTCTCAGTGAAATAATAATATCAAAAAGAATCTTACACAACAAACAAACAAGCAAACAACAACAACAAAAACCAAACAGTATCAGTGAGAGATAACTGGAACCTTACACAACAAAACAAACAAACAAACAAAAAAATAACAACAACAACAACAACAAAAACAGTATCAGTGAGACATAACAGGAAGGAGTTAATCACAATGGACAAATGAGTTACTTTGCTTGTATTTTCTATTAGTTCTACCCAGATTCTTATAAACAATGATCTGTCAACTTATCAGTGTCTGGATGGAGGAAAGCCTAGCTGAAGGAGCCAGAGAGTCTGTATAGAAGAGCTTGGACATACGAATTTCCCGAGGGTGATCAGGACAAAACCACCTCCCTGAAATGAACTTGGAGCCCACTTTCTCAGCAACACTGTCATTTTCCTCCCTTCTTCCTCTTGTTCCCAGGCTCCCCAAAGCTCACACTTATGTGTGATAACCACCACTTGATAAGGACTTGTGAGATTTGCTCTCTGAAAGCAAACCATGCTTACCCTGCAATCACATAGATGTAAATCATGTATGATCCTCTGACCATTCAAGTACAACAGCAGTATTTTCCACACAGAATCATCCCAGAAGGAGGTGAAAGATCCCTGCAGTGGTTTCCATCTTTTCTTGGCCCCTCTATATTTCTTATGACTCCTTTGCTGTCAGTTCATGTAGTTCAGGTTCAATGTGGCTGATCTCTGAAACAGGGCTCCTGTAGGAAGGATTCCTGAGGCAAATGCAACTATTTGTTGGTGCTTTCATAAAACCTGCAGGAACATAAGGACTGACAGTACTGAGGGTCCCTTAGAAGTGAAGACTGAGACTTCATCTGTCAGGTTGAGCAAGAGCTCTACATGTCCCTCTCACATCTCCAAAGTGGGTGAGGCTGCTAAGAGTGCTGGCTGGTGTCATTGTGAAGCTCCTCTCAATCATGGTTGAGAAGTCCTGGAGTTTGAGGGTGGGGAGATCCTGAAAACTGGAAAAAAACAAATGTTATTCCCATCTTTGAAACAGGCCAAAAGGACAATCCAAGGGCCAATCCAAATTGGTCACCCTCATTTTGATCCTTGGGAAAATTTTGGAGTGAGTCATCTTGGAGCATGTATCTGAGTGCATGAAAGTAGTTGATCTTGGGAACAGTCAGCATAGATTTATCAAGTGTAGACCTTGCGTGACTATCCCAATTGCCTTCTGTGATAAAGTGACTGGATGTGTGGGTGAGAGGAGAACAGGGAATGTCATCTGCCTTGACTTTAGTCAAGCTTTCAACACAGTCTCTTGTAGTATTTTTGTATTCAAGCTAGGATTCTACAGTCTGAATATGTGGAAAACTAACCTGGTAAAAACCTGTTTAGATAATTGCACTAAATGGTTAATGGATTATGCTCTACCTGGAGGTTGGTTAGAAGTGAAGAATTGCAGGTTCTGGGACCTGTCCTGTTCAACATCTTTATCAAAAAATTGAAGGGGAGGATGAAGGGCACTTGGGGGAATGGCCTGATGGAAACTCCATGCAATTCAGCGTAGACAAAAGCAAAGTCCAGCAGCTGGGAAGAAATCCCTCCAACCCCACAACAATGATATGCTGTCTGTGGTTTTGCAGACACAGCCCTGGTGAATGGGGCAGCAAGAAGTTGCACAAGAGTCCCCATGAATCCCAGCAGCAGCAAGAGCCAGCAGCACCCTGGGCTGCACGAACACAAGCACAGGCACTGCATCTAGGGAAACGATGACTTGCCTCTGCTCAGCACTCATTAGAAAATATCTGAGGGCCATTTTGGGGCCCTTCAGTACAAGCAAAACTGACAAATCAGGGAAGTCAGCAGAGGGCACCCAAGGTGGCTGGGGGCCTGAACAGCTGTCCTGTGAGAAGAGGCTGAAGGACTAAGGTGTGACTAGCCTGGGAAAGGCCCATATTCAGGGGAACCTAGTGGCAGCTCACCATTAGCTACAAGGAGGTTACTCTGAAGATAGAGAGGGGCTATTCAGAGAGGGGCCTGGCAGGAGTATGAGACAATGGTGTTATACTCTAAACCTTATTTACAGACAAAGAGGAAGAACACTATACACATAAAACCAAGAATTAATTGCTAGTATAATTGAAATTTTAATAGTCTAGTCATTACTAGTCCAGATCTATTATTACAGAAAAATAAAGAATACACTAAAAAGGTTTCAATAACCATAATAATGCAGTTAAAATTGTTGTACACACACTTCCTAGTTTCCATCCCTTTTTCTTGTGTTATGGTTACCTTTCCCTTGCTCCTTTAGGTTCTGAGGCTGGTAGTTTCACTTCAGTGGTGGTTGTGGAGCAGTGTTACTGGAAGTCGTCAGCATTTGGAGTCATTCTCTGGGATCAATAGAATGTACATGTTCATGGTTTCTTCTTCCTTGCTCTAGGATCCAGCTGGGGTCTTTCTTATGTTTGCTGACATGCTTTTACACTTTACCTATTCTTCATTGGTCTGTAGATACATGTTACATTCAAATTTATTATATATGGTACTTTTTATATATGCTGGATACTATTTCTTTATTCTCTTTGTTTCCCCAAAGCCAGTTTTGTCCAGCTCCAGGTCTATATTTCTTTAACTGTGAGTTTTTGACAGCCGTGGCATCTCCAGCACCAGCCCATGCCCATCTCTTGTCACCCCATGTCTGTGCTGCTTTACACTACACTCCGCCTCTCTGCTATTAAAGTCTCTGTTATCATGCCAAGCCTTTACTTCTGTTTATTAAACCATTCTGTTAAAGTAATAAAATCATGGTGGTACCATACAAAGACAAAGAAAGGTAAACAAATTAGCCACAGGCTCCTGATCTATGAGAAAAGCTACTGTAACAGCTAAATCAAGTAAAAGAAAACTGCAGGCAGTTCAAGGAAAGTTCAGAGAGAACAAGTGTGAGAGCCTGAGTTCTGAGGCCTTGCAGACTCACTACAAAGCTTATGGCCTGCTACTGGCAGTTGCTGTTACTATATTACAGGGCTACATGGTTGCAAAGAGCATACAGAGAGATTCAGAGTTGATATATGGAGAAACTCATTCCCCAGGAAGACAGACCAACGAACAGGTTGCCCTGAAAGGTCCATGGAGGTTTTCAAGACTCAGCTGGATAAAGTTTGGAGCAACCTTGTCTAATCTCATACCTGACCTTGCTTTGAGCAGTAGTTTGGACTAGAGGCCCCTTCCAGCCTGAATTATCCTGTGGTCCTGTGAAACTACCCCAACCATAGGTAGCTCAAAGCTTCCTTTAAATGCCAACATAATAATCAGAGATGTTGCCTCAACAGTGCTCCCATTGCCCTGTGAACATGATGGGGAGCCCAGATGTGTGGTTTGTTGCTGTGAGGAACAGGCTGAGAGAATACCCACTTCACTGGGGCAGGAGGAACCATGGCAGCTCCATGTGGTACCTGTCATGCGGTCTTGTTTTGTTCTTGTTTATTTGCTTAGTACAAGACTTCTCTATACTTATTTGGGAACCTTCACCTGCCTTGTCTGCATTATTTCACAGACTATAATAAAGGGAATGTTTTATTGACCTCTTGAGAACACTTGAAGCCTAAAGTCGAGGGCACAAGGCCATTAAACTTAATCCTTGTTTACTGTAACAATAACTTTTTCAGCTGTTTTTTGATTATTTTGTCTGAGCCATTGGCCCCTGCACAACTCCAGGTCTTCAAAAATACTTTTATTCTGAGAAGACTCTGAAGGATTTTATATAAACTTGTCATGTCTCTCTCAGTACCCTGTAAGAGCACCACACTTACGAAAATATGCATGGCTTCTTTGAAGATAATGCGTCACTATAGACTGCATATTCTGACTTCATCCCAGGAGGAAGACTGGCTTCTTATATATTTCAGTTATAATGTCAGAAGTGCACAGAAAGAGGCTATCCCACTACTTTGTTCAGATGGAAAGAGCGAGCCTAGGAAATGAGAAGGTTTTTATTTGTTTTTCCCAAATAATTCATGCTTATTATAAAAGGTGACAGGACAATCGGGCATTTGGTAGCGGCAAGCAAAGTGCTTTTGCTGTAAGGCCAGAGGACAAAATGCAGAAGACCATTGCCTGACATGGAGAAGAGATATGACCTTTGAAAGGGGATGAAGAGAGAGAATTTGAGTGCCTTAGGGGAGCCAGAAGGAGAGATTTAAATAATCAAAGTGCTTGGGTACCGGGCAATCTTGCTAAGGTAGACACAGATGGCCTCATTCATAGCCGTCTTTCCCTGCTATCTCTAGCTGTGGGCTGAGCATCTCTAGCCATTAATGTGCCATTGGTGTGACACCACGTTCCAGCATATGGTAGGTTTCCTCTCTGCTTGTGGATGTCTGTTTTCTAAAAATGGATAGTGTGGATCTGCCCAAGACAAGAGGATTGGAAAATGAAGCGGTACAGCTTTTAAAACATCAATAGCAGGAGACAGAATCAAGCGGAAGAAAAATGGTTGCCTTAACCTTGGGCCCAATCTTATAAACACATGGTCTGACTCAGTGTGGGCAGTCTCAAAGCGATCATTCACCAGCATTGAGGATATATCTACATGGTAAAATGAAGTAATGTGCAGAAGCGGTTAATGAAACCAGTGTAGTCCCATTAGTGCGGCAGCCCACCTGGCTAACTGTCCAAGCTTACTATATACACATGCAAGACTGAATGCTTCATGTGCACTGTGTATAGAGAGTTCCCATGTGACTCTGACTGACAACAATTTCTAAGATTTTAGCTGAAGGAAGAGAGAGAATGAGACTGAACAAACAACCACAGGGCATCACAGATTGGCCAAGGACACATTATCCCCAGTGAACTGAAAGGAATTTCAGTGGCTCCCCAGGACAGGATTAGAAAACAAACTTGTGGAGCTTCTTATACCACATCACGTCAGGTTGGAGGAGGAAGGAATTGGGCAAAAATGATGTTTTCATCTTCTCCTTCATCACTTTCAGCTTGTCATTCTGCAGCTGTGGAGATCTCATTTCTCTGACCTTTCACCCAAGGAATTTTAACCTACTGACATAGTTAGCTGCTGTGGCTTAAGCAGCCATGACTGTGCCTCTTATATTGCAGGATAGCTTTGTATTGGCATGGGGCAGAGGAGAGACCTGGCAACTGAGAAGGACTGTTGTGTCCAATTCCTTATCCCAGAGTATTTAAAAAAATGAGGTTCAGGGAATTAGGCTTAACTATCACTACGATGTTTGCAATAAAGCTATGGAAAATCCTGACATTTGAGAACGGTTCCAAGATGTTGTGATTTAACCCGGCAGGCAGCTAAGCACCACACAGCTGCTCGCTCGCTCCCCCCGGCACCCAACCCAGTGGGATGGGGGAAGAATCATAAAAAAAAAGGAAAAAAGCTCATGGGTTGAGATAAAGACAGTTTAATAGGACAGAAAAGGGAAAATAATAATAATAATAATAATAATAATAATAGTAAGCACTGACCGATGCCCAGCCTGTTCCCGAGCATCGGCCCCCCCTTTGCTCTGGCCAGCCACCCCAGTTTTATTGTTCAGCATGATGTCATATGGTACGGAATATCCCTTTGGTCAATTTGGGTCAGCTGTCCTGGTCCTGACCCCTCCTGGCTCCTTGTGCACCCTCAGCCTCCTTGCTGGCAGGGCAACACGAGGAGCTGGAAAGTCCTTGGCTCTGTATAAACACTGCTCTGCAGCAACTGAAAACATTACCATTATCTTCATCAAAAAATCCAAAACACAGCATTGTGTGAACCTCTACAAAAAGAATTTAACTCTATCCCAGCCAAAACCACGACACAAGAATAAAACGGCAGCAATTTATAGTGTGCGTAATAGCAGAGAGTGCTATGGAGTCCTTCACAGAGATACATATGTGAGAAGATGCTGACCGTAAACATGTCAGCATCTTCCAGGAATATGTTTCTGTTAATAACGTGCTATTGCTAGCAAAATTCCTGTGTTTTTTTTCCTCATCAACCACAAAACACAATGCATGTAAACTATAGCTCGACAGAAGCAGTGACTTCTATTAGCAGAATACCCAGGTTAGCTGACTCCCACACCTGAAATTGTTCTGGAAGGCTTACATTTCTGACAATCTTTGTGACTTAATGGATTTGGTTGCTGGAATTGAAGTAAAGATAATGCAAGTTTGCTTATGATCAGCAGTAGAAGATGACAAAGGTCAGCAAAATATGAAGGCTGAAACTGTGTATACTAAAATCAGCAGAAACCTTCACACGTCACCTCTTCGGGCCCTCCCACAAACATTTGCATCTGTGAAAATATTGCATTTCTTGCACAAAATATTACTTACAAAATAAACAAGCACTAATAAATCTAGAAGCATATAATTAAAGTTGTGGCCTGTTTCCTTTCCCATGTAACTTTTATTTCTCATTTTTATTCCTAACTAGCAAGTAACTGCTCAGGTTTAATCTCTTTAGCTTTTTTCTTTTTACTCCAAAATGGAAATAGTTCTATAGCTGTATGCAGCTGGAAATACATGTTGTCAAATTTGCATTAAATTTCTTCAGAGAGAGATATATCAAAACACCTGAGAGCTGTTTTTACATAATAAGGTATATCGTGTTCAGGAAAAAAATAATGATATAAAGAGAATCCATGCTGGATTCTCAACAGGATGTTGTAACTTTCATGCAAGTGTATATAATTCATTGGAAATCTAGATTTTTCAGTTCTTGAAAGGAGCCAAAACTTTTATGCTTTGTTGAATAATGTGCTCTGATTCTACACTTATAATCTGTGATGAACTGATGTTTGGTGAAAAAGTGGGATTTTGCCATTGGAGTGCCAAAAATTCAAAATACATGTTTGTGTGTGGGAGAATGAATGGAGGAGGACTGAGAGGGGAAACCTGAGACTTTGGGGAACAGAAATGAAGGCAGGGAGAAAGCTGATGGCAGGGAAAGGGAGCCTCGATGGTGCATGGTGAAACAGGGAGCGGGGGGCAAAGGGAAGTGCTGGACAGCCCGGCAGAGGCCAGGGCAGAGCTTGGAGCCAGGGCCTGGGAAAGAAGAGGCAAGGCAGAAGGGTTGAGGTTTGGTGGGGAAATGTGTAATGTGCCCACATGCACAGGATACAAATGTGCTGTTAGAGACCTCAGCATAACATATTTGGTGTCCTGGCATTTCTTTCTTTCTAAGGGCTACCTCTTTTCACCTTCACACCAATTCAACAGGACAGGGATAATATTTGGTTTTCTATATCATACAAACGCTGGTATTATTGGACTGGTTATGAAATGGCAAATCTTCTCCTTAAGCAAAAGGTCTTGGTAAGGGAAAATCTTTAAACCAGTGCAGCACTGTTCTTTGATGGTTTGGGAAAAAATTGAAGGGGTAAAATGATGCCTCTTTTATACAAGATATGTATTTTTATGTATTTCTGTCTGCCTGATGTTTAAAACAGTGAATTTACAAGCAGGCACATTCATGGCAATTCCCTCATGCTGTCAATGGGGCACTGGAAATGTTTAGTCTGTGGGGAAACTAGTTAGTGGAAGAACGGATCTGGTAAGAAGGCTCTGATAGCAAGCTGACATGAATTATTTCTGATGCCTGTCTCTTAATAGCAGTCTTCCTGCTGGGTGAAAAGGCTTTTTTTTTTTTTTTTTTCCCTCCATCAAGAACACATATTTTTAACTTAAGTCTCTAATGGGAAGATGGGAAATCAGGAGGCTGGAAAGCAAACTCAGTCACCTTTCTCTGCATGCGGCTTCAGTCCTGCTCATGTTTTTTGTAGTTATTCCATTTTTGTTTGCTGTCCTGCAATGAGAATATATACCTCCCCAGTGACAACTAATGGAGATTCTCCATTTAGCCCAGTTGGGAAGATTCTGGAGCTAATGATTACAGGTTAACTCTACCGCATGTAGGTTAGCAGGTTATTTTTTCTTTGTCTATGGAGAACTTGGATCATTACAGAGGCACGAATTGCTGTATAATGCTAGCTAATAATTGATTTTTCTGTTCATTTGAGGGGAAAAAATAGACTCAGACTATAAAACTTTCTGATTTTCCTTTTTCTGAAACAAACCTTTCAACCATTAATTCTGACATCAAATTTTTAACTGATTACAGAGGGAGAAGAAAAGGGCATTCAAAAATAACCAAAAGACAAGAACAAGATTCAGAAGGTAGGATGGTTGGTGACAAAGAAAAAGAAAAGCTTAGACTGACAAGTGCCTACTAATGGTGGTCAAGAAGTTTATAAGCCACAAAAATGATAGCAAGTGTAGAAGGGTGTACATTTATTCAGAGGCTTAGCGATGAAATCACAGTGTGCAGAAATAGGAGATCACGATTCACTGGCCTCTGAGGAGAGCTGAATTCATATCAGCTGCCTGCAGCAGCATTGAGAAGGACCCTGCTCAGAGTGTCTTGGCCAGGTCATAGCATGGTGTTGAAAGCTGGGAACCCAGATTCACAGTTGCTCCATCTGGCTCAAAGCAAGCATTTAAGCAAAACATTCATTAGTTTTTAATATTTTTTAAAGGAATTGGTTAAATTAAGAAAAAAAGTGCAAAGGTGGAGGTATAATAGATGCTATCATGGAGAGTGAGGGTTTGGGAATCTACTGAGAGCTCTCTAAACCCAGAGCTCTGAGGGATTTAGAAACTTACGATGGAGACAGTTATTGGATATCACTGAAAGATTAAACTATTGAAATGTCATGGAAAGATATTCTGATAAATTTGAGTTCATGAATCGGGTAAAACATGAATTATGGAAATCTTTGTTTTGAAGAAATAAAATATCATGGATAATGTATGACTATTTAATTTAGAAAAAATCAAAGTCAGAAAGAAATGGAAAAAAATATGAACAAACCACATTTCACATTATTTTGATTTACATATTTCATAACATTTGATGCTATCTTGTGAAATTTTTCAGTTTTGACAAAATCTTATTTTCCAATAAAAACTAATCCATTAAAATGTTTGGAAGGATGCTTATTAAATAAGGCTTAAATGAAGATAATAAGCTTTATGCTTCTTTCTTTGTGAGAGGAAAATAGAATGTAAATTAAATTGATCATCATTCTCTGGTTATCATATGTAACTAAGAAATATAGCTTACACTAGAGAACAGTAGGAATAATTAGTGTTCATAACAACACTATTGGCCAAAGCAATTGAAAGGTTTTTTAGTCAGTAAATCATTTTACACAATTTTACCTGAGAGGAATTGAATCAAGGGACAGTTGTGAACTGGCTGCTCATTGCTAATTTGTTTGACAGGGTAGATCCAGATTTGTTATTTAGTTTCTAGTCTCACATGACAAAACTGTGTTTCTGAGTTTCTAACTCCATTTATGTGAAATATTTTGGTTGCATACTGCTAGTTTATCTCAATAATGCAATGAAGGTTGCTGATCGGAGTGGGTTACGAGGAGTCTCTGTTGACAGAGAGTCATTTTTCATATTGAACAGCCATTTGGGGGAAAAAGAGGAAAGAGAAAAAACAACTTTAATGCATTGCAATGTAAATAGAATTCCCTGTTCCTTTGCTAGTTTATAGCTGGTAAATAGCTTCCAGAAACACATTCTCTTTGGTCTATTTCTATTGCTTCTCTTCCTAATAAAAGTATTTGCAGAAACAGCAGCGGTTGTAATATCTTCTCTTCTAGTTCTTCACTCAATGCAGTCTCTTATAGTTCCTGATACTTGGAATTATAACAGAACTGTACGTGTTTCTATAGTTAAAGATCCTTTATTGCTGTTTCAATAGCATAATCATATTTTCCAAAGTTTACAACTTGACTATCAATCTTTTCTCATGTTGGAATCTTGGCCCTATAATTTTTAACTGGTAAATGAATAGGCTGCTTTTCATTTTATATTGCTGATTAGAACCATCTTACCATGTGCTATTAGTACAACCTCCTTATAGTTTTATGTTGGTCTGTAGAGCTTTCAGTGCAGAATACACTTTACTCCATGGGCTGATTTCTTGGTTAGCCTGAAGAGGTGGAGGAGGCTTGAAGCTGTCCTATAGTACATTCCTATCCAGAGGCACTCTGGCAATTCAGTTTTGGGCAGAACATGATTTCCTCCAAGTCCTGTCACTTACCCTTTGCAGAGAGAGCAGATGAAAAATCTACTTGATCTAATGTTACCCAGGTTAAATATTTCCCCATGGTAGAAGGAATCCCTTCCGTCCATTTGGATACCTTTCTGTAAGTGAACTCCAAAGCTATCTATAGAGGTATCTTTTCTGACACATTACTGGATTTGAATATGTGTATTATTTTTAATCCCCTGTCCTCTCCCACCTTAAAAACCTTATAGCAGTGGTCATGATTTCTCCTAAAGAGACTGATTATTTTCTCATGACTGTTTCTTTCAGTGTCTTCCAGCCTAAAGGCATTTGTTCTTCCCTGTTGGAAGAGAAGACTTCTGCTCTGTGATGTCCCTTTCCTACATAGCACAAATAATTGCTCATTTTGCAAAGGCTCAGTTGATATTTGCTGCTGTATGTTTTGTTGGGATATTCCTTTTTTCCTTCTTAGTCTTCATGTTTTTGTACAATTAAAATATTATTTATAGTTTCCAGCTAAAATTTTCAGCCATTCTTTTGTACCACTTTCAAAGCAGCGGTCTAGAATTCCTGACTGGCCCACTATTTTTTTCATATCTACTGTCATTTCTCTCTTTGTTACCACATCAAAGGCAGACAGTCCTTTTAAAATAACTTTTCTGACATACAGTAGACTGGTATTTGAAGAGATTATAAAGGTTCTTAAAATGCAGTTTGATCTATAGGACTGTGCTTGACAGTACTTATGTTCTTTGGGATTTATTATCATTTTCGTTTTGTCTTTTACTGCCTTCATTATTGGATACTCTAAGTGATCATATTGCACTACATTCTCACAAATCAAAGAAAACAAGCTAAATTAAGTTGCTGTCTGTCCATTACAACAGGACAGAAATTGAGGATGAGATGATACCTGTTCTAAACTTAAGAACATAAGTGATATCCTATTGGATTAGACCTTGATCCACCTTTGAGAGCATTCTACCTCTGAAAACAGCACTGGGAAATTTAATTTAGGGACAGCATGAGAGTCTGGCCACTATCTGTAGTCCATTCCCCTTGTAGTCTACCAATTTCCAATTTAAGAAAGAAAAAAAGAAGGGGGGGNTACCAGAATTATAAACAGCAAAACCCACCAGTATTCCTGAAGCTCTACCCCAGAGCACGTCTTTTACGTGAAATTATGAAGTTAAAATAAAAAAAATCACTGAAAGCAAGAGAAAATGCTTTTGAAGTCTTTGCATTTTTTCTAAATGTTTTTCAATATTACTCAACATTTCAAAACTTCACTTTGTCATATTCCAGCTAATAGGAGCATCATTGACCAGAAAACTGTTATTTTCAGATCCAGTGACAAGAGTCCTCAGGGTCTGCACTTAGCCTTCCTCAGTACGTAGCGAAAACAACTGAGGGTACCTGGGGGTGTTCGCGAGTCTTTGTAAACATATTTTGTTCTCTCCCAGCATACATTAGTCACTTCCGAAAAGTTACAATTTGGCTGTGTTTTTACTGACTGCACTTAGTGGCCTTATCTTGCTTAAGCTCTGTTGTGGTATGTGGTTTTGGCTTCACTCTCTACATGCTGCTTTCAATGGAGCATCCACACCAGCTTTTCAGTGGTGCAAAATTTCTCTGCACACTTCCATGTTGCACTATGTCTTAATCCATGCACTTTCAGACAATCTCTGTACTAAGAGTCAGTAAGAAACCCGAGAAGCCAGAAAACATGCTTCATAAAAGATGGGTGGTATAGATAGACAGGAGCCACAAGTTTATTGGACATCAATCAGATGGATATGCTGTGGTTAAAGATCCTTATTTTAAGCATATTACATATTGGGATTGACATCTTGAGCAAAACATTTGTTTTTGCAGAGTTTCAGGATTCCTGCAGATTTCCTTTTCTGCTGGCAGGAGAGAGGAAGCCGCCTTATATTGACTCAGTTTGTGAGTTTCAAATAGCTAGTGATTCAATAGGCAGGCTATTCAAAACCCAGTACCAAACCTTCTACCCATTCCAATGATAATATCTGTAAACTAAAGTGAGTTAGCATATTTATACCATTCTAGAAAAATGTTTGATATCTTCTGTTACCCCATTGTCTTTGGAAGAAGCATTAGTTGGCTTCTTCTAACATTAGTCTTATCTTCAAAGAGCCTATTTTTCAAATATTCTATCTGACGAATTTCAAAGGCTGCCTCATAAATTATCTGGTGATTTTCCTTGATCATATCACAGCTTAGTTGAATCTGTGTTTCATAAACAAGTGATGTATGGTGAACCAAAGGGGTACTCACTTAAAAACTACAAATCCTTTCCCAAGTTTCTAGCCAGAGGAAGAACAAATATCTCTTATCATCACATACATAAAATTAAGAACTTGGCCTGTGGAGAAGAGACAGAAGAGACAAACACAGCCCCATTTTGAACCAAAATATTTACTTTTTTAGCTTTAGTCTTTTCATGTTTTAAAATTTCCCTATAAAAGCTAAATTTTCTGGAACAAATTTGGTGGTTTTCACAAGAGTTCTAAACCCAAAGTGATTATCCTTATACAACTAAATAAGGAAGCAATTAAAGCACTATTTGTACATTCCTAGGTATCTAACTCTATATAAAGAAAACAAAATATTGTGGGAAAAGATTATAAGCAAGATCAGCTGTTAGTTTAGCAGCATATTGCAATATTTATTAACAACTTGGAAATTTGCTTTTGAGTTCTTATCTTTACAGGTAACACCTCTTATTAATTAAAACAAGTTTCTCATGGGTAACTTTGACCTGTATATTTTGAGCTGCCACTTAGATAACTGTTCCATTCATCACATTTGCAAATGAAAACGAGATCTTCTCTCTCCTGATCACTGATCAGAGTATTACACTGGGCCTCATTATAAATTTTGCAGAGCAATGAGATTTTATTATTATTATTATTATTATTTTAATTGAGGGACTGAGATCTAACAAAAGCAAAGAGTTTCCATGAAACTTTCTTTTGGCAAATTAAGTGGAAACAATCAGATTTCGCAACTTGGAAGGCAGGCAGGTTTTCAGTTCTGACTGGACTCATGCAACATGTGTCTGACTCTGCAGTAACTCAGCCATGAGGACAACACCCCTGAATCATTTTGTTTCCAAGGTCTGGGACAACCACTCAGCACAATACTCCAAGGCGGGAAAGTCCAGGGGAAACCCAGGCCATTTGATTTCCCCATGTGTTAGGTTCCTATAACATGAGACCCGGTACCCAAAACATTGGCCCCCTAAATTTTAAGGTTGAGGTCAGGTTTTCAGAGTTAAGCTTCTGGATCCGTGGCAATAAAGTGACACTGAACAGGTATTGCATAGTTTCCAGGCTCCTTGCCTTAGAGCCAAGAGCTTCTCCATCTGTCTTGTCTTGAGCACAGCGTGGGGAACTTGTCCCTGAGCCTGAGGAACCAGCTGAGTCTTGAAGGCCTAGGGTCTTCACTTCTGGTGCATTCAGCATGTTCATACTGCCAGCATGCCATTTGCTATCACAAAAAGACTCAAATTAATAGGTCTTGTTAACGCCATTCCCTACTGCCTGCTAGTGAAAAACAAGGATTAAGATAAGGATCAAGTTTTACTTACCTAGATTTCAGGCAGTTTGAGCAGGATTGTGTTTCAGGTGAAGACACTTACATGCAAGTCCCTGTGTGTGAGGTAGGCAGGTACACTCCTGTTATAGTCAACAGAGAGAAAGCATAGGATTCAGTTACTGAACCTTAGGTACCTTGTTCAGGCTGAGATGTTCTTGGTATTTGAGACACCTGCAGGGCCATGGCAGATACAACACAGTACTTACAGCACGCATATGTCCTTGGGGGTAGTAGCTGTATATCAGAAGGATTTCCCTCAAGAAATGAAACGGCACTAGATGCTAGCAGCTCTGGTGAAGACTGTCTGCAAGGCCTGGGGGGCAACTCACCTGAATGTCGACAACAATGGCTCTACTTAATTGCAGAGACCTGACCATCTAGTGGCAGTGTTAACATCACCGCAAGTGCCTATGTTTTTGCACCTGGTTCAGCACCTGCTGAGGCCCCAGCAACAGCTCATCAGCTGTAATGGAAGATTAGGCACCTGACTCACAAAGAAACATCAGCTTTAAGAGTCCTGAATTTAAGTGGTTTAGTCTCATTAGCAGCACAGGTTTTGAAACCCATTCTACACATTCACTCCCTGTATTTCAGTGTTTCCTAATGGAAACATTGCAGGGTTTCAGTTCTGTGAACTTCCTTCTGTTATGTCTTTTCCCACTTGAGTCATGACTGAAACATTTCAGCTGGAAAGACTGATGACTATGTCCCCTTGAGCCATACGCCTGCTGACTCCACATTACAGGTGTCCCACCTGGCTTTCCTAACTGCTCACAACATCCCTTGGGCCTCTCCAAGTGCAGAATACTAAGATGGTCCTGAACACACCAGACAGTCTTCAGGAGGCCCTGCTGAAAAGAGAAGAATAAAGTCATATCCTTCCATTTTGCTGCGCAGGTCTTTACCCTATACTGGGATACACATAGATGCACCAAAACACGTCTTTCTTTACTATTCCTAGGACTCCAACAGGAAACTCCTTTTGTGAAAAGAAATTGCCTTTAAAAAGTATATATACATGAAAACCTGTCTGAATCTTTGTCCCTCTGCTCCGTAGTTAGGCCACATTTGATATTTCTTATGGCAAGCTGATGCTGAGCAGTACTGGCAACTTCCTTCTGTAATTATGAAAGAATATAATGACAAGAAAATGAGAAACAAGGAAAGTATCCCAAGGGCCACACTGCAGTAATAGGTTGTATGAATTTGTTTTAAAGTGATTTGTAATGGGGAGGGGGGATAATTAAACTTGTGTCTCTTTTTATTTCTTTGCAGCATAATCCCTGGGGTTAGTTTAGGTTAAAGCATGCCCCTTTTGCAGTGTCATGCAGCAAAGGATTTTGTTTCATACTAGATTTAGACCTGAAAAGAGAATGAAGCAAGAAAGTCCTCTAAAATGGATGAAAAACACGCTTAGGTCCCCAGTGAAGAACCCTGTTCTTCACCCTTGACCTTCCATGAAGGAGATCACAAGGGACAAAATTTAGGAGGCAGCTGGTTAAGAAAGAAAACAGAATAATAGAGTTCAGGGAAAGCAACAGATATGTGCTTTCCTAGTTCTGTTAAAGTAACATAATTACCGCCCAGTTTAACTAAATTTCTAGTGTTCTACCTGTCTTTTTGCAGTGTCTAGGATGTTGAGAAATGCTATTTAACTGTAACAAATTCATAATTTTATTGTGCTCTGTTGCAAATTTTCACTAACTCTTGGAGGTTCTTCTTAAGTTCCCTGCAATGATTATTTGGTGAGCTGTCTTCTAATTTTGATACATACTGAATTTTAAAACAGGAAAAATCATTCAAGTTAGCAAGTCCTTTAAAAGGGAAACTTTTCTACAATTGGGATTAACTCATAATACATATTGTCTGTCCTTACTAATTCTCATGCTTATTTAGAAGCATGATTCAGCACCATACTCTAGAAGCCAGCTATGGGAATTTAAACGGCACTCCATCAATCTGTACAGGAAAGTGACATAAGCCAATATAGTTGTGTGTACAGTAGATAAAACTATCTGTCTCTGGAGATTTCTTTTCTAGGGAAACAATTATGTACACTGAATAACCCCATACCTCCACAAGGCCTTTAGAGAAAACTCGCTGTTCATTTGGAGGACAAGCTCTGTGAAGGCTGTTGCCATTGAATTTAGCTTGTCACTGTATTGATTAAGGTGAGATTATTTTTGCCCTTGATGCTTGTCAATTTTTTTTTATATTTTAAAATCCTTCAGCTCAGTACATAGTGTCCATAAAAGAAAGTCATTTTTATTCCCTGCATCATTTCCATCCAGTTTATAAAAGGTAATGGTCTGTATTTTTGTTATGCTTGTAAATAACATGAACACAATCAGAAATAAGCACATGCTCAAATATCTATCTTAGCCGAGAAGGGAGACTGGGAAGCTGACAACTGGTAGCCTGAAGATGGTAGGATCACCTAGTCTACAATTTCCTTTGTGGGTTTAGTGATTTGCATAATCATTGCAGATAATATCAAATACTAATTAGCATTTGAGCAAATTAGGGGTTAATTTTCATCTTACATATATCAATATAGCTCCACTGACTATAATAATACACTCATTTATATCAGTTGACTATCTGGCAGTCTTCCTTCTCTGCATTTGCTGTCACTGCCAACAATGAATTTTGGAGTGGGAGAAAGTGGAGGAGAAACTGAGACAAAAGCAGTAGGTAAAGAGGAAAAAATGCTTTAAAATTGTGATGACAACTTGTCCCCTCAGCATCAATCAAAGATCTGGGAATTGCAGGAGCCTGATTAGTGGAAAATACAGCTGTCCATTTCTGGTCTGCAGGTGTTGCAGTAGGTATTCTATTGTCAGTCAGCCAGTATTTTGAATCAAGGTAATTATTTCTTGTAGAGAAAAAAGTGTAATCTGTGTTATAATAGCAATTACCCATCTGTAACAAGCTGGCCACTTGGAGAATACCATTATGTTACTGAATTTCTTACTCTATGGTCATTAGATTTTCCTCTTTCGCTTCCACTTGATGTCAGGTGCCTACGATGCTGCCCAGTTAATTCCAACTTCAGATGCTGTGTGCTTCAAGTCCTTCAGCATCTGGGAGTACTAGAAGAGGCACCTGGCCTTTAAGCAGGCTGTTTTAGTAGAGAAATAGAGAAGTGAGTACTGCTATGTTACCTTGGTGGCGGTGAGTATTGAAGTAAGTGTCCAATCTGTCCACAGAGCAGCCATAGCCCAGAGGACAGAGCATCAGTGCAGTAGCAATGAGGAAGATTTCACGGAGGCTGAAGTGATCTAAAACTGAAAGAATAAGCATTAGTCATACATGAAATGTTTTCTACCTGGTGACCTTAGAACTAACAGCTTTGAAATCTAGAAAGCAACAGCGTGATCCAAATATGCTATTTATGATCATTTGCAGGTGGAGAACTCTATACATCATTTATTTAGTCTCAAGCTTACTGGCAGCCAATCTCTAGCCATTTAGTGTGGAAAGGATCACTGGACATTTACTTTTTGCGCACACACTCACTGTTGCAGCTCTAAGTAAAATTCACAGGAGGTGTGAGTAGCCACTGTCCCTAGAAGACTACATGCCTCTACTATTTGTTACAGCCATAAACACATACTGAACCAGACTACATGCAAACAGGACACTTAATTTCCCAACATGCAATGGAAATGGGTTCTCCAGGAGAAGACCATGTACATGGTTTGGATTTCAGAGGACTGCCTGAGCTCCCAGCCTCTGTAGGGATCACTAAGTGGCAGAAAAAATATCAGAAGCAAATGATTCAAGTATGACAGCACATGCTCCTTTGATTCTCTGGTGTTGTTTGGCTTCCTGCCTTCCAGGTGTGTGCCAGAGGTCGGTGCCTCTTCTGATGTTCAGACCCTGAAACAGTGGCCAAGTTCAGGCGCAAGTGGGGAACTATAAACTTCAAGGATATCTATTTTTTTCTTTTTGCATTCTGGAATTTCTTTCACTTTCTTTCCTAGGCCAAATTCTGGTCCCACTATGTTTGCCACTGAATTTCCAGTGTTAGAAAAGTTTATGCAACTGTTAGATGGATGTTAATTAAGAAGTAGTGCAGATTTTGCTTTTGTGTGTTAGCAGTATGAAATGGTCTTCCTTGTGTTGCTTCAGTTCTTTAATTTGATTGCTACAAGAGACAGCCAGTTATATATTCAACTAATGTAAAACAATAATAATTCGTTGATAAATGAATTCATTGATAAATCGCTTCACAAAACAGGTTCAGTGCATATATCCAGTCTGTAATGAGTTATAAGAAAGAAAAAACATCAGCTAAGGAGAGGAACTTTGATTTGATTGCTGAAGATTGTGCAGACCAGCTAGCCTAGGGGTGAACAGAAGGGTAATTATTTGAATAATTATATCACCTACCAGCATCCCACATACGCTGTTAAATTAACTTTGTCAAGACAGGCCATAGCCAGGTCTCTTCACGTTGAAAACATCATATCTAAACTTCTTACTAGGAATAGCATTGTGAGCTGGCATAGACGATTTAGCTGAGCTAGCTAACCTAATGCACGGGAGAGGTCACAAGTACCACCAAGCACCTTGGCTTGTTCTCCAGCTTTAAGAATGCTTGTTAGAAAGCAATACTTATTTCCCTCCTGCCATGCTTCTCCTGTTAGATGTAGTACATTTAGTGTGTCTGCAGTGAGCAATGAAATGTGTTCTTTCCTGAATCTAAGGTGGCATCTGCCTGGTGATGTGCTGCAGCACAGAGATGTCCTGCTTGGAGGCTGCTTCAGAATTTCTGCAAGGTGCATTAGTGACTTGTCCAGGGTGACTCCTTCAGGTTGCAAACAGAACTGATACACTTATTGCTTGTTTATTCTTATATGAGAACCTGTGAATGATTTATGCATTTTCCATATGGGAAAAGTGTTTGCTTTTAGGGTGATAGTGTGACTAGATGTACTAGCACACTCTAGAAAGCTGCAGAACATCCTGCATGATTCACCCCAGGAAGACCAGATGAGTATCTCTAACCCTGGCTTCCCAGGATGAAAGTTCAAGGGCTGACACAAGAGAATTTGAAGGGAAAATTATGACCTCAGCTTATATGGTTTAAAATTTTAATATAAGAAATGCTATGACTTTGGATGGGGAATTTGGATTTGAAAATAAGCAAGTCTTTGCTGCAATGGTAAATAATGGAAATGCAGCTCTTTCAACTGGTAGCTCTGTACTGCTGAGTAGCAGTGTGCTTATCACGCTGTACTGAATTACGTCCAACCTCAGAACACACCTAAATCTGGAGCAGTGTTCAAATGGCTGTGGCTTGCTTACCTGCTGCTTTCTGCCCTGCTTACACTTCTCTTTTTACTAATTTAAAGATATATGACTTTGCTGTCAGGAAGAGCTAGAAAATAAAATTGGTGACTCCACCTGATGCACTCACCTCGCTGATGTATCTTGCCTATGACTTTCTCATTAACTTTTCAAAGTCTCTGCATTTGCTAGAATCACTGTAGGAGTGTCATAAATGATAGATGAAGTAAATAGCTCCTATCCCACAACTGCATGGACAATGAGAAAGAAAAAAAGTCATAGTGTGTTTGACAATAATTTGTATTTTGAGCAATGGGCAGTAGCAAATACGCCTGTTTTGATAAAAACCAAGGAAATTCACAAATTGTTATTTGTTTCTTAAAACATTAGCTCTTCAGAGAAAAAGACACAGCCAACATTTTGGATTCTAGCCTTGAGCTTACAGGCACCCAACTCTAACCATTTAGTGCAGAAAGGTTCACTGGAAGTTTACTCTTTGTGCATCCAGCCACTCTTGCACCTGACTGAAATTAACTGGAGGCGTGAGTAGCACGAGAAGATGAAGGTCCTTGTCAAAGCCAAAAAGTAATGAAGGTCTCAATGAAAAGCAGTGAAGTGATAGTGAAATTCAAGAGGCAGCCTACATATCATGGAACCATTTATTTCTGTCTACCTTTATTTTAATAGGCTATTAACACTTTAACTGAAAGATGACCATCAAAATACCATGTACGTTTTCAATGCTGAATAAAGTATCAAATAGTAGGAAGCTAATTAGTATTATGAAGATTTGCAAACTTCATTCTATTTTCTTTTAATATATACAAAGCTTTAGAGGATTACCTTCTTATTGGCCTTGTGTTACACTGATTTTTACCATTCAGATATGTTCATCAGGATGGTCATTGCTTCTTTGTGGTGTAGTTATTTACACAGCTTTTACCATATCTATCTTCCCTCTTGAGAGCAAAACCCTGTCTATGGGAAATAAATACTGTCACACAATCAAGAATAGATATTTTGGATACTTCTAAGTTGCAATAGATTTTATTGATCCCAGTTTTGACCTCCATCTTGGCTGTGTACCTTTTCTTAAGAGCATAATTATAGCATTATTTCCAGAAGTCTTTCTCCAGGGTGACTTTTTTCTGACTTGAATTAATAAGGTAAAAAGTCATTTGGGATTTTAGGTTGTCCTTAAAGTCTTTGTCAGGCACACCCTTAACCTCTATAGATTCTTCTGCAAAAAACAATTGTCCTAAAAGTACATCCTATGTCATTCTGGCTAGGTCTAAATTACTGCTTGTATTCCCTAGTATTGGAAGATAGTAAATGTTTAGTAATAACAAATATTTGCCGTATTAAGGAGACTTCATACCTCTATAGTTGAATTGCAAATTTGGAATGATTCTTTCAGTGGCTTTCAGCAGAACCAGAAACAGAAAATTTTGTTGGTATAAAAGTGCATTTTGTGGTTTTACTTCTATTATTCTTACAGATTATGTTATAAATATTATAGAGAAGGATAAGAAAAGTGCTAGTAATTACATAGCTTATTTAACGGAAAGGAAAATGTTGTGTTACGCAGAACAAAAAATAATCTGTGTGGTTGTTTTTAATAGACAATTATCCATACAAATGGAAAAATATTTATTTTCCTCCCTGACATATAAAATTGTTTTTATATTATTCCAGATATATTCTGTCTGTTATAAAATAAGAAGTTGGAAAAAATAGTGAATGCTAAGGAAAAAAGATTATGCCAACAAAACTTGATGTTCCTTTAGAAAATAATGTGAGCTAGCACCAGCTTAGGTACATGCCTTTTGGCTTATGTGGCAATATTGCACAATTTTTGATGTGATATTACAGGTCAAACCCTGGTTTTGGGCCTGTTCTGTTATTTTTACCCAAGATTTTTTTTTTTTTTTTTGTCAGGATCTCATGTTGTGGTTTAGCCCCAGCAGGCAGCTCAGTGCCACACAGGTACTCTCTCACTCTCCCCAGCAGGGATGGGGGAGAGAATCAGAAAGGTAAAAGTGCAAGAACTCGTGGGTTGAGACAAAGACAGTTTGCCAAGTAAAGCAAAAGCCACGCACGCAAGCAAAGCAAAACAAGGAATTCATTCACTGCTTCCCACGGGCAGGCAGGTGCTCAGCCACTGCCAGGAAGCAGGGCTCATCACACATAACAGTTCCTTGGGAAGACAAACGCCATCACTCCCAACTTCCCCCCCTTCCTCTTTCTTTACCCCAGCTTTTATGTCTGAGAATGACACCACATGGTATGGGACATCCCTTTGGTCAGACTGGGTCACCTGCCCTGGCTGTGTTCCCTCCCAGCTCCTTGAGCACCCCCAGCCTCCTCGCTGGCAGGGCAGCACAGGAAGCAAAAAAGTCCTTGGCTGTGTGTAAACAGTGCTCTGCAACAACCCAAAACATCACCACTGTTTTCATCAAAAATCCAAAACACAGCATTGTGTGAGCCTCTGTGAAGAAAATTAACTCTGTCCCAGCCAAAACCATAGCATCTCAACAGCCTCAGTCTATGCCTCAGACTCTGAAGAGCCACTAGAGAAGTGTTCAGAAGCTTGACAGAAGTCAGAAGATTGCTCTACTTCTTATGCCTTTGTGCTGCTTGGACAGAAACCAACAGAACAACATGCGCCACGATGCTTTGTTCCATCAAGACCTCCAGATATACCTCCACTGTTATCTAAGATCAGTCTTCCTGAGCCATATGTACTTTTCTATTCTATCAAAATTGTAACATGCATCATAACCACCAAGGTCACCTACACTGTTCTTTGGGAGAGACCTGGGAATCAGTAGGAAGACTGCTACTTTCTCTTCAGTTATGGGTAGCAGGATCACGAAGTGGACCAGAAGGTATAAACAGGGAATATAGAATTGTTATTAGAGGATTTTGTGCGCTTCTTGCACAAAATGCAAGAAGTGAGGTACAAACTGAGAAATTAGCAGGGTTAAAGACTTGGTCCAGCTTTCATACTTGCATAGAGATGCTACCCAGGAGCTCCTACTGCAGATTGTCCCTTGTTTAGAGCAGTTTTAAAGTCAGTTCTTAAACTATCTGTCCAAAATTAAGAAAGTACTGTTTTGAAAATCAGGACATAGAATTTCCAGTTTCTTTCAGTTTGCCCAGTGGTGGTGTAGGGACTGTGTTGCCATGGTCCAGTCAAGTAGAATAGCCTCAGCTCCAGCCTGACTATCATGGTAAAATGCTGGAAAGTCTTGCAGCTTTGGCCAAGCTTCTGTGGATTCCATCTGTGGCATCTTGTTCTGTACAAAGCTATATTCTAGGAAACTGGAAAACTATATGAACAGCATTTTAAAGAAAGCTGTCAAAATGACCATCCAAATTCATAAAAAAAGAGGTGTTGATAGTGTCTTAAGGAGCTTGTTCCTCACTGCTTTTCTCTCTACTCTTTTCCTTACTACTTTGAAGACTGCACTACATATGCATAAAGCTTAAATATTCTGTAATTACTGCATGCTTGTCTGAAACACTAGCAGGGAACCTAGATAAAAATGCCACCTTGAATCATGTTATGTGGTGCCATCCTACAGGTACAGCATGCTCCAGTGTGACACAGAACAGCCCAATGCACTCTACTAAAAGCTAAATAAGGAAACAGAAATAACCCATAACCTCATTCAATATGCCATTGGAGGGAAAGAAATTGCAGCAGAAAAAAAATTATTACTCTTTCCTTTTTCAACAAGAAGTTTTTCATTCTCTCCCTCTTTGCATCTTTGTGTTTCAAGGGACATATCCAGTGAATTTTTTTTTCCAGGAGAAAAAGAAGGCGGCATCGGAATAAACTGAATGAAGAATAAAATTTAAGATAAATTCTCATCTATGAAGTCATGACTTCAGGGATGAGAAAAGCATGGATTTGGCACAGAATTGCACTGGCACTGCCACTGTAGCTGGTTTGGCTGTTGATGCAAGAAATGAAATGGGACTATTGAGTATCCAAACACCTGCTGAAGCAGGATATCTGATGGAAATTATAAAAACTCAAGGTTTAGCCATGATTTCAAGAAAGCTAAATATTTTCGGATGGTCATGGACAGTCATCAATTTTTTTTTGTCAAGAAATGACAAATATTTGTGATACATTTGAGAAGATACACAAAATAGAAGAGTGGGATCTTTTGGGCATGTCTGGAAATAATCTGTTGGCCATTCTTTGGATGGAGTTGCTTGCTTAAAAAATCATATATTGTTAATTTTAACTTTCAGTGCATTTGTATGTGTTGGACTTAAAAAAAGAAAAAAAAGAAAAAAAATTGTAAGTGCCCTATGTGAAATTTCACTTCGTGTGTGACATCTGGAACCAAGAAAGTCAGAAGCAGCATCAGGACGTTACTCTTTGTGAAGTGTTTACATTTCCATCTTCCTTTTGTGTTTGGGAGTCATCCTCAACAGTTCACACATAGCAAAAGCTTTCTTTGCTGACTAGTTAAGAAAGGTAGAGAGCTTTAATGAGCAACGAAATAACGAGATATCTTTACAAAATAAGTCCTTTGATTTTTTCCATCTGCCTGTAAGATATAAGAATTCACAAAAATGTTTCAGTAAAACAACAGAAAACAATTTTAGTGCACTTTTTTCCCTCTCTTCTCTTCTCTTCTCTTCTCTTCTCTTCTCTTCTCTTCTCTTCTCTTCTCTTCTCTTCTCTTCTCTTCTCTTCTCTTCTCTTCTCTTCTCTTCTCTTCTCTTCTCTTCNTCCCTTCCCTTCCCTTCCCTTCCCTTCCTTTCTTTCTTTAGTGCTCTTTAATTCCATGAACAAAGAGATTGCAAAGATTGATATGTTTGGACCATGAGTACCCAGTGTGCCAGTGAACCCTAAAGCTTCATCACTGGACTTTGCATAAGATAATGAAATCTGTCAAATCCCTTAAATTCATTACAGTTTGCTTATTGTACTAGAAAAGTTTCACTTAATTCTCCATTCTTTTGCAGAATCTAAGGTCCTTTGCTCTGCTTTAAGCAGCAAGTTCAGAGTTCACCTGGAGTTTCCTTACATAGGCAAACCCCTCTAATGATTACCCAGTGGTAGGAAAAAAATCAAAATGATTCTTCTGAGAACTTAACAATTTAAGCTTGCTTTCCTCCTTTTAAAAGAGATTTCTTAATTCTAAATTTCCTTGTACATATTGTTTAATATTGATGAACAGTAAAGTTTTCTTATAATTCTCCCATGCATTAATACTAGGTCAGTGACTGTTTTCCCTGCAAATCTGTAGTTTGTTTTAGCACAAATAACCTTGAACACAGTTTAAAACACATTAGACATTTGTAATCCCTCACATAATATGGATGAACATGATGAATTTGTATTTAATTGAGACTGAAAGTGAAATAAAAAAGCAACAGAAAACATTCTGTTCATCTGGAAGTTTATATAAACCAACACTGTTTTAACTATAATACATCATCTGATTTATCACTGATGTTGTAGAAAGGTGTATGTTTATACTTACCCAGAAATATATGAGATATGTGCATCAGTCTGGTCTAGGATTCACAATGAGCTGTGAACCAATGCAGAAGTTCACTTAAATATGTGGAGATTAGCAGAAGTAAAGGAGCTCACCAGAGTCTGCATATTATCAATTAACATCATGCAAATTTTATATTTGCAGTATGCATACATTAGATGTCATCAAATGTACGTGTACATGCCTGACTTGGAAGACTGGTTTAGTGTTGAATACAAAAACATAAAACTCTAAATGATTCAATTGCAGCATCCTATTTCTAGCAGCAGTAACTCAATCTTAAAAAAGCCTTAGGGCCTCGATGTGAGAGAAGCTGGTATTTTACATTTTCAGCATAGATCTAAAATGCTGTATACTTTTGCACTACGACAACTTACACTGGGGAGTGAGAGATCACACCAGAGGATGCCTATGCTGATGGCTGGTCAGATGGAAAGGATGATCTCCTGAGGGACTCAGCAAGGAGAGCAGAGATCTTGACTAATTAAAAAGAATCAAGACAGTAAGAATAGAACTGAGCTAAAGCTGCAGAATTTGGATCTGGTCTTAGATTTCTAGAATTGCTAGATTCTGTGCAAGTCTGTTCTACACACCTATAGTGGCAGCAAAAGCAGACCCAACTGCCAGCATGAAAACTATTGGATAACATAGGAGCCTTGGACCTTTCTAAGATCTATAGAGCTCTTACATTCTGGAGTATTTAAGTCCTCCCCGTCATGCTGGACAAAGGCATCTATAATATGCCTAAAATGTCAAAGCCTCTCCAATGTGTGAGAAGTGCAAATTTGGTCAGATGACTGGGGATGCACTTCGGTCTTGTGAAATAGGAACTTCAGGTATGTGATGGTAGGTCCCTGAACCATGTGGGAAAGTGGTAGTAGATAAAAGCCCATGGATGGGTTGAGGTGTTCAGCCTGACCATATCTAATGCACAGGTCAGGTTTATTAGCCCGCATTGAGATCATAATGTTAGGGTTTCATTTTGTTTGTTAGTTTGTTTGTTTTTTGAAGTTTTTCTTTATGCAGTTATATAGCCTATAAGACTGTGGTTTGGGAACCATATGGTGACCAGCACAAAGTGTTACTGAGCTCTTCCAGGACACATATTTAGATATCTATGTGAAGAGAATTTGCCATTTCTGAGGAATGCAGGAGGTACCTCTCCATCTTTATGTTTCCATGGGATATAACTTTGTGCAGGATGAGTGTCAGAACAGTAATCCTGTCCATAAGAAAGATAAACCCACTGCAGAGGGATGCTGTGTAGACTGCATGGGCAGAACGGAGTGCATCTGTGGAGTGTCTTCTCTACAAGCACATAATTTCTCTGGCTTAGCTCCCAGGGGTACAGCCTGGATAGAGAAATGTTTTAATTACATCAATCTTTCCATTTCTGTACAAGTTTAGGCTTTTGTAAAAGCAACATGTCAAAAATAAGTTAAAAAAATGATGAAGTTAATGACACATCACTGAGAACTGGAAAACCTGTATTGTATTTTTTTTTTTGTATCATTCATTTTGTGATCAAATCACTGAAAATAAGAAATCAGGGTGAGGGCAGAAATCTGCCTCAGCTGCTGCACATATATATCTATATATACTGTGAGCAATGAAACCTGTGTTTATGTTCTCCAGTCTCAGAAGTGTAATTGTAATAACTTCATGGAAATTACATGGACTCTGTTGCACACCTATGGCTTGAACCTCATTTTAGAACTCATCATGGTGTCTACATTTCCAGACCTTTGCATTAGAGGTCTGGAAATGATCCTGCT
Source organism: Chauna torquata (assembly GCA_013399475.1). Classification (NCBI taxonomy): domain Eukaryota; kingdom Metazoa; phylum Chordata; class Aves; order Anseriformes; family Anhimidae; genus Chauna; species Chauna torquata. The sequence continues at coordinate 50,121 of VXAL01013766.1, forward strand.
TACTTATTTGAAAACACAAGACCTCATTTTTTTTTTTCTTCCAAATATCACTACTCTGAGATCTTTGGAACAGCCAGACTGATAGAATAATCCCTGGATTTATCGCTTGGATTTGGGCAGTTACAAGCTAGAACTAATGGCACAGGACTGTCAAACAATTGCTTTTAGAACTACAATGGGAAGGAGCAATTTTGCATACAACGAATGCACTTCCTGCACTTCCTTTGTCACATCTCCAGCAGTTTGTGTGTTTATTTGGAGAGATATAGCCAGCTCACGCAGTGTAATATATGCTCTGAGCACATTGCAATGAATTGTTGGGTCCTGATGGGAGCTACCTGAGAAATTTTAATCTTCAGGCACTAACTGTAACGGCTTGGCAGCCTAGGCTTTGAGGATATCTATAGCTAGGCACCATATCCAGCCACCGTTTCTGTTCTTCCAAGACAGGCATAATGATCCCCTTGTTCTGTGTATGAAAGTCCAAGACAGAGATCTTGGCATTCATGCCATCTAATACAGCTGTACTCAGTTTATTATCAGCTCTTTATGTTGCTTAAATGTCTTTTCATATACACAAATATCACAATTTAAAGGTAAAACATGTAACTATTTAGCTCTTAAAGTAACATTTTCAAGTCAGATTATCTCATGGGCTTGAATGAGTCCATGCAGTAGAAAGTCTGTATAGAAAAGTGACAGCATCTCCCATAAAGCACAGGCTTACGGCAAGCAGTCCTGATTGCATACATCCTCCACCAAAGGGAATTTATGTGGATGTGAGAGCTGTACCTCCCTTAGATTATGTCTTCGTGCTCGTTTAAGCACAGCAGCTCACATTAACTAAGGAGCTTAAAATGAGCTGTCTTTCTTTTGAATGGCAATTTGCTTTCATAGACTGCTTAGACATCTCCATGTGTGGTGGTTTTACCCGGCTAAACAGGCGACCTCCACCACAACCGCTCGCTCACTCCCCTTCCTCAAAGAAACAGGGGGAGAAAATATGATGGACCAGGGCTTAAGGGTTGAGATAAGGACAAGCAAGTTACTTACTAATTATCATCATGGGCAAAACAGACTCAACACAGGGAGATTAATATAATTTATTACTATAATGAGCAAACTAGAGCAGTGAGAAACTAAAAGCAAACTAAAAACACCTTCCCCCCATCCACCCTCTTCTACCTCCTCCCCCCAAGTGGCGCAGGGGAACGGGGAATGGGGGCTNCCAGCACGGGTCCCCCACGGGTGGCAGCTCCCACCGGATCACCTGCTCCTGCGTGGGCTGCGGGGGCTCTCCATGGGCTGCAGCCTCCTTCAGGCCACATCCACCTGCTCCGCCGTGGTACACCATGGGCTGCAGGGGAACAGCCTGCTCCATCATGGGCCTCACCATGGGCTGCAGGGGAACCTCTGCTCCAGTGCCTGGAGCACCTCCTGCCCTCCTTCTTCACTGACCTTGGTGTCTGCAGGGCTGTTCCTCACTCCTCTCACTCCCAGCTGCTGTTGCGCAGCAGTTTTTTTCCCCTTCTTAAATCTGCTCTCACAGAGGCGCAAACAACATCGCTCATTGGTTCAGGTCTGGCCAGCGGTGCGTCCCTTTTGGAGCTGGCTGGAGCTGGCTCTGATCTGACATGGGGCAGCTTCTGGAATCTTCTCAAAGAAGCCACCCCTGTGGCCCCCCCTGCTACCAAACCTTTACCACTTAAACCCAGTACACCATGCTGTGCTTCTTGCTGCTGGGCCAGGCTCAGCCTTAAAGCTGTTTCCCATGGAAGTGGACCAGAGCAGCTGCCCCTTTTAGTACATTCCTCCTGTCGGCTGCAGCCTGGCAGCTTTCCCCGGTTTACCTTGCTGCAGGGTGAGCTTCTCCCAGGACTCCTGCCTTCCCTGGGGCCTACTTCTGCTATCACATTTTCCAAAACTATCTGTTCCCCAGTGAAGGGCGTGAGACATCATGGCAAAGGTCTTTATGGTCTTTTGTTCCCTGGGGTCTGAGATACAACAAGAGCACAGAGTTGACCAACTAGGGTCGAGAAATGTCCTTTGCAGTGTTGTTGTGACCACAGATTTCTTGTGAATTGATGATTCATGGAACAAGATCATGATATTTTATCATGTTAGGTCTGTTTAAGACTATCACACTCATTCACAAAGCTCTATCATGTCATTTGCTCAGTGCTTGTAGCAGATGCTTTAGTGGTTTGTTAGACAGTAAAGACCATGATCTGAATAATATAATTTTCTGTAGTAATTGCTTTTTATCAGAAAAAGACTTGTTGAAGGCTCTAGTTTTTGGCCTGTCATTTTCTTTCTGTGCTTATTATTTCGTCTGTACTTGTTACTATAGTTTTTTTTTGGACTTGCCTCAAGGATAGTCTCACACATTTCTTTGACAAAACCTTTTGAAATGTTTCATTGTTGCATCTTTCATTCATTTCCAGCTGCTGAAGTTCGCGAAAGACAGACACCATATTCAATGTTTATGTGACGTACAGAATACTAATGACTGACTGACTGATACCAGCTAACAGCAAACTAAAGCCAAACAATCTGATGATGAGGAAAGTATTTTTATCTGCACAGGAAGAAAGAATAATAATGCAAAAATGAAATTCAACAAATGAATCTGGCTTACACTTTGGTACTGCATGCAAAGGTATGCAAGAACTTAACTGAATTATCATATAAGTTGAGCAAATAATGTGAAGTAAATAGCTTACTTAAATTTAGCCTTTTTCATTTCATAAATTGCTCACGAGCTGTTTAAAAGTGTGCTCGTCACCATACAGTATTCACAAAATATATTTTGGTGAATAATTCTACACATCTCTCATAAAGGACTGCAGCTAGACCTACCCATATTTGAAATTTCTGCCCTCTTTTGACTTCAGCCAGGCAGGTATTTAATAGGTAACTCCTTATAAATAGCTGAAAATAAAGATTTACTATGATTTCCATCTTGCTTTTCCGCTTCTTAAGCAGGAGCAGTACCTGAGTTAGGATGAAGCATTATAGCTATAGTGGTTTCAGTTTTGAGTTTCAAAAAGTTCCAGATGCCCAACATATAACAAAATGTACCTTACACTGCTGATTTACTTTGAACTCTAAAATGTTGGTATATATATGGCCCGAGCTTCTATGTGGGCACATCCTATGCTCAGTAGGGAGAGGTAGACACCTAGCAAGGGTGATTCCAATGATCCTGAGGAAAGTGGGATGAGCCCACTGTAAGGGCACATCTCTCTCTCTCCTCAGTATGTAGGCAACACAGGCAATCCGCATTTTATTCCTCTCATTCACATGGGAGGATTCTTGCATGCTGTATGCAATAAGTTAATCCTGGGTCATTTTCATAATGCAGAGAACTTTCACTAGCAGATCTGTTAATGCAATGTGTCACATGAGTGCTTGGGCATATTTATCACACATACAGGAGGCAAAAGTGCACCCTGGCTTCTAGTTTGGAAAGGTCTAAGCACTGGGTTATGAAAATACAGGAAAGCAGACCCAAATACTGGGACACTTGTTTGGCAACTGTGCATTTCAGCCTTTGCACTGTGGCACAGGTCTCCTATAATGGATCGCTGAGCTTCTGTTGCCCATCACTCTCACTGCCTAGAGCTGACCAAGCTTAGAGAAGTCTAAGCACATAATTAGAGAGTGTAAAGTCAAGCTGGAATTTGACTCAAAGTTAAGATTCTCCACTTTTAATTCAAGTATTTATTGAATTAACAACAATGGAAAATACTTTATGGCTTTCAACATTCATGTTACAAGGTTTGCCATGATTACGGTGCTCCAACTGTGCAGACAGAAAGATTTTGTGTTGCATGAGTAATAGGAATTTTACAGTATGATTAAAGTGTTTATGTATTTTACAGTTCTGGAAGGATTTTTTAGGTTAACATTAATATATATTTGTGGTACTGAGACATGATGAGAATTTTTAGCATATTTTTTACGTTTTCAAATTCAAATTCATTGTAGCTTGGTTTGGTTTGGATTTTTTTCCCCCAAATATGTGTGCTGTTTCTGAGACATGAACAGTCTGTGTTGCCTTGAAATGCCATACCACCAAGCATATCTGTGTGCCCAGAGATTTCAACAGTGGTCTTTCCAGTAGTTATATGCAGAAAGTATCTAGGCTTGTAGCTAGGAAATTGTTTACTGATGCTCTGCAGTGTATTCTCTATATCACGTTGTACGGGTGGTTGGTCCAACAGAGTACAGACATTGATGCTTTTCCTGTGAGACTGCTGCCTCAGCTACTCCAAAATGTTTTTCCATGGGAAATTTGCTAATCCATTCCTCATAACTATTCTCAAAGGTCAGTGCTCTGGCAAAGACATCCTTCTGTCTTGGGTCAACTTACTCTGTAGGAGGAACCAAGTAGTAGTGATCCCTTTTGAAAGGAGCCACCCCAGTTTCTTAGGACACACATATATCAAACATTATCAAATATGCTGAACACTATTTTTCTAAATTATCCTTCGCAGTTTTTCATTCCTTCACTAGAAAAAATGTTAAAGTTACCTCTCTAGAAAAAATACTAGTGAAAACCCAACAGAGTTTTCAGTCTGAGACTTTCTTAACATTAACATTTTTTTCTACTTAACAGATTTTCAATTAATCATTTAGACTACTATTTCACCAAGCATACAGGTTTCTTGAGCTTCAAATGGAACTGTGACTCGTTTTCTCTGTTCTAAAATCCAAATGAACCAGCTTCACCAGGTGGAAGTGTTTCATGTTTTTTGTTTATCCTTGCTCAAAATTAGCCCATAACC
>VXAL01013766.1:56902-87418 GCA_013399475.1 Chauna torquata
TTTATAGCTGTCTGAAAATAAGTGGTTCATTTCATTCACAGTGATTTATTTATTAATGTTGCTAATTTGCACACATACACTGCTTGGAGTACACAGAACTGTTTTATAAATAAAATTGATAAATATATTTAATTTATTGATTTGAAAATGGCAAATTTATTTGGTCTAAAAAGTTTATTGGTTCATAACAATGAAATATTGGTTTTTGTGTGCAACGTAAGTTTTAGATGTGCACTTAAGTAGACACAGCAGAACTACTTGCACTGCTGTGTGTAAGTCTATCAAGCTTTTCATCCTTATCTTTATTTTGAGAGGTTTATAGCTAGGTCATAAATATGAGATCGGCCTGATTCTTCTTCTAGGACAGTCATGTATCTACTGCTTGACTTCTCAGTCAAGAGCACTTTTAAGCACATTCACAAAACAGATTGGTCACTCGAAAGCAGTAAATGTTTAGAATAAATATTCATTACTGTAATTGCAGATTTATTTCTGCCTATAATTTCTGCAATTGGCTATTTGTGTTCTTCTGTGTTTTCTGGTAAAGAAAACAATGTTTATTGCATGTTAATGAAAAGTATTTTAAAAATGCTGAACATTTATAGATTAACTAAGTGTTGACTTAAGGCTGAGCCTGATGGTGCTGAAGGCAGAAAGAGTATTTCCATGACCTGAAATGTTCATGAGTTAATTCCCCTTAGCCCTGGGGCAGAGAAACATTCAAGCACATTCACATCAGTGTTCCCCAGTCCGAGCAAATCAGTACTCTGACTTGCAGATTCCCTGTTATTCCCTCACACATTATTATCATTGCACTGAATTTCTAGAAGGAGCGAAGTAATGAGCTGCACTCCCAGTGATTCTTTATGTCTGTATAATGTTTATTTTAAGACGCTTATATTTGCATAATAAGGTTAATCACTGAAGTGAAAGACTTCCCACCAGAGCGCAGGAATGATTTTGCTGACATTGCATGGGGACACAGGTATTCAAACATCATCTATGAAGAACGTAGGTCTAATAATTTTCCAGACTCCCTTCTTGTGCTATTCTCTCTCTTTCTTCCCCTGTCCTGGCTCAGTCTCATTCCCCTCTGCAGCTCTGCTGATGCGACTGATCATGGGACTAAACAGTGAAGTGGAATGCTGTAGGGAGTTGGGAAGGGAAAGGAGAAGGAGAAGGAGAAGGAGAAGGAGAAGGAGAAGGAGAAGGAGAAGGAGAAGGAGAAGGAGAAGGAGAAGGAGAAGGAGAAGGAGAAGGAGAAGGAGAAGGAGAAGGAGAAGGAGAAGGAGAAGGAGAAGGAGAAGGAGAAGGAGAAGGAGAAGGAGAAGGAGAAGGAGAAGGAGAAGGAGAAGGAGAAGGAGAAGGAGAAGGAGAAGGAGAAGGAGAAGGAGAAGGAGAAGGAGAAGGAGAAGGAGAAGGAGAAGGAGAAGGAGAAGGAGAAGGAGAAGGAGAAGGAGAAGGAGAAGGAGAAGGAGAAGGAGAAGGAGAAGGAGAAGGAGAAGGAGAAGGAGAAGGAGAAGGAGAAGGAGAAGGAGAAGGAGAAGGAGAAGGAGAAGGAGAAGGAGAAGGAGAAGGAGAAGGAGAAGGAGAAGGAGAAGGAGAAGGAGAAGGAGAAGGAGAAGGAGAAGGAGAAGGAGAAGGAGAAGGAGAAGGAGAAGGAGAAGGAGAAGGAGAAGGAGAAGGAGAAGGAGAAGGAGAAGGAGAAGGAGAAGGAGNAAGACCATTGCAACATGCAGTTTGAAACCTGGGTCTGGTGGTTGAGGAGGGGATGGAACATTTTTAAATCAGTGTTGTGTGCCTGCACACTAAGTGGCCTGTTTATAGTGAGAGAAGTTAAAAATTTTTGCAATCTTTCATTTTGTATTTTGCCTGGCTGGGTGATAACACTGCCTCGCCTGTGCCCAAGGGCTGGATGCACTTTAGCTGCACTACTCATCACTGTGATGGAAGAAGTGCAGAGAGCTCAAATCAGACTCGCAGGAAGTCTTCAAAGAGCAGGGAGGCTTCCTATCTTAGAAGAGCCAAGAGGGAGTTGGGATCTGTAAGAACAACCCCATCCCCCGACAGGGATCCCATTGAGTGGAGGCAATGCCTGGGTCTTGCTGAGGCTGGAAACTGCGTTGTGACAGTATTTTAACTAATTGAAGCAAAAGGAGTGTCTTGAAGCTAAGCTTAGACATAGGTAGTGATAACTTTTTTTTTTTCTTTCATAGTGCCTCTAAATATCTGCTTTATTGGGCTTTCCATTTTTAAGTTAAATAAAAAGTATATTTGTTTTCTCCATAAAATCTCCCCATTTGGTGATGAGACATTTAATGTCTGGCAAAACTTTAGTGTTACATTCTCAAGAAAGTAACTGACCTAAATGTAGGTTTGGCCTGAATAGGTGAATTGTGGTATAGACACACATACACACATACACACATACACAAAACCAGGTTATGCTCAAACTGTTAAGCAGACCAGGGATTCAAGCTTTAACAAAGGGTAACATTTATTTACCCAGATTATGTGTGCAAGATCTTCAGAATAAAATGAGTTTTAGTTGATGAAGAACATGCTCAAGAGAATGACAGATTCTGCTTATTTGAATGAGTATGCACATTGCCATTTGGGGAAAGTAGCTAGCTTTACCACAACTAGGAAGAAACTTTGTTTCTTCACATATCATACCCTAGGAAAAAGCAGTATCACTATTTTTTCAGCAACAGACAGATGAGATCTAATCTCAACTGGAAACCTACTGTAGTTAACAGTTAATGCTGTTAACGTTGATTTGCTATGACTTCAAGATTTTATTGAATCCCTGAGTCATGAAATGGCACTGCATTGTAGACTAATTTTTTTCCCAGATATTGGCCAAGTTATTTCTAGTTATACAGATAGACCTCAAGGAGTATGACTTCTGCCACACCACAACTCAAAAGACAGAGTTTTATCTATTGTGTATACCCATGAAGACTCATGTTTTTCTATTACCTCAGTCCTCATGCTCACCTGGAGACATGAAACTTTTGAAACTATCTACTGATGGCTATAATGAGTCTTAGAATTATTACTAATAAAACAACAACAGCTGGGGGCTCCAAAGCTGCGTAACTATGACATGACCCAAGGTCTTCCACCACAGAGTTTGTAATGCAAATGAAAGATAGAAGAAAAAGTATACAATAAGCAATGTACAATAAGCCTTGTGAAAAATACAAGGTGAAATGGAAAACATAGAGTAAACAGAAGACAGTTATCATGACAAAGGTAGGTTTCAAAGAATGGTTGGAAAGTGAATAAAGAATGTAGTAGCTTCTGGGGTCCTACTGTTAGCTTCTTTACCAAAGGACCTTCTACACAAGCAATAGGAATCATAACTCAAACACATTATTTGGGGAAGCTGACAAGTGAGTTATGAGTGTAATTCTAAATAAACTGATTAGTGCATAAAAATATCCAGGGGGATGTTGATCCATTAAAAGTGCTTGCAAAAAATACGTAGATAGAATCATTTTTTTTTAAAGGAATATTTATTTTCAGTTCCATTTAAACAACCCACTTTTGTAACACATACTAAAATCTTTAGGAAACATTCTAAGAAATTTCAGGATTATAGCCACAGGGATGAATTAAATGCATTTCAGTTCTGCAGATTAAAATACAGAATATGTTTGCATCATTCTGCATTTTATAATGTTGCTGCCTTTTGGTATGCTTTACATTAAAAATACATGACTGACACTCTTTATACCAGTAAGCCTTTTTATTGAAAAAAAAAATATATATATATTATTGCATTAAACTACATTCCCAGGAATTCCTTGAATAACCTAAAAAAAAAGCCGCATTGCATGTACAATAGTGCAATTCACTTAGCTACTGTATAATATAAAACACTTTATACAGAGAATACAAAACAAAATTACTAGTTTACATATTATACTAGCCAGAGTATTATCCAGTTTTAAATATAAACTTAACAATTTTAAAATCGATCTGGTCAAATGGCATTTTAATGCAAATTTGAACAACAAATATACACGTTAAATGTATTCCAGAAGTGCCTCAGTTACAACAAACAAACAAACAAACAAACAAACAAAAAAACCCACAACCTTTCGTCATACTGGAACTCAAGAAACTTTTGTTATTGGAATTTTACAGTGTGGTTGACCTATTTCCTTGGATTATGCAAGAAGAATATCCAATCAAGCTAAAACAGTTTATTAACTTGGAGTGTATATACCTCTGCCACTAGGATACTATAACTCTTTTAAAAATTAGTATAAATAAAATCAGAATTGTACCATGGCTCCATCCGTCAGGCTCAATTAAGCTTTTAATAATAACAATGATACATATTCAAAGTATGTTACTGATGAAAAATAAATATGGCAGCAAGTAGAGTAAATACATCATCTCAGCTGTGCTGATAATTTTATTATATTTCTCCAAGAAAAATCTCTTTTGTGTACTAAGAACTCTACTGGACATTCCCTTCATTTGTAGTGAATGATTGCTGTTTTGCTATCATGCTGTTTCTGTCACTTAATCTTTTTTTCTTCCCCCATCTACACCTATCAAAATCTTAATTCCCATTGTTCCATGAATTAAATGTAATTTTTATTGCCTATTCATTTGCCTTACCAGATCATCCTTGTTGGTATACAGGATGATGCATGGATATCCTATGATTTGGTTCCTTTCTAGAATCCCATTGTATTGCGCATACATTAGGGGTAATGTATATGCTTCCCATTAACGATCTACTTATTAGGATGCTGTTAAGTTTCAATTGATAAGGTTTCTTGCCATAGGAATTTCTACAATAGTAATGTTGCCTGCAAAGAAAAAGGGATGAAAAATGTGTGTACATATTAAAGATGAGATTAGTCCACCTCCCTTTTCACTTTTTTCTCTCAGTGTTATCCGCTTAGGATTCAAATCAACTAGTACAGACAATAAGAACTGTTGGTTTATCTTGAATGGGAGTGGATTTGCACCTGCAAATTTAAAAAATTGTGGGGCTTGAAATGCATCTTTTAGGTTGATATTAGCCCTGAAGTGGTGGTAGGGGCTGTGCAGCTCAGTCAGCCTCTTCTAGAGCACAGGTTGACCTGCTCCTTTTAAATGTACAATTCAGACTGTTTCTACAGAATTATAACTACTTTTTCCAAGAGAATCACTGAGAGAAGGAATTCAGTCTGATCAAGCAAGTACTAATTTTCAGAGCTGATAAGTTGCATTCAGTGAAATATGCTTGATTCATAGAAAATAAAGTTTCAGAAGTATAGAAATTGTATGTAAATCCAGATCTAATTTGGGGAACATTTTCACCAATAAAAGGCAGAATTTTAAAACTGTGGAAATATTTATTTTTAATATCTTTAAAAAAATAAAAAAACCTGACATCCTTAATTATGAAGCAATAATTTTAATTAAAAAAAATTCCTACAATTCAAATAAGAAAAAATTAAACCATAAAGAAGGTACCTCCAAAATATCATGAACCCATTTTGTTAATGTAATGAATAAATTGGCTGGGAATGCAACCAAAATACATTTGGTGATGCTGGTTTCAACTCTTTTTCATTACAAAATATTTTGCTTCTCCTTAGTCTCCAGATTTTTTTTTTTTCTAACAGTTTTTATCTGATGGCTAAAATGTTAAGTATCCAAAGAAACTTTAACTTTGAAAATCAACTGCAAAAGAAGCAATCACAATTTGTAAACACATTTGAAAACTTTGACATAATACCAGTTTATGCTGAAGCAGCTGCTTTTAGAAATTAAAACACTTGCATTTTACTGCAATGGATCAATCTAGTTTGATTAAAACTAAGTTAGAAAATTGGTCCCAAGTTATATTTTATATACTCAGCCTAATTGCAATTCTCAGCTTCTTTAGATAGCCCAATATAACAGAATAAAATCCTCCAGAAATTTTCAATGTGCTTTATATCAATTCTGAAATATACATTAGTAATTGTGCATCACAACATCACAAATGAATTGAAATTATTTCAAATGTTTCAAGTCCAAATAAACAGATATTTTCTGTCAGACACTTCACTGTCCAATTATATTGGGAGGTAGGCCTGCAGTGTAGCCACAATTATGATCCTAATTTCTTGCTAAATATCCCATGTTGAGTTAAAAACATTATAAAAATATTCAAATGCCATTCAAAGAGATGCTGAAGCCCTCACCTATTTCCAGAAACACAATTATTCCTAGAGATTTCAACCACGCATTACCCTGAAGGTTAGATACATGCATTCATATATTGCAGATTTGAGACCTCAATTTGTAAGTTCAGAGTTTGGGAAGCCATGGTAGAAACTTGGCATGTTTGTTTAGATTCAGTACACCTTGAAATGATGAGAACCATGGCATAGTTGTCCATGGGACTTGACCTGGAAAGCCAGTTTCTGCTCTGAATTTTACTTCTGTATTTCTCTGAATTTCAGCATGATTTTATAGGACCAGCCAATTGTTTATGTTGTTCGTGAAAGGGGTGAAACACATTTACACATACTTTGGGCAAGACTCTCCCCCAACATGTCAGAGCTTTGCTTGGCAAGAAAGAAGAATTACAGTGTTGGCCAGGGACCTCCAAGGTTCAAGGCCAGCAGTAGCTGTATTGCAACTCTGGACGGCTGCACCCCACCCTGACATACTCTGTGCAACAGCCACAGCAGACAACGCCAAAGAGCTTGGTTTCATCCCCTTCCTTCCCCACCTTCTTGGATGTTTGGCTGAGGGAGAAAAGTAGCAGTCCGCTTGTGCCTGCAAAGAGCCCCCTACAGTAAGGGAATATTTTTCTTATATGCTCGTGGCCAGACTACAGTCCCTTCACTTTGTCCCAGCAACATATCACAGTGATATGTATCTTTGAGATGTTGCTGTGACACTCTTCCTCCACTGTTAACTCATCACCTACCACTATTAGGGTCCCCAAATTATTTTGGCCAGGAGACAGAACCAGGTACTTGTGGTCCCAAGTGCTTTCTTTTTGGCTTATTCTGCAATACCTTAAACAAATCAAGTATTACAGTGTTGCATTTACATGCCCATAAAAGCAAGCTTTTGAGGTGTGTCAAGATTGCAGTACCTTAAATCATGTTGCTTTAAATCACCTGTCATTGTTAACATTCTTTGTCCTGTTGTGCCTGGGTGCTGTGGTCCTCTTCTTACTGACAGTCACAGACTTCACTTCAGGCTGTTCTTTCTAAGCCTTCTGCAGAATGACATTTGCTGGACCCTGTCCATCTTGTGATAGTATCAGGAAAGGCTTTAAAACAGCTTTTATACTGTGATATGAGAACCAAATCAACATTCATATGCAGTCAGTGAGAATTTGGACTTTAGAAGATTTGCCATTGTGCTCTCAGCAAAACAGTAGATTTCCCCTCAGATACATGATCGAACACTGAATACTTTTTTTCTTCAAATTTGTTTCTGGAGCCGTGGTGTAATTGTTTGGGCTAGTTTAAATAGCTAGAAACACCAAAAACTTCTTTTATTGTAGGTAACTGTTGGGTCTGGCTAGAGCAAGAATGATGATGGGGATCTTGACCTTGGAATAATGGATGAGCAATGGGATTTGGATGTATAGCAGGAGGTGTGGCTGCATTCAGGTGTGGTGTAAATAAGGTTGGGATATATGCAGAGTGTGGCACTATGGGAAAGTTCAGTGGGGAAGGGTGAGTAGGGGTGGTGGAGACCAAGTGCAATGGGTGTCCTGTTATCAGAGCAGGGTGGGCAGGAATGAGGGCTGGTGCTAATGGAGAAAGTGATATAGGGGCAAAATGTGCCTGAGAGAGGGGATGGAGGTGTGCCAGAGAGAGATGGCTGCCGTGGGGATGTACAGATGCTGAGACAGCAAAGCGTTGCAGCAGTGTATGGTGGATGGTGGTGACAGTAGCATGCTGCTGAACAGGGATGGCGGGAACTGCTGGTGTTGCAGAGAAGGCAGCTGGTCCTGGGGCAGGCAAAACTTTCAGGTGTTTTGCCAGAAGTTGTTTCTGCATATGCTGCTGGGCTTGCAGCTGTAGCAACCTGTATTTGTCTACTTCCTCTGGTGAGAACGTTATAGGCTGCTGCGTTAAAGGAGGGGAGACGGATTTACTGTACACTTCTAGTTCATTTACCATGTCATTGTACTTCTGCATAGCGTTGTCACAAAGAGAGTCTGAACTGCCTTCTGCCTGGTTTGAGTCCGTGTTTACATCATGCAGTTCTTCTTTGGTTTCTGTTGAATTAGCAACAACAGAATATCTTTTAGAGGCAAAAGCACCAGGGAAATCATTTGGTACTGGGTCACAGCTTTGTATAAAGGGTTGTACTTCACTAATGAAGAGATTGGATTGTTCCTTTATTGCTGTGCTCCTTTTTATGCTTGGGTTCTGATAGTCTGTTCCTATTTGAATGATATCTTTAAAAAGACAATGATCATAATCGGTGCCTGCTGAAAGAGCAACATTAGTTACCTCTGAAGCTTCAGATTTGTTTTTTTTCACACTGCTTTCCAATGAACTTTCATTTTTACCTATGCTTAGCAGTTTCTCTGGCAAAGGTAACATTGCCGTGTCATCTACCGATGATGAAAACTGGAGCGCAAAGTGACTTTGTGAAAGATCCTTTAATTCTATACCACAAGTGTTTGAAAATCTCTCTGAATCATGCATTTGTTCCTGGGTTTTCTTGGACTGCACTCTTTCTAACAGCAACTTGGCTGTCAGTGACTTTCTTTTTCCACATATTTCTTTTGCCAAGGTTTCAGAAGAGCAGGTAGCAAAGTTTTTTGACTGGCTCTTTACATTCAGAGATTCGTAATGTGTAGTTTCAACTTTTCCTCTTTCAGTGTTAGAATCTCCTTCTCCATCCTTTTTTCTTTTATTCTCACAGTTGCCAGTCTCTTTTGAGAAGGACCCTGCACTGCTACCTCTTGATATTCTGCTGCTAGATGGTCGTTCACTGCTTCTTGAATCTGTGGTGGAAGAACTTTCGGAGTCATTATATCTTCTACTTCTACTATGCACTTTGCCAAAATGCCGGTGTCTACATCTGCTGTGTTTAGATCTGTCTCTGTGGTGTAAAACTTTATGTCTTGAACATCTTTGATATTTAATTGTGCCCCTCTGTGTGCAGTTTCTACTTCTGTGACTTCTAGTATGACAAAGATAATTCTCATATGCATCATCAGAAGTGAAAATACAGTTGTGCTTTCTGTGTTTACATTTGTGCCTTTCAGCTGTCTTGCCTTTTTTTTTGCAACAAAAAAGCAAATTATTTCTGCTGTGATGGTTAAATGTGGGACTAGAGGAACTGCTCATGTAGCTACTTGTGCTGCTAACCGAAGTGTCAGAATAGCTAGAATGTCTGTCAGAGGACTTTTGAGGAGATGGCGATCTCCAGCATCTTGTAAAACTTCCACATCCTTCATTTTCTGAATACCTGCTGTTCGAACCAGATTTATAACTAAGGAAACTTCCACTAGAATCTTTTCCACTGTCACTTATGTCACTGCTGCAGCTGGCCACATCTTGAATGGATCTGCAGTCATTTTGATTTTCATGATTTTCCTCAGAATAAATTAAATGACATTTTGCAGTTTTAGACTTTTTAATCCTAGACATAAAAGCAGAAAAGGAAATGCTTTCATTTCTAATGCTCTGTTTTTTTCTTTCACAGCTATGGAAATGATGCTTTAAAGATCTTTTCAGTGTTGTTGTATGAAGACCTTTTTCTGTCTTATAAACCTTTTGTGAGACATCAAGGTAAGCAGGCACTTTGGGTATATTTTCATTCAAATAATCTGAAATGTATTTTTGACCATTTTTGTTCATTTCTTTCCCTTTGTCTGACTCAGCTTTTTGCTTGGTCTTTCTTGGATTTAGGGAACCTTTCATCTTCTTTGGTTTCAACAACTGATTATCTTGTTCATTTGACATTTGCTTGTGTTTTATTAAACCTGAGGCTTCATTTTCATCTGCAGTCTTATTTATAGAGTGTTCTTTACAGCCTTCTTTGTTTGTTTCATGCTGTTTACCATCTCTGTGATTTAAAGAGAGTCTAAAGTCAAAATACAATGGATTACAGCCATATGAAATACAGGGCTCAGTTTTTGTAAACAAAAGTAATTCTGTGGGCCATTGCAGAGCAGTGCTGCCATCTTTGCTCACTACATGGAGGGAAGGTAATGCCTGGGGCTTAGTCTCTTTAACCACAGTCTCCCTAGGAAGTGATTCCATACTCCCATTTGTGGTTTCTGAAGCCTCCAAAGATCTTTCTCTCTTTATCACCCCAGGACTGTCATTAATGTTGCTTGAAAATGCCAGCTCAAGTGCTGGGTGTTGTGGGAGCTCAGGTAACTGGTCAGACAGGTGGGCATTGCTGTGTTTGTAGGTATTTGGCTGTGTACAAAAACTGTTAGCTTTGCATGAAGGTGAAATGAAAGTTTCCAACAATTGCTCAGACTCATTCAATTTGCTCTCTTGCTTTGTTTCTCTAAGTGAACCTGAAAAATCCAAATTTGAAAGCTGTGTTTTGACTTTGGAAAATGAAGGATGAACACTGACTTTTTCTTCTATTTCCCTATCACTACTTCTATCGTTTTCTTTTAGCATTTTAAGTTTCACAGTTCCATGACTTGATGCATTGTTATCCAAATCCATTTGGTCTTGTGGAATAGGTGGCCCTTTGTCCAGGCTTGTTTTTACATCCTCTTCCAAATGTGTGTCAGAATGACAGCCCTCAAGAGCTTGCTTTATTTTATGGTTGGGGAATTCACTACAATCATTTCCTTCTTCAGAGTTCTCACTGAAGACTGATGCTGAGGACTCAAGCTTCAAAGGGACTTTTTTAGAGAATGAGAAAGACACTCCTGCCCTTTGAGAAGCGTTGGTGCTATCTGGGAACACTTGTGAGACCTGATTTCGAAGTATGTGGGGTCTTTCAGTAGGTGAATGGTGCCTGCTTACGATAGACTGCTGTTTCTCTAGTACATTGCTGGAGAAACCTTGTCCTTCACTTGTGGTGGTGCTTTGAGAAGTGGCTGTGACATTCCCACCCTTGTATAGGAAAACTTCGTCTGGTGATTGCTGCTTTTCCATGACTAATCTGGGGGCTTTAAGCATTGGTCCACTTCCAGTGATGCTGTAAGAAATTAAATAAAAGCATGGTTGTATTAATTAAGTAATCAAGTTAAAACAGAACTCATATTTGACAAGAGTGTCATTCGTGAGACACTTCCACCCATAACATCTGCAGAATCAGATTCTGTAACAGAAAAGGCAGCATTCTGTTTGCTTTGTATGTTTGTATGATTTTTTTAAAGAACAAACTTTATTTTACCTTTATATTATTCCACAATAAATGATTTTGTGAAATATTCAAAGAGATATTAATGCTAAGGCTATCGCCAAACATTGGTAGAGGAAAGGGCACAAGGTGGGTTTCTATCAATATTAATGGCAAATTCAGCGCTCTCATTATCAACCACCATTAGACTTTCTTTGTCATATTTTCTCCTCTTGTATCCTACTTCAATTAATTACATTTTCCTTCTTAACCAAAAAGCTCAGATTTTAAATCTGTGGTTTACTTTTCTTGTACTTTTTAAAAAAATCATCCTATTCTAAAAAGAACTTAACAAACATGGTAAATTGTTGATTGCTTGCAGTAAGTGATTAACTGGATGGAATGACTTGAATGACTACTGTCTTTTTCCACTAGAGATGAAATGTATATAACCACTATACAAATGTTATTCCAAGTAATATTTTAAACATGCATTTCATTAGATAAATTATCTACATTTGCTATCAAAGCCGTACTACAATATACTCACATGAAACAATTTTGGAAGCAGCTTCAGTAAAGAGTTTGATTAAAAATTAGAAAATACTTTAATCAAATGTAAGTAAACTACAACTGCCAGATCTGCATAACAGTTATCTATAAATAGGCTGGCATGTTTTATAAATGCTATAAAAAAGCATTGATCTCTAGCAGTGGGAACGACATAAAGACTCCCTGCAGTAGGGTCGCCTCAGAGTATGAGAATATGTATGCATTTCTGAAAATAATTTTGCATTTGCCACAAATTTAGCATCAAGAGATACAAATTCACCCCTATTTGTACATCAAGAAGGAATTCTGTCTTATAGAAAGTGTATAAAGAGATCCTTTTCAAAGTCTTTTGCAATAGCAAAATGAAGGTGTGGTTTTTTTTTTTTTTTTTCAGTTTTACTGTGCACCAGATTAACAGTAATTTTGTTGTCAAATTGTATTAGCTTGTTGTAAGGAACTCTATTGGAACCTGAGACACAGTACTCAAGGACAATAACAGTTGTGTGTATGTGCAGACTTTTGCTTAGGAAGGCTGACTTTCTGTCTTGTGTGAGCAAATAGCCAAGATCACACATCTCAGCAATCCCTGGACCCATCTGTCATTACCAACAGGAATAGCAAGTGCTGTCTTTCCAGGCTCTCTGTAATGGATTATGGACTCCTAGCTCTTTCTATAAGCAGACCCAGCTGTTCCCTTCCTGTCTCATTCAGACCTTCCTATTACTACCAACCTTATTAGCCTGTCTGAAACTACATCCTCAAGTACATGGACATAAAGGCATCTTCCCACAGGCAGTTACATTTCTTTCAGTAGATTTCTATGAAAAAGGAATTGTATCATAAAAGTAATACATTAACACTAAACTGCTATATTTCAGCAGATTACTCAAAAGCAATTACATTGGCCAAAATGAGTGTATAAGAAATCCTGAATGTTATTATTTCTAGGGTACTGTAAACTTGATATGAATTTAAAAGTTTGCCAGTTTAATTGTCTACTTAACCCATTTTGGTAGTAGATTAACATAAACAATTGATCTGGTAGCAATCTATTCTACTGAAGCATTCAATGTCATTAAACAAAGGAGATTTCTCAAATGTAAGGCTTTATTAGTGTAAACTTCGTACTGTATCTTGATATTCATTAACAGAACTAACAGTATTGGGTAAACTTAACTGAGTTAATTACTTGTTTTTCATTCACATAACGATACTTCCATTAGTGTACAGAGAAACTGTGAGAATAATCCCAATATACTGAAAGTCATGAAAATGATTCACTGACTAAGGACAGATGTGCTAAAAGGTGTTTTTCCTCTCACATTATCTTACTATAAAAATGATAAGACAGTTATACTAATCTACTTGGGTCAGTTTTAATAAGGTAAAATGGTGATATAAAATCATCTTCAAACCACTCAGTTAGGAAGAGATTAGATTAACTGGTTACAGGAGACAAGAACACAAACCTTCAAATAGCATGTAACTAATTCAGGGACTTTCAATTTTATGGTTTACAGAACAGGAACATTAGGAGTTAGGGATAGCTGAAACCAGGTTACAATATATGCAGTCTCTGTACATTTCAGAGTGTAGGTGTAAAAATTTGGAAATTTCTTCTGGGACTGAGGAAAGTGAGTATTAAAATCTAATGTAAGTTTTAAATACTTGCCATTCTGACTGTTTCCGTAACTCTGCAAGCTGGTGGAGCCGCTTGAGTGCTTTTTCCTGTTTCTTCTCATCTTTCCATGACTTGGAAGCCACGTTTCGAGCAAATTCCCTTTGTTTTAAGTCTTTCAATCTCTGTGAAAAGAGTAAAAAGAGAAGGGATTAAATATGTAAACAGCAGATGCATTATTCCTTACTCAATTTATTTGGTTTTGGTGCAGTTAGTATATAAACAGTAAGAATATACTTAAAATGCTATCATCCTAAATAAAGATTAAAAATGGTATTTTTTTACTAACAAAATAATATGATTGGGCCATCACTACTTAGAAGATATATACCCACATCTGAATGAAAACTTTTTAAATACAGATTTTAAATATGAAATATGTTTGTCTTATGCATACATCTTCTGTTGTGTGCAAGTACGTAGACAAAACCAGCCTCCACTTAATTCAGTTGGAATTTTCCTGTCAAATTCAGTCAGTTGGGATTTAATCCATAGCAATATACTGGAATAAAGCTGACTTTGTGTGTGTAACTTATTTTACAGTTCTCTAAACTTGCACAGATCTGTATGGCTCTGTGTTGCTTTGTAACTTTTTTAAGACTGTATTTGTTATTCAAAGGAGAGAACTAGTGTCTGAAAGATTTCATCAGGAAACTCTTTTATGGTTATATTCACAAATTTTCTGGATCAACTCATACATCTATAAGTCAGATAATTCCTATTGGAGAAAGCAAAATTCTTTGCCTTTATTATGTTCTTTATTACATGTTTTTGTGGTGCACGACTCAATGGGTTGTGCCCAACCTTATGACCCAGGAACATGCACTTCCTGGTTCAGGTCCATGCTTCCATGCTCCACAGCAGAAGTGCCTTGCTCCCCTCACCACCTCACCAGTGCTGGGGTGTCTGGGGAAGGGAGGTTTATAAGCCAGAAGGGAGCTCTGGTACATTCAGACAGATATGCAAACTAGAAACCTTGAGGATTAAGACTGAGAGTTGAAGCCCAGCATCCACATGCCCCTCAGTCAGAGTGTACTCCAGAACTGTAGCATCAGCAGTGAGGAAAGCTGAATTTTCCAGGGAGCCCAGGGAGCTGTTTTTTTTTTGCAAGCTGGGCTTGAAGAAATGCTTCGGTATTGCAATCGTTTTTAAACTGCTGCTCTGCTGCCAGCGTCTAAGTCTACTTGCCTGCCTACCGGCACCTAAAGATCAACATCCTAAGCACAGCCATCATCTCATGCTGTTGTTTCCCTACAGCATGGCCAAAAGCACAGTATACTTCAGCAGGATAAATTATAGGCAGACCCAGAAATGTAGCAGTGAATATTATTTTGCACTGTCAGGACCTCTTATGCAATTGTATGTCTCTACACAGGCCAATGGGGATCTGTGTTAAAGGAACAGACTTGAAGGCAGAGAAGCCTCAACTTGTAGGGGATAAAGAGAATGACAAATGCATGAGAGAACTGCTTTCTGGAGAGAGATCTAGCTTTTGTCACTAGATGAAGACAAAGTGAACAGGTAATAACTGCTGTTTCATTGCTTTATGAAATCTAAAGAGATGGTAGTTTCTTTATTTTCTCCAGCTAAAATTAGAGAAATATGAAGTCATCCAGTTAATGATGATGACGTAATATTACAGAGACACAGAGGAACCCTTGGGAGAAAGAAGCCATACAGGCTCTGTGATTATGTTTCGTGAAGAGTGCTGGAAAGCTGTAGTGGGTATCTCCTGCCATAGTCATGTCAACTCTCCTTCAAGTCCATTTGTTAAAACAGGATTTTTTTTAAAAAAAGTCAGATAGCTTTATGAGAGGAAAAAAAAATATTGGGAGACTAAGATGAGAAGTTTCTTGTTTGCTCCTAGCCTTCTGTACTGAAGAAATGTGCTTCTGAGCACTGATCTGGAGCTAGGAAGAACTGGGCTGCCCAGAAATCAGCTGTCCAGGGAGCTTAAGAGATATTGATGACCTGCCTGATGTCTTCACATGGACAAACTCCCTTGGATGGGGAGGAGAAGGCCAGAAAGGCAGTTGCTTAGGGAACAGGTGCAGCACCAACCAGCAAGAACCATCCTGCCACCTGGTGCTTGTTGAAAGTTTAATTGTATTCACCAGAAATGTTTACAGTCTGTCAAATCTGTATATCTCACCAGAAATGTTTACAGTCTGTCAAATCTGTATATCTCTCTGGAAATCTTCTATCAGCTACGATACCCAGTATTTCACTGAACTAGACTCTGAAACAGAACATCTGAAAAGTCTTCTTTAAAACACTTTGAATTCAGTTCATTGGAAAGAAATAGTTGTTCTGGCAGTTGTTTAGCTTTTTCCTGTCCACCTCCCTGCCCATTTGCCACTTGCCAGGCCAGTCACATAGCATTCCATTCCCTCGACCTCCTTGCCTGCAATTTACAATAAATCAGACAAATATGTAAGACAACATTACTTCTGGTCCAAGAAAGAAACTTATTTTTAGTACTAGATCAAAGCCAAAGCTGTAAAGTAAATCAGAGAATCTTCCCAGAAGAAATCCACGTTTTCTGTCACCTTTCATATTTACATGAGTGTAAAGATATTTAAGCAGCAAAGATTCTATTATCCATGAAAAAACACAGAGATTCTTGAGTCTTATTAGCATCTTCCACGTGAAGAAAGGGCAAAGAAATGCATTTGAGAAATGTCCTTTAGTGCCGCTTGCTGTGTTTTAGCTGTCACCATGAGCTGTTCAGTATCACACATAAAGCATTCATGAGGAAAAACAGAAAGAGTTTCTACCTGTCAAGGAAACAAAGAAAAATGTGCAAGCTAGTACTACGGAGTGCAGGTACTGCAAAGCAATGCCATTTCACTTCTTTGACAGTTAGGATGATAATCAACAAAGCAAATGGACCAACACTAAGAATAGAAGTCCTAGCGGTATTTTTTGCTCTCTAATGGCGTACAGCATCTGTCAAGGAAGAAGAGAAAAGAATACAAAAAATATAGGTAAGCGTAGCTGAGAACTCATCAGCAGGAGGTGAAATCCAAGAAATCAAAAGCATCTACAGTCTGAGCAGAGAAAGGGTCTCTCCCTGTACATGCCATCATCAAAACCAAAAAAGCTGCACTGCCAGAGCTCCAGTTAGGAATTCTAATGAAATTTGTCAGCTACGCTGGATAGACCATGGGACTGACCACTGAACCTGCAAAAGCCATGGTTTTCCCTGCTAATAACCTGTGCCAGTCTCTTGACAGGCACACAGATATCTTTCACAGGTGGTGAACAACAGCATGCAACTGAGCAGGTACCTGAATGATAACCCTAAGCTCAGCAGGTGTGCTTGAAAATTAACATCACTTTACACGGTAATTGCATTTTTCATGTAATTAGGTACTTAACTGGGCATCCAAATGCAGGCACGTGTAATAAATTATGATTTATTTAATAACAATTTTGTGTTCTGTCCTTCACCTGCTACAAATATCATTGCCATGGAATTAAATTTCATATTTAGACTCATGTTCTATTCTTTCTCTGTTTTTCACGTAAATGTGTGTGTGGACACTGCCATATCTAAAAGTAACTCATCTTTTTTTTTTTTATTTTTGTGAAAACCCACACAGAATATTAAAAGACCACAAAATAATATTGACAATTATGGAACACTTTATTTATATAACCAGGTCTGAGTCATATTAGCTCATCTATCTAAGACCCACTTGAAAATTGCTGAATATGTTATTCCCTCCTGAACTCTGGTATGATTCATCAGGGGATCCAAATGAGTCAATGAAATAGCATCTTTACTACCTACCTTTGCTAGACATGAAACGTCAGTGGCCAAATACCATACCTGTACTTTAGTGATTTCTCTTTTCTTTTCTTTTCTTTTCTTTTCTTTTCTTTTCTTTTCTTTTCTTTTCTTTTCTTTTCTTTTCTTTTCTTTTTATTTTTGATTGTTGTGTTATTGTGGCCAATACACCTGTAGGATACTTACCACAGGCTGCATTTCCAGTACTGAGATTACTTTCTTTCCAAGGTTATGATCCTGATTTCTACTCCTCATGTGAAGAGGAGCATTTCTCTGAATTGCCATTCATCTGATCAAATTTAGATGCCTGTGGCAGTTTCTTAGGTTTTCGTTACAACCACTGAAGAGAAATAAGCACTTTTAAGGACCTAATCACCTCATCTTAAAGCACCTGTCTAAAACCAGTGGGATAAAATGAGATGTAAAAGTCTCTCTTTCTTTTCCTTGGGTATAGAGGGTATTAATGGTGACTATCTCAGACATAGACCGCTTTTGACAGACAGAGAAAGGGTTTACTATTGGTACATTGTCATTGCTACAGACAGTATTCATGTCTACAGGTTCCATAAAAGAGTACTTTGTATTAGTGTACTTTTGGTATATGTAAAAGAAAGAAAGTTGAGAAAGCTATCTGGGCTTTTTTTTTTTTTTTTATTTTTATAAACCATTGACAAGATAAGGTTTTTATAATCTGCATTTCAAAGTGATTCATTTGATAGGGGCTATACAGAAAAAAAGTGAAGAGAGTGTGCTTGCAGTACTGGTTAAAGAGCATAAATACATCAAAAAGCATAGAGAAGATGTGTGTTGTTCTCTCACTCCTGATTTCTTGTCTTGGCCACTTCCCTGCCAGATTTCTCACCCGTCCTTCTCTAGGGGGTCTCTGGCTTCAAGAACCATTTTTTCTACATTGATCTCATTTATTTTCTCTCAATTTGAGGACCAGAGGAAATGCAGTACTGGGGGAGAGTGTTACTTCTCCTTCTGAGAATACTGCTAGGAGTCATGTTTACTTCATCACAGAGATCTGCTCAGGATTCTCAGTATATCTCTACTTCAGATACTGGGGCAAATAAGTGTTGCTGCAAGTATATTGAGAAGCAAATCCTGTTATTGTTCATAGTGGTGTAGCTAAGTTGATTTAAATAGAAGGCAGCTCTGGAAGAAATTTGTTAAAATCTCATGCATTAAATCAGAAAATGTCAGGTGGGTAAATGAGTTAAATGACTTTTTCCACCTACATTCAGGTTTGTTTTCAGAATATCATTCACACTCAATGCATCCCACAAAATATTCATCACTGTAAGGCACTACAGTCCCAGATAAAAATGTAGCATGCACCTCTGCTTATTTCAGTCAGCATCAAGTATATGTGGCCTGCCACATGTAAAGAACCTTCTCTGATTTTAAGTCCATAAACTAACATGAGTGTTGGAGTGCATGATTGGCTTTAAAAATTGATTTCCACTTTATTGAAAAGCTCCTTAATTGAGTTCTAATCAAATTCATCAAGGAAGGGTTAAATGAGGAAAAAAACGGAACATGATTTTTGGTAATCATTCTGTTGCCTGTAACCCTAACATTGGAACCAAGTACATTATTTGTAAAATGAATTTACACTTCAAACCATCAAATGAGAATGATAAATTTACTAGAAAACATAATTAGACTTCATGTCTGAAGCTTACAGTATTAGCTCTCTAAGTGAAAGAGGGGAAACAGTAATGAAGGAATTTGCTTTTACTATGGTAAATAAAGTCCTAAAAATAAATTTGAAAGGCTATTACATACAGGAATTCACCATGAAATATGAAACTCAAAAAACAGCTGATAAATTTTCATGTTTTACACATAAATAGTTACAGATCACTTTGAAGTGTGTGATAGTGACCATTTTTTGGAGTAGATTTTATTATAGCCAATCTTAATAGATTCAATATTGTTAGCAGGAGTGAACGAGAAGATAGAAGGGAAGTATCTGTGTATGATTGGGTTAAGTAGTAAGATGATAGCAGGAGGGGAAAAAAAATCAATCCTTAGACGTGTCCTAGAAAATCCACACATCAGTGAATAAGTTGTTGACTACAGATCCAGTTGCAGTGAAGAATTACAGTTGGGTGTTTGGAGGATTTGTTTTCGTGTTTCTTCATAGAATATGCTGCTAAGTCTTTATAGAAAAAAGGTCTGATCTAGTGCAATGGGTCTTGGTGCCAGAAAGCTACAAGATCTGCTAGTGCTTATCTGTGTCTTTTCTGTGGGAGCTTCTTACTGTTCAGCCAGATCTGCAAATATTCTTGATAATTAAACTGATTTCATCCATTACCCGAAGTATGAGTTTGAACTGATGAAATCCAGAGTATATTTGTACTGCTCATGAGAAACCCCCAAGTAATGTTAAAACAGATGAATTGCAGGGGGGGCATTTCTGCAGGGGAGAGGATAGAACAGGCACTTTGTGGCAGCAATTCAGTTGTTTGAAGGACTGAGCTATTTGTGGATTCAGCATATGCTCCGCTTGATCACCCACATTTATATCAGTTCCAATGAATTTATTGTCATATGCTCCAGCAAGCTGGCTGTGTACTGTACGATTTGATTAGACACATTCAGTGCCATTTTGGAATACAGAGTAATTTACCTAATAAAAGCAACATGTTTGAAAGAAGAATCTTGTGACAGGGACTGTATCTTCACTGCATGTTCATATACAGCCTGGCTTATTGGGGTATCTGCTGCTGATTCTCAGCCAGAGAAAAACAACAGCTCATATATTTTATTTTTCCTTCTCACGTAAGAAGTTCAAAGAGAAGAAACTGGTATTATAGAGCTGATGCAAGACTTTCTGCTATCAAAAGTTTCAGTACTTCTTGTAATCTTACTTTAAAATTTCTTAAGCCTTCTCCACATCTTTTTGAAGCCTGTCTCACCACTTAGTTTTTCTTTGTTCTAACTGTAGCAGAAGAAATATGAAAACACCTACATTTTAAGGAAAAGCATCTGAATTATCCAAGAATTCAAAAGGAAGGTCTAAAGCGTGGCCTCAAAATTCCTTCAATGCGGTCTTCAGACTTTTAGAGTAACAGAAATGATAATAGAAATTATTATGCATATATTTAACATAACACTTTACATAGATGAATCTCAGATACCTTATGAAGCAGGTACTTTTACCATGGTAATATTTTACAAATAAAGAAATGAAGGCAAAGAGAGATGGAGTTAATTATGAGAAAGACAGGGAAGAGGCTAAATCAGCACTCACATATGTATGTTTAATTAGCACATCTCACTCTTTATAAGCCCATTGAAACAAGAGGAAAGATGCCAGACAGCTGAATTAAGCCTGCCATGGTTTTGGTTGGGATAGAGTCAGTTTTTGTCGTAGAGGCTTGTATGATGCTGTGTTTTGGATTTTTCATGAAAACAGTGGTGATAACACACCAATGTTTTTAGTTCATCATAGAATCATAGAACGTCCTGAGTTGGAAGGGACCCACAAGGATCATCGAGTCCAACTCCTGGCTTCTCACAGGACCACCCAAAACCCAAACCATATGTCTGAGAGCGTTGTCCAACGCTTCTTGAACTCCAACAGGCTCAGTGCAGTGACCACTGCCCTGGGGATCCTGTTCCAGTGCCCGACCATCCTCTCGGTGAAGAACCTTTTCCTAACACCCAGCCTGAACCTCCTCTGTCACAGCTCCATGCCGTTCCCTCGGGTCCTGTTGCTGTCACCAGAGAGCAGAGATCAGCGCCTGTCCCTCCGCTCCCCTCGTGAGGAAGCTGCAGGCCGCCATGAGGCCTCCCCTCAGTCTCCTCTTCTCTGGGCTGAACAATCCAAGTGACCTCAGCCGCTCCTCATACGTCTTCCCCTCTAGACCCTTCACCATCTTTGTAGCCCTCCTTTGGACACCCTCTAATGGTTTCGTGTCCTTCTTATACTGTGGTGCCCAAACCTGCACACAGTGCTCGAGGTGAGGCCGCACCAGCGCAGAGCAGAGCAGGACAATCCCTTCCCTCGCCCGGCCAGCAGTGCCGCGCCTGGTGCACCCCAGGGCACGGCTGGCCCTCCTGGCTGCCAGGGCACGCTGCTGGCTCGTGTTCAACTTGCTGTCAGCCAGAACCCCCAGATCCCTTTCTGCGGGGCTGCTCTCCAGCCTCTTGTCCCCCAGTTTGTACATATAGCCAGGGCTGCCCCTTCCCAGGTGGAGAATCTGGCACTTGCTTTTATTCAGCTTCATACTGTTGGTAATTGCTTAGCTCTCTAATTTGTCAAGATCTCTCTGCAATGCCTCTCCACTCTCGATGGAGTCAACAGTTCCTCCTAATTTAGTGTCATCCACAAACTTACTCAGTATATCTTCAAGTCCTACATCCAAGGGTGGAAGGGTAGTTGTTGCAGAGCAGTGTCTACACAGAGACAAAGACTTTTCAGCTTCTCGTGCTGCCCTGCCAGCGAGGAGGCTGGGGAACACAAGGGGCTGGGAGAGGACACAATCAGGACACCTGACCCAGCCTGGCCAAAGGGATGTCCCATACCACATGGGGTTATGCTCAGCAATAACAGCTGGGGTAAAGAAGGAGGAAGGGGGGACGCTGGGAGTGATGGCGTTTGTCTTCCCAAGGAACCGCTACGCGTGATGAGCCCTGCTCTCCTGGCAGTGGCTGAACACCTGCCTGCCCCTGGGAAGTAGGGAATGAATTCCCTGTTTTGTTTTGCTTGCGTGCGCGGCTTTTGCTTTACCTGGTAAACTGTCTTTGTCTCAACCCATGAATTCTTGTACTTTTACCTTTCTGATTCTCTCCCCAGTCTCACTGGTGGAGAGTGAGCAAGTGGCTGTGTGGTACTTAGCTGCCTGCCAGGTTAAACCACAATAAAACCTAAATTTGATTTACCTGTATAATCAGTTGATTCTTAAGAACTGTGGTAGTGATGAGGAAGCTATGATAAAGCATGAAATAAACCCATTAGAAAACACAGTTCTATGTCCATAGATTACATAAAGGAAAGTTGAATCAGCAGGCCAGTACATTGTGGCCTTGGACTGCTGTGCTAGAGAATGAGCTCATCACTAAAAAGAGTCATTTTAATATGTACTTGGGATAAATGCAGGTTTTGTGACAGGTACCTTTCACTACACTTCAGATGAAAATGAATTTGTTCAGGGCAAAGAGTGAAAAACAGTATGTGCATGAAGGATATTAAAACCACATATAAGCAGAAGCCTCATCAAATATCTCAAGGAAGTAGAATATTGCTTTTTCTAATAGGAAGTAATACCTATCTATAAAAAACCTTTTAGGTTGTTTTCCTTATTCAGTCAAAAGCAAAACATTCTTTCTCTTCTATTTGCTTAAAGTAGACAGATCTCTTCTGGAGTAGGAGAGTTAAAGGTAACCAGGAACTTGGCTATAATGCTATACAAAACCTGTGATCAGAGTAAAGGAGGTTTAATAAATGACATCTCCATGTAGTGTTTGTCAATAAAAAAGGCCACAAACGACTTTCATAGTCATCTAACTGAAAATTCTCAGTAACACAAGGCAGAAGACATCCTGATTTGCTATTTTTTAACAGATATAGTGATAATATTCAAGTTACTTTGACAAGATCAATTTTACAAAAAACAAATTAAATGACTTTAATTATACTATAATTTGTTAATTCTTTATGGAATCCTGTATCAATCATGCCAGCATTTTCCCTGGCACTGATGTCAGGATGACAGATTTTCTTGTTTATTCTCTTTAAATACTAGAATGTTTTCTAGCTTGATGTGACTTCCTTTAGTGCTCTGAGACTTATTAAAAATCAACATTAATTATTAGGAGAGTTTATGGCCGCATCTTTCCTAATCTTAAGTGTAGGTTACCTGAATCTGCTGGTATAAAAACAGTTAGTTTTAGATTATGCTGTTTAATATTTTTCTTAGCTACTGCTAGAGTGGTACTTCACAATTGTCATAAGCATCATAAAGGTGACTAAATCATCTGGCTTTACCCCAAGTATAGAACAGAAATCTGTATTAAATAGTCTTTTTTACATCACTGCTGACAAGTAACTTATTACTATTTGGATCAGAAGATTCTTTATGTCCTCAGTATACTTTCAGAAATGTTCTTGCCCTCACCTCTGATGACTACAAATTTTCCTTTTGCCCTTTTTACTTCTGCCATCACTTTTTTCCAATTTCTTCACTTCTGATTTATGATCTTTACTATCCATTTTTCCTTTCTCTACTTTATTATAAATTTAAGCCACAGAGAATTGACTTTCCTTCTAAACGAGATTAGCTGTTTATAACCTATTTGGTCTTTTTCAGGTGTGGGATTTTCATTCGTAAACCATCTGCCAAATGCTCTTTAAAATTTCCTAAGTCTCTCTCACATCTTTCCATTTGAATTCCTCCTCCCTGTCCATTTGGCTGGCTCTTTCATCTTCATGAAACTAGCTTCCTTAAAGAACTGTATGTTACAGTTTGGTTTTTGTGCTATTTGCATTTACTAAATACAATCGTACCAATTTTTCTAAATTTCCTGTATGCTTGTGTTGATTATCAAGATACTAATAATGTGTAAGTTAAAGATCAGCTTTATAGAGCCCCATAATGTGGATGAGTCCAGACACATTAATTTGAAGCATTTTTGTGCTATTCTTGACAGAAGGGAGGCCCACAGAAGCAACAAATTTAGATGGATAATCTGTTAATTTCAGTCTCATCATGCATGGGATTGGAGTAGCAGTTTATGTTCCAGTCTTTGGTTTATTTACAGGATAAGATGAACAGATGTCCCATTTTTTTCCAGGGTAATTCACGCCTGCCACAGCCTGGTTTAGCCTTTGATTATCTGAGACAATCTTCTGAGAACACATCTTGGTAAATTATACTGATTTAAAAAAAAGGTTATTTTGATTATATATTTTTCTTTTATTTATTTCTTTTCAAGTTTGTCTCACATAGTTATTATATGCTGTGTCCTTTCATTTTAGTGTCCTTTCTTCCCTCTACTCGACCTATCCATCTCACTTCCCAGGTCAGCAGCATTTCCTGCTGAAATCACAAAAGCAATAAGGTGCTTCCTAAGCAAATTCAGCATGTCAAGGAAAAAGATGACCAAGCTGTGCAGAGTGAATGATGCCCTAATTTTTCAGTTTATAAAGGCAAAGATATTTTGGCCTATCTAGCACCCTTTTTATTGCCACTTGCTTAAAATATTATTTGAAATTTGTTATTTGTATTTGGTCCCATTGAATATATTGCTGTTGCAACCTGCAGTGTCTGAGGCTTTCACTAAGACAGGGAGCTAAAAGCATGCACATGGTCAAGATACGGGCTCAGTCCACTGGTGTGTAACAAATCACAGGGCTGCAACTTGACACCCTTCAATTGTGATTCCATAATTTAAAATTAATTTAGTACTGCTCTAGAAAATGTTCCCTGGAAAGAGGGTGGAAATGAGCATATTGCATATTGTGGAGCTAATGGAAAGTAACATTTAATGCCCCCCTTTGCCCTCTTACCTGTGTTCCAGACTATATGTCTGTTTATATTCACCCTTATATCAACCTACATTCACATAGTTTTTCATATAGACATGGAAGCTTTTTAATATTATAAAATTGAATTATCACTCACTGCTTCTAAAATACATTATACCACTTCTCAAATTCTCTGCCTGTCATTTGATGTAAACAACCTTTTGAGTAAGCTTTATTTTATTATTTGCTCCCAGCAAAGTTTTATTGCTGTAAAATTTGCAGTTGATCTTTTATTTATAACATTGCTTCTTATTTTAGTACTCTGTACTTTTCTACAGCCCTGAATTTGAGTTATTTCTTTTACAAAAGTATGATTGTAAGTTTGTGTACTCAAATAGAACAACAATCCTCTTAAAATAAGTACCATTTCATATAAAACATGGTGACAATAACTTTATACTCTTTGGCCTAGGTGAGTCAAAATGGAGACAAGGAGAAGTAAGGCAACTGGATCATATGTTAACATTTTAATTTCTGAAAAAATATTCCATTGTTTTCCAGGTATTATTGGTTTAGTTTTTAGAAAGACCTTGTGCAGCTTGATGAACTTGAGAAATAAATAAGGAATTATATGAAAAAATGATTTTCATTTCATAGAAATAACAGAACATCCCTATAGCAATTATTGTGCACTTGTTCTCCAAGTTTAGATTTAGTGGTCTAAGACTTGTTGTTTTGCATGAGTGCAGGTCCAATTTATTATTGTTTTCAAATTGCAGGCTGGAATCTTCATTTTCTTTTTTAAGCAAGCATAGGGACTTTATGCTGTGCTAAATTTCAAAACGGGAAGGAAATCAGAATCTGACCTGGGCAACTGAGAGCCATAATTACTTGAACAAATTGAATGTCTGGTGTAACCTAGGCTCAAATAATATGAAAGGGGGAACTCAGAAAAGATAGTCATTAAAAGCTGATGAGAAGACTGGACTTTGCTTTGAAGTAAAGAACAAGATGAGATTAATCTGAATATTCTGGGTTCCTTGAAAAAGGTAAAAATTATTGTGTACCTTTTAGACAATATTTTGGAGTAAAATATTGGTAACTGTGATTTAATAAATTGTTTTATTTTATTAAATATGATATTACTTTATCCACTAATTCCTCTACTAATTGTGGCTTGCTGTTCTTGCCTGCAATCAGATCCTTATCTAAGTCTGGAGATCCAAGGCAGGTTCACAATACAAGCAATAAGTTATACCACTTCTTCTGGATATGAATAATTACCTTACTGAATCCCACAGATCCTGTAGCAAAAGCGTAAATTCAGAGCAATGGAATGTGACTGCACTTGCACTTTTAAACATCATTATTTAGAAGAGTCTGTTTTGAAGGAAGCTGAGCTAAGAATCCTTCCACATGCTGAGGTCTGAAAACAAGCAGAGACTACAAATAGAAAGTCTCCTACAGTGATCCAAGGCGTTTATGTCAATTCCTCTTGTCCTGGTTTTGTCTGGGATACAGTTAATTTTCTTCATAGGGGAAGGTATGTGCCAGGTTTTGGATTTAGAAATTTTTTTAGAAATTGTTAAGAATTTTTTTTCTATTTGTTTTTAGAAAAATAATGCCAGTAATACGCTGATGTTTTAGTTGTTGCAAAGCAGCATTTATACAGAGCCAAGGACTTTTCAGCTTCTCATACTGCCCTGCCAGCGAGGAGGCTAGGGGTGCACAAGAAGCTAGGAGGGGACACAACCTGGACAGCTGACCCAAATTGGCCAAGGGGATGTCCTATACCATGTAATGTCATGTGGGACAGTAAAAACTAGGAGGGTTGGCCAGAGGGGACAACTGCTGCTTGGGGACAGGCTGGGTGTTGATCAGTGAGTAGTGAGCAAAGCATTGTGCATCACTTGCTATATTTATATATACAAAATTATTATTATTACCCCTTCCATTTCTATCCTGTTAAACTCTCTTTACCTCAATCCATGACGTTTTTTTTACTTTTTTTTTACTTCCCCACTTCTTTTTCTACCCCATCCCACTCAGGGAGTGGCAGTGGGGAGTGAGTGAACGACTGTGTGGTGCTTAGTTGCCTGCTGGGTTAAACCACAACACCTCTATACTTACACATTTCTTTAAAGAACTAGGATTTCTGCTTTGCAAGAATTTTTAACATTTGGGATTTATTTACCTTTTAGTCTTACTGGGAGAAGTAAAATTTTGAATAGTTAAAAAATGAAAATTTAAACTCTTTCCAAGTGACTTGATGTCAATTCATCTAAATAACAAAGGAACACAGTGCCTTAAAGTTATAATTTTCATCATTTTTCTTTTATCTCAAGAATAGTAAAAATGTGTGCATGTTACAATTCATATTTTTAAAAAGTTGTCAAAGTTACACTGTTGAAACAGTGTATTTCAATCTTTATGAAGAATTTCAAATTGTTTGAAACTAAATGATGTAAACCTTTCCAAAGAAAAAATGTTGCTGAACTTCTCATATTCCTGCCAAAACATTCTGCTTTAAAAATAGTCTTTTCTGAGGGAAAAAGTGTTTAGTAGTTAACTTTGTGTTAAGGAAACATTTGTTTTTTTATGCTCCCATCACCTGTGATAATATATTTGTTTGGTATTTGCATGAATATCATTTACATTTCTCTAGATATTCCCTTGCAATTTAATCTGAGAAGGTGTTTAAAGAGCCCTCATCTTTTTAATGGCTCCTGCTGGAGCCTTATTATTATGAAATTGCTAAAGCAATGAAATGATAATTAGTCTGGGTTACCTCCTTTTTTTTTCCCTTGGAGACATGTTAAAAGATGTTAATTAATGCTTTTAACTAAGAAAAGATAATAAATGACTAATCCCACCATCTTTATTGCTATCTTGGTGATGTAGAGAAGCATTTCTGGTTTGCTTTTAAATATTTGTTTCTGTTATAAATGCCCCTTAAAGACATACAAGGTACCTTGTACATTTCCTCAAATACAAACATTGTTGATTAGCATGACTTTAAAGCTCCACAGGAATCAATTACACAGCTACATTCTTGCACATTAATTACTGCAGATGGTCAAAAATGAACAGAGCTATAATAGATGCAGATTCTAAACAGATGTTTGTAGGGCCACATATACCTTTGTGGGTGCCAATGGGATTAGAAGAAATATTCTTTTTCCAGACAGATATGAATAAGAGAGCACTGTTTAAAAGTTGTGAAGAAGCTAACAGAAACATAATTTGTCTGTGACCATCTAATGGTACAACTTTTTCCTCGTGAAATTAATTGCTCAGTGTCTCCAAAAAGGTGGTCATGGCAGAAAATTGCCCCAGGTAAGATAAGTAATCTTGTTGAATAATACCGTATTCTACAAGTCACTTCACAAATATGAATTAAAGTACTTGTGAATGGACAATAATCAAATACAATCATAGCATCTGGTGGCTCTTTCTCCCTATCACCTTGAAGAAAGACTTGTAGAGCCTGACCTTAGAATGACACTGGTTATTCCAGATCCACTGATTTCACACACACACACACACTCCACTCTGCAAAGTATATGGCCTACAAGCAACATTACCTAAAGTTCATCAGTCTTTTGAAGCTGGCACAGGAAATATATTGTACATCTGCGTTCAGCCTCGCCCAGTTCTTTTTCATAGTGAATAGACATTTTTACGTAGGGGTATAGTGCTCTGTTGCTTTGTCCTTGCTGCTTGCCTTTAAAAATTGGAAAAGACATCTGAATACAGACATTAAAAAAAGGACAGCAATGCCCAATATAATTTATCTTGCCTGTTAAACAATACAGGTACAACTCCAGCCCGACTGCCCTAGAGGTTATCTAAAAACGGAAACAATAATTTTAATATAAATATTTAGGTTCTCCATATTTATTCCATTTTCTTGAGTAGTATCCTATGTACTGCATGTATTAGCACGTCAGAACTGAGAACCAAAGGGGAATACATTGATTTTAATCACTCCTTTTTACATAGTATGAAACAGAACTATGATTGGCTCAAAAATATTTTTTATTTGAATAGAGTGTTTCAGAAAGACTTTTTGTTTCAAAATCTACTGAATTTACATAATATTAAAAATTGCCATGTTAAATCAGACATAACAGAGTACCTTAATTAATTTGTTTTTGAGAATTTCTTCCTTATCCACGTCTGAAATGGAAGCAAAGTTTGAAACAACGAAATATTCCTTGAACAAGAGATGCTGAGTTTCAGAGAGATTTACTTTACCTTTTGTCAATCTAATTAAATAAGAGTATGTTTCTTTATGTTCTGGTTGGGAATTATTGAATAAAATTAAACTCCAAACGGATATTTTTGGGCAGAATTTCATATTTGTCACAATTTAGTCTGGAGTTTGGCATCATGGTTTTTTGTTTGTTTGTTTTTAATAAATCTAATCCTTCAGAGTGCTTGTTTATGAGAATAAGCCATCCCTTACACTGCATCAACCATTCCTCCTGCCTGAAAAATTATTCATAAAACTTTAGCAATTAAAAAGTGTACCCTCTGAGAAGAAAGGAAAGGACTTAATGTAGAGCACCTCCTCTACTGAACATTCTGGTTATTGTTATATCTTAAATGCCAAAATCTGATAATACACTTCTGCAATTCCTTATATAATGAAATACTTAAGAAATATCTTACAATCATTGGACCATCATTAACAGCTATGAAATTAATTGTCCTATTTTTTTTTCTAATTTAAAGAGGGTTAAATTGCTAATTTGCATGCTAATTAGCATTCATTCTAAAGAACACCAAATGTAATTCTGTAGCATCTAGCATTTAACAATTTATTTTATTCAGACATTAAATTTAAAAGCAGCTCTGCATTATTTGAAAGAGTTTTTTTTGAGGGCTAATGATGAAAGGAATCTCGTTATTCTAAGCAACATGCAATTTAAAAAAGATGAATACTGCCAATTTATTTACTTTATCACTGAGTAATAAGAAAATAGCAAAGCATTGGAAGGGCAGCAGGTTCAGTAGTTCTTAATAAGGCCCATAGATTTGTAAGTTTAAAATAAAGAATTGTTTCTGGTGATGTTTCTTTGGAATCTGTTGCCTTAAGTCACCCCCAGTTTCCAGAGTGTGCTCAGTGGTATTTGATAATGCTGCTTCTGCTGCTCTGGAGCTACTCTGGTACATGCACTTGCTGTAGCGTGCAATTGAAGCACCTCTATGTAGCATAGCTAAAAATGCAAGCCTCATCTCATAACATTTAAGAAAATATTGTGTGATATTTTAAACTGAACATTCACTTTAAGATCACTTCAAACTGGCAAAATAAATGCTCCTAGTACAGTGATGAAATAGAATTATCATATTGTTTACATCCTTACATTCTGCTTTTGCTCATATGCAGTACAATACCCTTTGCTTAAACTCTGATGTCATCCTGTGTTGCTTTATGCTACCTTTATTTACATCGGTTTCTGTGATGTGACGATACCTGATTGTCTGTTTCACTGCATCACTACTTCAGCATTTCAAAGATACTGGATTGCAGGTCCTTAGAAACACACCAGACATGATATAAACATGCAGGATTTCTCTATTTCTGAATAACAGAAGGAAGCATCCAGGCTAAGAAAATAGAGTATTTTGGTCTCATATTATCTATCAGTGGTAGAAGATCAAATTATATGTAAGCAACATCATTATACATGTTAGTTTATTTTATTTTAT
>VXAL01013767.1:3303-19809 GCA_013399475.1 Chauna torquata
GGTCTTTCGAAGTCCCAGCTGAGTCATATGACACCATTAAGTGCAGAGAAAACCTTTCTTTCCTAACATCAAGACAGTTGAAATCAGCTTTATTAGATAAGTTTTTAATTCTTCATTGTTCACAGCAGAATACACCTCCCTAAAAATCTCAAAGCTGTTGGCAGCCTAAGCTAAAAAGATTGCTAGCTATTGGTAACTGGGAAAAACTCTTTAATTTGGGCATTTATGAAGGACACAATAAAACGAAGAAAGACAGCTGAATGACTTCTTGCCTCCTGCAGTGAATTTTAAATACCCAGAGAAATAAAAGGTTGTCATCACCTTAAGCAGTTTATGGTCAAACTTGTAGATGGGCTGAAGTAGTATGCCTTGAGAGTGTGGGGCTGAGAGTCAAACTCAAGCTTTTTGCTTCCCTGCTGAACAGAGGCTGAAACAGGTCACAGAGGTGAATCGCACAGAGCTTTTGATAGAGTGTTTAAAACAGGGAAGCATTTTCCATTTTTCACCTCACTTCTGTAGGCATACAGAAAGCATATTTGTGTTGCCAGTGGGAAAAGACTTGCCTTTTTACCACAAGAGCATTCATCTGCCATTTTTCCATGACCAAAATACTGACATTAACTCAACAAAGAACAAACGTGATGGATACAAGAGTAGTCAAGCAATGACTGAATCTGATGAGTGCATTTCACATCTGAGATATGTTTCCCATTCTCCATCTGATGCTGAAGTAACTGTGAATTATTTTAATTAATCTGCCATAGAATGTCATAGTATAAATGAGTTCAAAAGATTTTGATATAATCCACAGCACATCACAAATATCACCTTCAGCTACAGCCATTTCTGTAGTCTTAAATCTGAGAGACATGCAGATAAGATGACAGGTGTAGCATAAAAGAATAAAATATAGTAAAAATCAATTACAGTCAAGTCATTTTTCTTCCTTAAGAAAAATTTTGTTATAAAAGAGAAATTACTACAACAAAAGTGGCTGTAATTTCCTTAATGATTGAAAGATCTACATATTTTCTCTAAAAACTAAATTTCACTGTTTCAGAGTAATTTATAAATAAATTGTCTAGTTTTTCATGATTGCTGTAGTTCATCATATTGGAAACTGTGCCACCTGCACTGAGAGGTACATCCAGTAACTCATGTCCCAAACAATCAGATGTAATTAATATGATAGTCACAATTAATACGATGTTTTCATATCTAAGATGAAGCAGGCAGATGGGGACAAGAGTCTCACATGCATCTGGTACCAAATAATAGGAATCTGGTAAGAGATTTTTTGCTTGACTTGCTGTTTACATATTTGACTAAGTACTAAGAGATTTTATGTGTGAGTAAGCTAGAGATCAAGACATGCCATAAAAATTCCAGCAAGGTAGTCTTTCACTTTCAGATGTAAAATATATAGTGCATGTAGTCCACCATTTTCCTGTCTTAAGAAGGGAGTCACCTATTTCAAGGCATGTAAAAAAATGCCAATCTCAGAAATCTAATAGATAACAAACTTAGTAGTAGGAATTCTTTGTGACAGTAGAGGTCCAATTAAGAAAGGAAACAGACAATGAATTTTGTTTGTTTGTTTGTTTTTGCCAGTCTAAAAATCTAAGTCCCACAGAGTTTCATTGGGCTAATGGCTATGCTACCAGCATTAGTAAGCACGGACTGCCCCTCCCACCCCTTTCTGAGAACAGCTGTCACAGATTTCTTCTGTGTCTGTAATTCTACATCCTCTCTAAGTGCATACTCACATGTTGTACAGCATCCTTTTTACCTTTCTGTGTTGGGTTACATCCAGTATATCTGTAGCCTACACCAGTAGCCTATATCTGCTTGCTGCATGGTAACACCTTGGGCTGAATCTAAAGCCCAGGGAGAAATACTTCTACTCCTTGCTCAGTTCAAAGATGTTCCAAAAGAAAAATTCCAAGTCTGTGAGATGTGTTAGTAATCCTGTCCCTTCCCCAGCTAGACCTCTAAGTCAGGGCTGTTATGAGGCACTTTCACCTAGGCTACGAAGCACAGAACCTGATCATTAGTTAGCCTTTGAAAAAGTTAAGTAGAGCACACACTTAAAACAGGGTCTTTATGAAAAGGGAGAGATTATCTATATGCCTTTTATGGCATAGCCTTTTGATTCAAGTGTTCACACATAAAATCATATTGTAGGCCCATTTTGACCCAAGATTAAACTTCCAATCCCTAATGTCAGAACCCTCAGCTCCAGACTACAACCTAGTGGCAGTACGGAAAAAAGGAAAGAGGAAAATACTTTTTATCCTATTTAATGAAACTGAGCCTTTGTGAATCAAGAATTTAGGTTCAAATAAGACAAAAACATGTAAAAGCAGATTTCAGTGATCCATATCCTTTTCCCAGGTATATTCCTGGTTTCTATTCAATGATTAAAATGTAAAGTGTAGTGTGTAAATCATATCAGGAGAAAAAACAGTGCCAAGAGCATTACCTTGTCATCATCCAACTGTTGGAAAAAATATAAAGAGAGCAGTGAGGATGGACAAAGACAGAGAGAGTCTGTAAAATATTTCTTCAGAGCTGAAAGAGAAATAATTTATACCGTTCTGCAGGTGGTAAATCTGAGGCAAGATATTAGATGGCTTGTTCAATTTTATGCGATAGGTATGTGGCAGAGCTAAGATTAGGAGACTCTAGATACACAGAAGAGACAAACCAGTTTCTAAGACACATACAACTAGAATCACCAAAAGACAACTCAATTCACTCAAAATCCTGAAATAACATCAGCAAAAAGTGGAAGAATTTTTTCCCCTTGAAGACATGAGAAGTGTAAACAGGGGTATCAGACAGCCTTACTGTCTTCTGCTGTTGCCTTGCCAGGCCTATCTTATCTCTTCAAGTTTAGCCAGTGGAGGAGGAAATAATAACTACTGTCTTTTTATTAACAGGGTTTTTTTTCATGATATATGAAAGATACAATCCTTCCTGTAAGTTCAGTTCCTGCATATTTTGACTCTTTCATGAGAGAGGGTCTCTCTCTCTCTCCTTCAAGTTATTTTACTTTTCATGGAATAATTGGCGTTGGATTAAAGCAAGACAGTGACCCTCCTCTTCTGTTAGATTTGAGGCAGAGTACTCAGGCTAAGATCTAGTCCTAGATCTTAAGTAATTTAGTCTCTTCTTTCACAGACATTTTCTTTGCTATATAATTATGTTATTTTCTTCTAAATATTACTTTGAGCCATAATAAAATACATGTAATTTGCTAGTGCCAGTCTGCCTTGGCAGATCAGATAGTACAGTGGCAGTAATCTGTTCTCGTCTCCACTACTTCACTGTTTTCCTTCAGTTACTATGTGATCTCCAAACTCTACCAGTGATCATTTCCTGGTTTCTTTTTTATTCTTCAGGTCATTCCTACAAACAGGAAGTAGAGTAGTGTCAGTCTTGGAACAGTGGCAGAAATGCAGCTGTTCAAACTCATCCTAATATATAAAAGGTGTGACTGTCTACTTCTGATAAACCCATGTGAATTCATATTAATTATATTTTCCTAATAGGAATTCTGTGAGAGACTTAGATGAGGCACTACTATTCAAAACTCTTTATCAAGTGTTTTTAGGTGGTATAACTTTAGATCAATGGTTGTGAGTGACTCAGCTGAAATGAAGGGGAACCAAATAAAAGCACTTCCATAATTAAGGTTTAAATTCAAAAGAGAAAACTTACAGGGTGGAAATGAATGTGGCAGAGGCTTAGAATCTGACGTAGTCAAAAGTACAGGAATTCTCTTCAATTTTCATTACAAGCAAAGTCAAGGAAACTTGTAGAAAAGAGCCTCAGATCTGAGTGGATGAATAGCGTCTTCAAAAGTGAGAAACGCAGTAACGCTGCTAGAAAAAGAAAAGGGTTTAATCAGTAGCAAGAGTTATGTGTTACAGGTCAATATGTTTAGAGAAGAAGGGAGAACTGCAAAAGCCAAGATAAATTAGATCTTGCAAAGGATATTAAAACAAATACTGAAAAGTTCCTTATCCACATAATTAAAAATAGATCAAGGAAAGAGGCTAAATATAATCTAGATATGACCCCAAATCTGAATTAATCTTTTGCCTCAGTTTTCAGTGAAGTTGAGGGCATTAAGCATACTAGAGGAGGCAAGCTACCTTATAGAAATCGGGGTCTGCAAATGTAAATTACCATAAGTAAGATGCAAAAAAATCCCTCTAGATATTCAATGCACTCAAGATGGGGGAGAGGATAATCCTTATCATAAAGATGAAATGATATCTCATGTAATTTTAACTCTTTCAGAGGGTTATATCTGTTGTTTTCAGGCCATATAGTACCATCAGAGTTGAGGGAATAAAAAGATGTTATTTGGATAATTATTGCTATGTACTGATTTACAACTAATTTGAAGGAAAGCATGAGTTAAGACATAAAAGTAAACAGAAAATAAGGTTAAAAAAAAAAAGCGCTAGCTCATTAAAATTAGGATAGCCAG
This sequence comes from Chauna torquata, assembly GCA_013399475.1. Classification (NCBI taxonomy): domain Eukaryota; kingdom Metazoa; phylum Chordata; class Aves; order Anseriformes; family Anhimidae; genus Chauna; species Chauna torquata. Next base: position 7,805 of record VXAL01013767.1, read on the forward strand.
GCTAATAGACTAGCTAGATATTCTTCACAGATGATTTTAAACGACCAGCAGATAAAGGAAATGAGGGAGAAGTGACAGATACAGACTGTAATAAAGAATTAGATTTCGTAAATTATACTACTAGAAATTAAAGTGAATAGTATAGATTACAATGTCATGTAATTTAGGATTAATAACAATACTCTTGCTATCAAATGAGAGTTCCTCAGTTTGAAAGAATGAAAGGGAAAGAACTGCATTCAATTGATCATAGGATGACTATGAGCTATGGAAGTGATGTAGCTACAAAACAGGTAATCTTAAGATGAATTAGACCAAGTATTTCCAGGAAAGAATAGAAATCATGAATGCCATTGTATAGTACACTAGTAAAGACCTATATGTACTGTTGTGCACAGCTTTTGCTATTCATGTTAAAAAATATTCATTCATACTAAAACAGGTACAAATAAAGGTTAGCAGAAACATCAGGATTATGGAGAGCATCTCCTGAGGTAAACTTCCAGTGTTTTATCATAACAAAATGAAAGCCAGGGGAGGCTATGACTGTTCTATTTAAATACATCAGGGGTAAACACTCGAGAGAGATAAGGAGTACTTAAACTACAGGATGATCTTGGCACAAAAACAAAAGCATATTATCTGGCTATGAATACATTTAGTTTGGAAATTAAGAAAAGGTTTCTAACTCAGAGGACTCAGTCTGTGGAACAGCTTTGCAATAGGAATGAAGGGACAAAAACCTAACTTTTAAAATGGATATATTTATGAAACGTGTAGTTAGGACAAAGCTGCCTCTGTCAGCTGCAAGGGTTACGTTTGGATTCCTATACCCCACACTCCTAACATCTATTAGTTTAATCTGATGCTTAATAGAATTATATATCTTTTATTAAATGAAAAATCTCATATAGATTAGTATATGGATTTTCTTAGAAATAAGAACACAATTCCATATTATTCAGACAGACATTCACCCCTTAGGAATGGCACTATTGAAACACAAATACCTTAATAATGATACAAAAAAAAAAAAAAAAAAAAAANAAAAAAAAAAAAAAAAAAAAAGATACACACACAAACAAAAAAGAATACTAAGGTAATGGTAGAACATATATGGACATGGGATTATTGATAATTTCTTTTGACTAGGTCTTATACACTATTTCCCATAGTTTGATATTTATATGGAGCATGGAGCATAATAACATCCTTGAAAATAATCATTTGATTGCATCATAGCTTTAGGTTAGATTTCTGTCAAAAAAACATAAGGACACTAGCCCAGCTGAAGGTGCATCTACGCCAATGCACACAGCATGGGCAACAAGCAGGAGGAGCTGGAAGCCATTGTGAAGCAGGAAAACTGTGACATAGTTGCCATCACAGAAATGTGGTGGGATGACTCACATGACTGGATTGCTGCAATGGTTAGCTACAAACTCTTCAGAAGGGATAGGCAAGGAAGGAGAGGCAGTGGATGTTAGGGAGTGTTTTGATTGCCTAGAGTCTAACAATGGCAATGACAAGGTTGATTGTTTATGGGTAAGAATCAGAAGGAAGGCCAACCAGGCAGATGTCGTGGTGGGAGTCTGTTATAGACCACCCAACCAGGATGAAGAAGCAGATGAAATGTTCTATAAGCAGCTGGGAGAAGTCTCACAATTGCTAGGTGTTGTTCTCATGGGGGACTTCAATTTACCACATCTGCTGGAAATGCAGCAGAGAGGACACAGTCTAGGAGGTTTCTGGAGTGTGTGGAAGATAGCTTCCTGACACAGCTGGAGAGTGAGCCAACTAGAGAAGGTGCCCTGCTGGACCTTTTTCTTGTGAACAGAGAAGGACTTGTGGGTGATGTGAAGGTTGGAGGCCGTCTTGGGCATAGTGATCATGAATTAACAGAATTTCCAATTCTTGAAAGAGTAAGGAGGTGGCTTAGCAGAACTGCCACCCTGGACTTCAGGAGGGCAGACTTTGGCCTGTTCAGGAGACCAGTTGGCAGAGTCCCTTGGGAAGCAGTCCTGAATGGCAAAGGAGTCCAGGAAGGCTCGACACTCTTCAAGATGGAAATCTGAAAGGCACAGGAGCAGACCATCCCCATGTGCAGAAAGACGAGCCAGTGTGGAAAAAGACCAGCCTGACTGAACAGAGAGCTGTGGCTAGAGCTCAGGAAGGAAAAAGAGGGTTTATGACCTCTGGAAGAAGGGGCGGGCCACTCAGGAGGACTATAAAGATGTCATTAGGCTGTGCAGGGAGAAAATTAGAAGGGTCAAAGCCCAGCTGGAGCTCGATCTGGCTACTGCTGTTAAAGACAATAACAAATGTTTTTATAAATACGTAAACAACAAGAAAAGGAGGACTGAGGAGAATCTCCATCCTTTATTGGATGAGGGGGCAATATAGTGATGATGAATGAGGAAAAGGCTGAGATACTTAATGCCTTCTTTGCCTCACTCTTTAGCAGTAAGACCAGTTGTTCTCTGTGTACCCAACCCCCTGAGCTGCTAGATAGGGACAGGGAGCACAATGAAGCCCTCATAATCCAAGAGGAAATGGTTAGCAACCTGCTACACCACTTAGACATACACAAGTCTATGGGGCTAGATGGCATCTACCAGAGGGCACTGACAGAGCGGCCGAAGTGCTCACCAAGCCACTTTCCATCAGCAGTCCTGGCTATCAGGGGAGGTCCCACTTGACTGGTAGCTAGCAAATGTGATGGCCACTACAAGAAGGGCTGGAAGGAGGACACCAGGGAACTACAGGCCTGTCAATCTGACTTCGGTGCTGGGGAAGCTCATGGAGCAGATCATCTTGAGTGCCATCACATGGCACTTACAGGACAACCAGGTGATCAGGCCCAGTCAGCATGGGTTTATGAAGGGTAGGTCTTGCTTGACTAACCTGACCTCCTTCTATGGCAAGGTGAACTGCTTAGTGGATGAGGGAAAGGCTGTGGATGTTGTCTGCCTAGACTTCAGTAAGGGTTTTGACACTGTTTCCCACAGCATTCTCCTGGAGAAGCTGGCTGCTCATGGCTTGGACAGGTGTACGCTTTGTTGGGTTAAAAACTGTCTGGGTGGCTGGGCACAAAGAGTCACGAATTGAGTTAAATCCAGTTGGAGGCCAGTCACTAGTGGTGTTCCCCAGGGCTCAGTACTGGGGCCAGTTCTCTTTAATATCTTAACCAATGATCTGGATGAGGGGATCAAGTGCATCCTCAGTAAATTTGCAGATGACACCAAGTTGCGTGGGAGTCTTGATCTGCTTGAGAGTAGGAAGGCCCTACAGAGGGATCTGGATAGGCTGGATTGATGGGCTGAGGCCAATTGCATGAGGTTCAACAAGGCTAAGTGCTGGGTGCTGCACTTGGAGCACAACAACCCCATGCAAAGCTACAGGCTGGGGGAAGAGTGGCTGGAAAGCTGCCTGGTGGAAAGGGACCTGGGGGTACTGGTAGATAGCCAGCTGAATATGACCCAGCAGTGTGCTCAGGAGGCCAAGAAATCCAACAGCATCCTGGCTTGTATCAGAAATAGTGTGGGCAGCAGGACTAGGGATGTGATTGTCCCCCTGTAGTCAGCTCTGGTGAGGCCACACCTCAGATACTGTGTTCAGTTTTAATTATTTGCTCAGAAATACTTCACTAGCTAACATTTCTCATTGACAGTCCTTGCCAGGTGCAACTCAGGAAGGAACATTCTGTTAAAATTGACACCCAAGGGCCCTTTCAAATTCTGGAATATAAAACTGAAGAAAGAGAAAAAGTTTTCAGTATATTGCACGTCTTAGGCTATTGCATCTAGTTCCTAGATAGCAAGGGCATACTTGTTTATATCAGTTTATCAACCAGAAATTCAAAAATCTCATTTTAATAAAGTTTTGAAAAGGTAAGACTATTTAGTAATTTTGTACAGAATATTATAAAAAAAAAGAAAAGAATAATAGAAGAACTAATTGAACGACCACAGAGAGGTGTAAGGCTTCCCTTCAAAAAATATCAGGCCTACTCACTCATGTTTAGCCACTATACCTTCCAATACTTCTATAAATGTAATGCAGTATTTCTGCTTTGTCAGATGAGCTATTGATTTCCAACCAGCATGACACAACCCCATATCTGCAAGCATCTAATTCAAAAACATATTGAGATTCTCAAATATTTTAGGAACAGACATGAATATGATAAGATAAATGTCAGTTAGTTTGGCATAAAATTTCACAGTTTTTCAATGAAAAATGACTGGTTTGTTTTCTATTGTTCAGAATGTTCCTTTATTCAAACCAATTTGTTTATAATGTGGATAAAAGAAGTAATTTATGTCTCTCAAGAAGAGTTCCTACAGCTTTTACAGGCTTCCATGGATTAATCATAGGCTAGCTTTTTTTTGTAGCAAGGTTTTACTGAAAATTAAATTGATCTACAGAGTCTCTCATAGTAGCAATTTGCCAAGAAAGGATATCATCAGTATCCATATAAATGAATAAAAGCACAATATCAACATTGTTTAGAGACAACATACAGTCTCTAAATTAAAGTGAGATTATATGCCTTAATGACATGATTGAAGAACACACCTTCAAATTCTTATTTTGAAAATGATATGACTAAATTAAATAATTCTACTGTAATATCAGCACCTGTGTCCTTTTTTTTATGAACCTCACTGCTAAATAGTTATTTCAGTGATTCAAATATCTGGAATAATTCACTATCCTGACATGATGAACCATTCACAGTGATTTCATGCCTCCTGTTACAAACTCTGAAAAAGGTACTTAAAAAGTGACAAGGCTTTTCTTCTTTTATTTGACAGAAGTGATCTCCTTAAGAGGAATAGTCTTTCTGAGACTTTATATTCTCTGCAAGTTCTCTGATACTATTGCCAGAATGCTCTAAAGAGCAACTCAGTGTGAATTGCAGCAGCTTTGACGGAAAGGACAAAATACCTTACAAATTAAAAATCATGGGGCATCATTCCCACCAAAATTGTGTAGCTGATCATCTCTGCTTTTCTACACCTGAGGCTGTCTACAGATTACTAGAACTGCAAATTACATGAAGCTAAACAGTTTACAAATACACGTCTTTCAATGAGAAGCACTGAAGTTTCTTTCTCCCATTCAACCCAATATAAAAAGTTTCATAACTATTGCAAATCAAATAAAATATGTTTGTAAAGTAAAACCCTGTAATCATAGCAGGAAGGGAGTTAGTGGGAATTTTGCCTTTGATTTTGGTAAGGTCAGGATTTCACCCACAATGGCAGTGTTTGGAAGGGGGAGGGGCTGTAACAAATGCTGCCAGGTGACTTAATACCACCTTGCAGCATACTTGCTGTAAAGGATCCTGCCCCAGGCAAGAAAACTCTAATTTTGCAAGGTGCCGGGAACACAGGTCAGAGACTACTCATGTTCTTTTCACATATATAATACTGGTGACTTTTCCTTAATTGGAGTAAAGGTCTGATTATCCCCAGAGACACCTCAATGTATTTCTTCAGATCAGACTTTAATCCTTCTGCTGATCCATCATTTCTTGGCTCTATTTTGCTTGACAAGGCCTTGACCAAAGCCTTACTCCAAAATTCTCTGATCAAGATCATGTAATTGATTGCTCACGAACAACTTTAAGACCTGTGCCCCCACCAGTGAACCATAGGTCATGGATCATGGCATCATATTAGAGCTTGATTGCAGCCAAAAAACTCTCAGATCACTTTTCAGATCAACACATAAGCAGACACACTACTTACGCAGCACACACAGTATTATCATGTGTTAAATAAAAGCCATCTGACCTTAACTACATGCTAGCTGAACTGTGGATACAGCACAAATGTGGAAAAAATGAGCATAAGTTCACTGGTTGCCTTCAAGATAAAATTTATTTCTACATTCTAGGTAGAATGTACCCACTCAGGAAGGCAAAGGAGTAATCCCAAATTGTAGCTTTCTCTCTCTTCTGCCAGAGCTGGATTCTAACTCCTGTTCTCCCCCCGAGTGCTCCCAGTGCTCTTTTGGTCAAGAATGGTACTAGAGGAAGCAGAATAATTCTTTAAAGTAAATGTAACATTTAAGATCACCTTCTGTCTCTGTGCTGGCAATGTTGACAGTGGACATTCAGTTTTTCCCATTGTTTCACAGAGCTTGATGAATTTCCTCTTTTAAAGTAAGTATTCATAAATAGAAGTTGTTAAATGGGTTTGAAAGACCCATTAGCAGGAAGAGGAAAAAATACTTGAACATAACCCCGCCTGTTTTTGAGATGTGGGCTATATTTGGGGCTTTTTTTCATTGTTGGTTTAATCAGTATTGGATATGATATTACAAAAGTGCTTACTATTAGTTTACATATGATCATACAAAAGGAACTAGTTTATAATGTGAAACTGATCATTCATTCTATTACATATAGGTGTTGTTAAGTGTTTTTCTATGGTAGTTGCACTTTCAAACTCATTCTTTACTTTAATTCTATTCCTAATTAAATTGCTATGAAACTGTATAGTTGCCACCTAGTTTGTGGTATACCGTGAATCTGTATTGTTTGATAAAAATAAAAATCACTAATAGTTAAAAAGCCAGTGTGTTATTCTCATACTATCACTGGAAATCCATACTGTTTTTGTACAATTTTAGTGCTTCTGATGACTAATTTTCAATGCAACTGCAGTATACATGATGTAAAAGCTGAAATCAGTTTAATATTCAGGGGTTAATTTCATGAAGTACTACTGTAACAGGGGGAAAAGGTGTAGTGGAAGAATGCAAGATTTCTTCATTCTGCAGTTCTTTTGCAAAGTATTTCCCTGTCATGAAGTATAAAAGAAGGTCATTTCAGAAGAAGAGGAAGAAGAGGAAGAAAAGGCAACAGGCTAAGGTCAAATGATGTTGATCTGATCACATTTACACAGATTTTACATTCTACATCAATGAAGCTACTTTGATTGTCACTCTTCATGGCTCAGAATTGTGTTTCCCTGTTTTAATATCACTGTATCTCTGTTGGATTTTCTTTTCCTCCCCTTCATTGTTCTTGCTTGCTAATGTCACCTTCATTCTTTTATCACATTCTGAGGAAGATGCCAAAGGAAAGCATCATTATTGAATACAGAGGTCTTCAATGACTGAGCTCCCAAACCTGGGAAAATCGAGACACTGATATTTAAATACAAATTCCTTCATTTGACAAAGGCAATCTGGCAGTCCTTTACCTGCCAGAATAACAACTCCCTGTCTAACACAAAAATGAGCCTTTTGGATTGCTGGGGGTTAAACCAAGCTGCCAGGAAAGTCAGGGGAGAGGATCTGACTCCCAGATGCCTCTGCTAGAGAAATTAATCCTGGAGTTTAGCATCTGGATCCTTCAACTGCCAAGCTTGCCCCAGTCGTCTGTTTCATTGCTGGGCCAGATTAAAAGAGAATGATGAGCAGGAGCAGGTTCTGCACCATCAGTGACAAGAAAGGAGGGGGAAAAAAAAAAAGCAGAAACAAAAAACTTGAAATCAAGCGTGTCTTGCCATTGCTTGTGTATGCTAATGCACTCTGAAACAATGCCCTGCTTTAAAGCTGTGTCAAGCAAAGCCAGTCAGGTCTGTCAGTTTGTTTTTGCAAACAGTGTGGTCGTTAGAGGTAGCAAATTCACACAGGTTCAAACTCCCATTAGGGTGCCACCTGTCAAGTTTTTCTTTGAGCACACATGTTCATGAAATGTATTTTGTTTCAGGTTGATAGCAGCCCTCATCAAGTATTCTAATCTCACATACACCCCACACACTCATGCAAAGTGATTTCAAAATACAGATGAGCTCCACCAGCTAAACTCAAATCCAGATCTGGACTTAGTTCCCCTTACAAAGTTCAGATGTTATATTCTGGGGATTTGAGCTAGTCTTATCATAGTTTGGAGTCCATCTGTAAAGCTGGGTGTGTATTCAGATTCTAAAATCTCCACTTTTCAATTCATGTCAAGATCCTCATATTTTTATTCACATAAACATAGGGTGCTCAGGAGCGAATATTGACTTTTTGCCTATCCCTACTTCAAGAAAAAAAAATCTTTGTAACTCCACATTGCACTATTTTGGAATCTAACATCTATAAATCTCAGAAAAATTGTCCTTTGCTTTTTCTATTCTCAAAACAAACTTTGAGAGCTTCAGTCATATCATAAGGAGACAAAAAACAGGACAAAATATTCCTTATCCTTTCAGCGTATTGATGGCAGAGATGGAGTGGATCAGCAAGGTGAAATCCAATATAATAAATCCCTCAAAGGACCCTCAAAGATAATGAGTTCCCTAGTGAGGTCTGTCTGATTTAGAATGAGGAAAAAATAATCCAGCTCCATAGTTTTAGTAAGACAGCTGGAGTTTTGTGCTGCAAAATGACTTTGTGTATGTTACATCTGAGGAAGATGCTGGCTTGGTAGTAGGAAATGTATTTCCTTGAACAGCTACAATGGAGGAGAATAATTTATTTGTCTGCTTATAGAGAGGCCAAGGCCCCATGAAGCTGGTGATAAGGAGTGAACTCTAGGAGAAGTAGTGGGCTGAGAAACCTGTAAACGCCATTCAGCTGCTTTTTTTGCTACTGCTGCTGGAGGAGTCAATATGTAAGCATGCAAAGGAAATTGGAGTGCAATGATCAGATGAGTAAATACCCTTCTTTCCCCAAGAAAGATCACACAGCAGATCACATTACTCAGTCTTTTGCAATAAAAGTCTATACATAGACATTTCCTTCAAAATATGTGGTCCTGGTTACTGGCATGACAGCAACATTGTGCCGTGTCTGGGTTTATGTGGCCACACTGCATCCAAAATACCTACTCAGCGTTAGGCCTCAGCTGATATAAGATATGGTTGTAAACATAAACACAAACAAAAAGGAGAAAATTGCTTCTACAACCACTTCAGACAAAAAAAAATTAAAAACATTTTTAATTTTTCCCTTACTCCATCAATAATGGTTTGGTCAACGTGGCTGAGACTTCCAAAAGCTTTCAGTGATGCTAAGTGGCAGAGTTCTTAAGAAAAGGCAATTTAAAGGAATACCATTTTAGAGAGCACTGAAGTAAAGTTGTTTTAAAAATACAGTTTTAATTTTCTTAAGTAGGAAAGCAAGTTTGTGTTATCCAAAAAGCTGCTCTCTTTGAAAACACTGGAACACACTACCTTACATATAGCATAGGTACAACTTATTATGTTTGCTATTGCAACAATGAAGATGCATGTAATTAAAAATATTTGAGATAACAAAAGGAAATATTTCTATGTACAGAAAAAGTGGTTTATGGAGAGAGTAGAATTCTCTCCACCAATAGAGATTCCTTTTAAAAATTCTTTTTGTTTTTCAGAAATTTCTTTTTTTTCAGGTTCTTGGAAGGAAAAAAAAAAACATATCTTTTCTGGTCCTCTTTCACAAATGAAAAAGACAATTTCAACATTTTTCTGGCAAAAAAAAAAATATATATTTTCTGTCATAGAACAAATTTAGGCTCTAAACTCACAATGATCACAAATGATTAAGAGTAAAGCAAATGAGAATTAACTAATTTCTAGATAACTATGAACTATTCTACCAAAAATTATATTTATCTTATTTATTTGTTATAACTTACTATGTGAACATAATTATATTTGTAAATTATTGAAGCAGCTGGGGCTAAGGGAAGAAGTTCTTTGTTATGCCTTGTTATGCTAGTTTTACTCTGGACCAGATGTACTCCTGCCTCAGAAGACTTGGCCTTTTCTCAAAAGCAACTGAGCAAGCTCCACTGGAAGAAATATCTGAATAACACAGTGAAGCAGGCAGAGAAAAACAGACAAAATAGGGAATTTTAAATATAAATGAAGCCAAGAAACTTATGAGAGAAATTAAGGAACTTTCTCATAGCAGAGGTAAATGAGAGGGATCCAGATTGTATTGAAATTGCTCAGTTTAAAAGTTGCTTGGTGAAAAGCAAGGCAAACTTTTTTTCCTAGACTGACTTCATTTCTGTTTTTGTTTGTTTTTTTTTGTTTGTTATACTTGTGACAAAACACAGCTCTAAAGATTCAAAGATATAAAGACTGATTTTTTTAAAGAGGGTAGAAAGGAAGACCAGGGAAACTACAAACTGGTGAGCCTTGCCTCTGTGCCTGGGAAGATCATGGAACAGATCCTCCTGTAAAGCAATGTACATGCAGAGGACAAGGAGGTGATGCGAGACAGCCAGCATGGCTTCACCAAGGGCAAATTGTGCCTGACCAATCTGGTGGCCTTCTATGATGGAGTGACTGCATCAGTCAACAAGGGAAGACCAACCAATGTCATCTGCCTGGACTTCTGTAAGGCCTTTGATACAGTCCCACATCACATCCTGATCTCTAAATTGGAGAGAGATGGATTTGAAGGGTGGACCATTCAGCGGATAAGGAATTGGCTGGATAGCTACACCCAGAGAGTTGTGGTCAACAGCTCCATGTCCAGGTGGAGGCTAGTGACGAGTGGTGTCTCTCAGGGGTCCATCTTGGGGCTGGTGCTGTTTAATATCTTTATCTATAACATAGACAGTGGGATCGAGTGCGCCCTCAGCAAGTTTGCAGACAACATCAAGCTGAGTAGTGCTGTTGATGCAACAGAAGGGAGAGATGCTATCCAAAGGAACCTGGACAGGCTAGAGAAGTGGGTACATGTGAACCTCATCAGGTTCAACAAGTCCAAGTGCAAGGTGCTGCACCTTGGTCGGGGCAATCCCAGACGTGAGTACTGACTGCGGAGAAGGACTTGGGGGTTCTGGTGGATGAAAAGCTTAACATGAGCCACCAGTGTGCACTTGCAGCCCAGCAGGTCAACTGCATCCTGGGCTGCACCAACAGAGGCATGGCCAGCAGGTCAAGGGAGGTGATTGTCCCCCTCTGCTCTGGCCTTGTGAGGTCCCACTTGGAGTCCTGCATCCAGGTCTGGGGACCCCAGCACAAGAAAGATGTGAACCTGTTCGAGTGGGTCCAGAGGGGGGCCACAAAGAAGATCAGATGGCTGGAGCACCTCTCCTATGAAGACAGGCTGAGAGAGCTGGGGAAGTTCAGCCTGGAGAAGAGAAGGCCCCGAGGAGACCTCACTGTGGCCTTTTTAGTACTTGAAGGGGGCTTATAAAAAAGATGGAGAGGGACTTCTTACTCAGACAGATAGTAATAGGACAAGGGGGAATGGATTTAAACTAAAAGAGGAGAGATTCAGATTGGATGTTAGGAAGAAATTCTTTACTCAGAGGGTGGTGAGGCACTGGAACAGGTTGTCCAGGGAAGTTCTGGATGCCTCATCCCTGGAAGTGTTCAAGAGTAGATTGGATGTGGTTTTGAGCAACCTGATCTAGTGGGAGGTGTCCCTGCCCATGGCAGGGGGGTTGGAACTAGATGGTCTTTAAGGTCCCTTCTGACCCAAGCCATTGTATGAGTCTATGATGCTATGACTCTGTGATTCTATGATTCTATGATTCTGTAATGCTATGATTCTGTGATTTTGATGTCTTTTATTATGCTTTCTGTAATGAAAGATTGCAGTAGTTCCATTCTATGGACTACAACACTTTTATAAGCTCCTCAAAGCAAGCACAGAAGAAGCTCGCATAATTTATGCTATCTGACTGTAGACTGAAAAAATAATACAGAAATTATCCACCAAAGAAAGAAAATCCGTACCCTTTCATGATGATGTTAAAACTAGACTTGATAATATGGGACACCTAGAAGATTCAAAGTAAATGGAACAAAGTACGGGTGGTGCTAATTCTAGAATTTTAATTGAAAAATCTTGAGTATGGATTCATATTTTTGAATCATGCAATTTTAATCATGGTTTTATATTTATTAGCTGATGTTGAATAGGTGGCAGAAAAGCTCTCAGAATCAAACCTGCTTCCTGATCAGGTCAGAAATACGTATTCTATCCAGCAGATGAGTCAAACTGCAATTTAATAAGTTCAAATATACAAACTGGATATCATGAATCACACTTTT
>VXAL01013767.1:19862-32160 GCA_013399475.1 Chauna torquata
TCTAAATACACTAAATATTGTGTGGATTATCTATTCCATACCACTTCTTTTTCATTGTAACCCAAGTTACTAAGGTCTAGATGCAACAACATATTTTGAAAAAAAAAAAAAAAAGTCTGCGTATAGATATGTATTGGAAAAGACTGTGCAATGTTCTTTGCTGTATGATCTTTCTGGGGGAAAGCAGGGTACCTGCTAATCTGAGGGCTAGACTTAAATGACTGTCCAATTTAGATACACTGTAACATTTCATTTTTAGGCCTGGTTCACAAAATGAAATTCATATCTCAGAGTTTAGCACATATAGCTAGTGTACAAGGCATGAAAAACATCTCAGGAAGGTAATGAAAATAAATAAATAGATAAATAGATAAATAGATAAATAAATAAATAAATAAAATAACACTTGATGAACAAGAAGCCAAAAATAAGATGAGGAAATGCTGATCACTAAACCAGTTTGGAATCCAATGCTTTGTCTGGAAGTTCAGTCTTGAAAAACCTAGGCACCCTTCTTCATTTTGGATTCAGGTCTGAAATCCTCTCCTCTAGTCTAACTGCAATTACTGTTATTTGAAAGGATGGGGTATCCTGGACAGGGCTTAAAGTCCAACATTTGTTGACGATACTAAACTGGGAGGAGCTGTCGATTCTGTCGCGGGTGGAAAGGCCTAGCAGACGGATCTAGACAAACTGGAGACCTGGGCAATCACCAACAATATGAAGTTTAACAAGAGCAAGTGCCAGGTCCTGCACATGGGAAGGGGCAACCATGGCTGTATGTGCAGGCTGGTGGACGAGAGGCTGGAGAACAGCCCCGTAGAAAGGGATCTGGGGGTTTTGGTAGATAGCAAGTTGAATATGAGCCAGCAGTGTGCCCTGGCAGCCCGGAGGGCTAACCGTATCCTGGAGTTCATCAAGCACGGCATTGCTAGTTGGTCGAGGGAGGTGGTTGTCCTGCTCTACTCTGCGCTGGCGCAGCCTCACCTCGAGTACTGTGTGCAGTTTTGGGCGCCACAGTACAAAAAGGATGTGAAGCTATTGGAGATTGTCTGGAGAAGGGCTACAAGGATGGTGAAGGGCCTAGAGGGGAAGACATACGAGGAGTGGCTGAGGTCACCTGGTTTGTTCAGCCTGGAAAAGAGGAGGCTGAGGGGAGACTTCATCGTGGTCTACAGCTTCCTCACGAGGGGGAGCGGAGGGGCAGGCATCGATCCCTTCTCTCTGGTGACCAGCAATAGGACCCAAGGAAATGGAGTCAAGCTGCGACAGGGGAGGTTCAGGTTGGATATCAGGAAAAGGTTCTTCACCGAGAGGGTGGTCGTGCACTGGAACATGCTCCCCAGGGACGTAGTCATGGCACCAAGCTTGTTGGAGTTTAAGAAGCATTTAGACAATGCTCTCAGTCACATGGTCTGAATTTTTGGGTAGACTTATGTGGAGGCAGGAGTTGGACTCGATGATCCTTGTGGGTCCCTTCCAACTCGGAACATTCTATGATTCTGTGATTCTATTTATATAGTGGAAGAAGGAACAGTACTTGCCAACGAGAAAAACATGGGGCTAAGCCCTCCTGTACCTTAAGGAATTTTCTTTTCTTCATTCAGAATTTTGTGGGGTTTGTCCAGTCACTATTCCGTATAAAATGTGTGAACAAAAGCTGATAGACAAGAACCTATGATGACCCCCCGGCAGGGAACTGCTTGAACAACTGGACAATGGAATGATTCTTCCTGAGAATGCTACCCATGATCTTGTGAGTTTCCTGCGGCACTGCAGTGTTACAGTTGTACAGTGGTACAGCATTCACAGTATCATGGGTGATGGCCCTCTTTGAGCAGGGATGTTGGACCAGATGACCTCCAGAGGTCCCTTTCAATCATTCTGTGATTCTCTTATTCTGAGTGGCATCAAAACTTTGCTTGGAAATGCCAGATAGAATTAAAAGATGCTTTTGATTTTTACCATGTGGTGAAATCAGCAAAATTGATTTACATTTAACTCAATAAAGCCAGGTTAGTTGTTAAATTACATACTCTTCAACATGAAGTCAATTTACCCCGGGCTATAGGAAGGGTGATGAAATTTAAAAATATAATTTAAATGACACAAATGCAGTATAAGTATATCTACATTCTGAAGGATAAGAGTTATGTATTACCCAGAAAAAAAAAAAATTCATTGACACTACTGAAACAGGTAAATATAAATTATGCTGAAGAAGTAAAGGAAATATGGAGACAACTATGTACTTAAGTTCTACTTGTAAATAAAAGATATTAAAAAAATGCCTGTAGAAAATAATCACAAAACTAGTGAAAATGCCTTTAAAAAAAACACTGCTAACAATTGTCTAAGATTTGCATTTAGATGTAGGAGACCTGTGCGCTACTGAATTGCATCCGAGGAGAAAAAACATGCTGGTCAAAAATAGCGTGTTCTAATAGTTGTTTATCTCTATTCTGTATGTTTTTAATTTACTGTTATTGATTTCAAACAATAGGGAATCAGGCCTTGTACCTTCATCAGCTACAGGTCATAATCCCTTTTGGTTCAAATGAATCTATTAATGAGATTCACGAACTGAATAGTGTAGAAATAAATCTTATGATTACATCAGTACAACAATAGTAAGGTTATGATGAAAAGAATTGAAGTTCATTTTGCATGAGAGGAAAATAATAGTTTTATAAGATGTAATGAGAGAAGAAAGGGATGATACATTCTGGGATCCGTAGAAAGAAATTTTAAAAATATATTTTTCACCAGACAAGTGAATTGTCCACCTCCATGCAAACAAAAAAAAAAAAAAAGAGGAGAAAAAAGTATTTGGACAGAGAAGTATCAATGCAAAGCAAAAATGACAGATCACTGAGTCTTATGGAAATATTTTTGAAGAACCTGCCCAAAATAGTATTGAAATAGATTCATAGATAGCATCATCTAGAAATACAGTAAGGTATTAAGAAATGAGGTTTGAATTTAATTTGTTACATATTATATATATGTCAATGTAAAGACAAGATTTGTAAAAAAAAACTATGACTACCTTATTGATTAGTCAATTCAAAAAAGAAAAATCAAAAATTTAGGTGACTAAATTGAACTATGTACGTAACCTATTACTTACGTGATTTGTCAGGAATCAAACAGAAATGGTCTTCAATAGCATTAGTAGCTGCCACACTATGTTTTAACACTGACGCAAGATGAGCAATGCACTGAATTAGCTCTGGGAGACTCAAAAGTCACAAGAAATGTTCCAGGTGGATTCATGCACTACTTTGTTATAAAACACAAGTATAGTTGGAATAGAAAGGACTATTCCTACATGTATATGGATCAACAATCATTTTAGGATCCTTTTTGAGCTGCATTGTTGTATCCCTTCTGCGCTTTAAACTGGGATAGGTCTGTTAATTCAATTCACTTATTTCATCTGCATTACGCAGGCATCAAAATGAAGAAAACCAGTAATGAGACAGGCAACTGTTTCCAAAATACTTTGGGGACCTCACATATCTATTTACTCCTCTTCCTGTTCCCTCTTCTGACCAGTCACTGTCATTGTCTTTGTCTTTACCCTTCTCCATCAACACTTCCAGTGCCTTTGGCAAACTACTCATTATCCTCCAGAGTTATACTTCTTCCTTTGAGGACAGTGCAATAACTTCTACTCATTTTAATGCTCCAGTGCTAAGGCCTAACTTAGTAACTTTTCTGAATTCCTCGATCTCTGTTTTTCTAATTTTTTTCACTTCTTTGAATTAGCTTATGATTTAATACTCTGCCTCCATTAGACATCTCTCTGCTACTGCTGTATTTCACTTATACTCTATAGCGCTTGTATTTAATTACGTGAAGAGTTCTGGGAAATGATATAATGAAAGGCATTATACAAAGCAAATGTACACTGTGTTGTAATTTGGTTTGGTTACTTCAGTATGTTTATATGTTTTAATACTTTCTTCCCTAATAGTTAAATTCATTTATGTCACAGCTGTTTGGTTATTGGTCTCCTGCCTCTTCTTAGAGGTACTGTAATTGAGCACCTGTGTGTGGGGACAAAGGGAATTGGGGGATCTTGATTAATTTTCTCCAGCTATAAATTATTTATTGTCTTGTACCATTTTCTTGTCATCCTCTTTGGGACTCTTTTAAGCTGTCAAAGATACCTATTTACTTTTAATTGATTGCTACTTTGTGCTCATTGAGCTTTCCTAGATGACAAACAGAGAAGAAATATTAAAACTAGCCGTATCTAGCTACAACAGGAAGGGGTGGTATAGCACAAGTTATTGCTAAGAGTGGAGTCTAATCCTTTGAAGTACTGAATTCCAGATAGAAAAAGGTAGAAAGTAGCTCAGACATGCAGAGAAGAGCAACAAAGCTGGTAAAGGGAATAGAAAACAAGAGTTATGAGAAGCAGCTGAGGGAACTAGGGCTGTTTAGCCTGGAGAAAAGGAAGCTCATAGGGGAGACCTCATCATTCTTTACAATTACCTGAAAACAGGTTGCAGTAAGGAGGGGTTTGGTATCTTTTCTCAGGTGACAAGTGATAGGCGTCAAGTTGTGCAAGGGGAGGTTTAGATTGGATATCAGGAAGAATTTCTTCAGAGAGGGTGATTAGGCATTGGAACTGGCTGCCCAGGGAAGTGGTGGAGTCACCATCCCTGGAGGTATCCACGTGTGGATGTGGTGCTTAGGGACATGGTTTAGTGGTGGACTTGTAGTGTTAGGTGGATGGTTGGACTTGATGGTCTTAAAGGTCTTTTCTGACCTAAATGATTTTATGATTCTATGATCTTAAACTTCAGCAACCTACTGTAGCTGACCCTGCTTGAGCAGGGGGAATGGACTGTGTTATCTCCAGAGCTCCCTCAGTGATTCTATGACAGAGCTAACTGAGATTCAAGTTATCTTTTTCACAGAAAATTAAGTGAATTTGGCTCTTTATAATTCCATGCACAAACTTGGGCAGGTGCCATTGCTTCTCTGATCTAAAATGGACCTCATGGTATTTGCTTTCTTTGTATAATTTTGCACATATGTTTTTAAAAAGAATTACATTTTGCATACATTTTATTTTAATATTATAACCATCTTGTTTTAACATACTATATCTTCAGATTCTGCCAAGCATTCATCTCACAAAGATTAATGGGACATTTAAAAAAAAAAAAAAAAGAAAAAGCTAGCTCTTTAGATGTTAATTTTTTCATTCTGGTTCACAAAAAGCCTTTGAATAAGAGGAGAAAAAATAAAATTGTTACCTTGTCACAGAAAAATACTGTCCCCACTGTCATCTGGAAAAACATTATACCTGCCAATGTCTGGAGACTAGCAGTAGCAGTTACCTTACCATAGCAGAATCATTATAATATACCCAATAAATAGAAGGTTAAAGGTATGGCACCAGAGAAGTCAAGAAGATAACAGCAACGTTTGTAGGAGCCAATGGAACTGTTAGCAGCATAACATCCAGGTTCAATATCTGACTGAAGACTCAATACTCTTATAAATGAATGACTGTGAGCCAACATCATCTGTGGAATACATCAGGATACAGACAACCCATATTGTAACTGACTGCTTAAGTGACTTTAAAAAATGTTATAGGGAGGTATGACAAAATCTATAACAATCCTCAGCAATGTTTTAGATGTATCAGGAGTGGGATTTTTTTGAGCATTCAAGTGACCTGGGAATACAAATCAACATAGCCAAAATTTACTGCATTGAGATGACCAGAGGAAAGAAAAACATCACTGTTCACTGTATCATCTCAGTCTGGAAACCCTGTACCCCACTTCCTGGGAAAAAAAAAAAAAAAAAGAAAAGAAAAAATGTTCTTGTTGGCAAAATAAACTTTTAAAATGAGGACATTCATGTCTGCCCTTAGAATATTAATTTTATATATATAAATGAATATATATAATGTCCAACGCTGAATGGTCAGCACACTTAAAATACACATTGTTGTACAGAATGCGTACGAGTCCTTATCAGCAGGGATACAAAGCTATGCCATTCCATCAGGTTTTAGTGGGAAGAAAAAATGATGATGTATAACATAGTGCTGTATCTAAAGTTCCTGCTACAATGCTGCTGGCGTGCTGTTGCTCAATTTTGACCAAATTACTTTACACCCATATTTTATACATATGATGAGAGATCCACAAAAAGATAATTGAACTCCTCTTTTCTGGACAGTCAAATAAATCCTTGTGTTCCCTCTGCACCTACTACTGCATACACTTCAGGTGGCCTATTGCAGTCAAAAGCAGACACTGTAAAGTAAACTACATGCTGCCTGCTTTATATTAGTGCCACATGCCTTTACCACCTTCTGTGAAACTAACAGGCAAAGAACATGTGATGGATCACAAAATCTGCAAAAAGTATTTTAATTTACTTTTATCTGTTTATTTATTTAATAATCTATTCAGTTTTGCATATTATTGATTCCCCTCACAAAGCATGCAAACATTTAGTAGGACATTATTTGACATGTTTTGTATGATCATGAGCATTGGTATTTGCACATGAATTTGAAAATATATCTGCAATGGTATTTCTTCATCCCAATATATGTTCATCCTCCTCTCAGAACAGGACTCTTTCAGAGAGGGCTGTCTTAACCCCAGCAATATTTCTACATTCAAACACACTGATAACAAAAATAAAATCATCATAACATATTTGGCATGTACACATTGAAATTCTTAAAAGGAGTATAGGCAGATTCACTCATTTGAATACAATGCATGGAAGACTGAGGTTTTCATTTCCTAACCAAGTATATTGATAGTATTTTAACTAAGCCATCATCTTTATTGCACTTCTACAAAGACCTTATCATAAACCAGTGGTGCTTGAGGCATACTAAAATTGTAAGGCTTTTCTCTCTTACAGATGCCCCTCTGGCACTGTTTAGAAATTCTTCATTTGTGCCACAAACATTAAAATGCTGGCAAAGCATTAGTGTAAGACAGAACACCAAATTAGCATTATTTAACATTATTCAAAATCAGCCTAGTTTTTATAAATGATTTTTTGAAGGTTACTATCATGTAAGACAATAAGTGATAGAAAATTAAAAAAAAAAAAAAAAAGCTTTCAAAATTAAAACAAAAGTTACAAGCATTGTAAATATTAGTGTGCTAATGTCATGGCCCAACTACTTTTGATTAGCAATGCCAAAGCAATGCTATTGGCCATCCTAGAGCAGTAGCAATTCTTAATCATCAACCCCATTTTTTTCTCTCTTTCATATTTATATTAGCCTGTCGTGGGTAGGTATCACGAGTACTCTCACACCAAGCTACTGCATTTTAATCAATTTTGAACAAAAAGTATGTGACTTTTGCTGATATTCAGGATGGTTTTATTAATTTCAGACCTCTCCTTAGAAGGCAGCTTGCAGTTTCTCCAGAAACTTGATCAAAGGATATGTTGAGCTGTTGTTCCAGATGACTCTTAATTAGGGAGGGCCAGCAACGTTTCAGCAAATGCTAGGAAAGTCCTGATATAAATGTATGCCCAGTATGGCTCTCACAGGGACAGCAGTTTGTACAGAAGGGAGCAGGAAACTCTGCTGAGTACAGTGTGCACCTCCTTGGTAGCAGTGGTGACTTGCCACAGAGCACGCTGTCCAGCACCCATTGGAGCAACTGCCATGACTATAGGGATGCCTGTGATCTCTTGCTGATTCTGGGGCCAGGGATGATGGGCTCCTTGCCTGAAGGACACAAACACTTGAGAGAGTTTGTGTCACCAAGCAGGGGAGCTGCAGAATGAGGTCAACAGTCTTCACAGGATCGGGGGTGGTAAGATAGAGATTGGATGGATCTTCTCTGAGATCCTGCAGGATAGAAGACCCTGAGCCCTTAGCTGCACTGAAGGAGGGGCAGGTAGAGCATGTGCTTATTGAGTTGGGAAACACAGACTCCCAGGATGGCAAAGGCTGGAAGCTCATGATTTCTGGCACCAGGAGGAAGATTCCTGCTCCGCCTGCAAATCTGCAACTCCAGAATAGGATCAGTGCCCTGGTAGCAGACAGGAGGCTGTGTCCTTCAAAGCCTCTGAGTTAGCTGAGCTTGACCCACACAGCAGCACTAGGAGGAAGAGGTGAATAACAGCAATGGGAAACCTCCTGCTGTGGGGAACTGAAGCCACTATCTGCTCATCTGGTTTGCTACCCTGGAATATTTGCTGTTTGTCAGATGTTTGGATCTGGCACATTGTGGAGAGGTTGCCAAGGTTTGTCCAGCCCTCAGACTATCATCCCATGCTGCTCTTCCAGATTGGTACCAGACTGGCATACTGCCAGCAGAGAACTAGACCGTATCAAGTGTGACTGTATGGGGTGACTGCACCGGGGGCAAGGGTGGAAGACAAAGAGACCCAGGTGGTATTCTGCTCAGTCTTACTGGTGAGAGAGATAGGCTTGAGGAAGAGGAGGGCAATCCCATGTATCAACAACTGGTTGAACAGCTGGTGTTGAAAAGCTGACAACAGAAGTTCAGCTTTTGAAAACATAGGATCCTCTTTGAGGATTACAGCCTACTAGGAAGAGATGGGATCCACCTGACTATGTGGAGAAGAAGCATCTTCACCAACAGGCCTGCAACCTTGTGAGATCTTTAAGAATTGCACAGGAGAGGGACGATAACTAACAATCGTGTGAGGATGTGGTAGAATGGGATGGTAAATAAAGGATAAAGGATGAAATATTTCATGTGTCCAGAAGAGACTTTATAATCAACAATATTGGACTGAAGGAAGCCAATGTTAAGCATATGCACACAAATAAGGAAATGCCCACAGGACTGCATGATGGGGGAAGATCTTGTACCTTTTCTGGGAAATTGGCAAGAGTGGGAACCCATCTTCAAGAGGTTCTACATTCAGGCATGAAGCATGGGGAAACAAACCGAGGAATTAGAGGTCTATGTGCAGTTTCAGGGCTATGATCTTATAGAGATAACAGGTCCATGAGACCAGTGCAAAAATCCAGGACAAGGAATACTTACCCACAATGGATGAGGATCAGCTTAGGAATCATTTAAACGAATTGGACATACACAAATCTCTGGGCTCTGATAGGATGTATCTACAAGTGCTGAGGTCGCTGTCTGATGTCATTGTGAAGCCACTCTCGATTATCTTTGAAAGGTCATTGTGATCAAAGGAAGTTCCTGAGGATTGAAAGAAAGCAACCTGGGCAACCTGCTCTAGATATCCCTGCTTGAGCAGGGGGGTTGGACTAGATGACCGCTAGAGGTCCCTTCCGACCTTAACGATTCTGTGATTCTGTGATTCTGTGAACTTCAATAAAGGCAAGATGTGAGGTCCAGACAACTACAGTTCAGTCAGCCTCACCTCAGTCTGTGGGAAGGTGGTGGAGTAAATAAACCTGGAAACCTTTTCCAAACACGTAAAGGGAAAAAAGGTCATCGGAGTAGTCAGTATGGATTTACAAAGCAGAAGTCATGCCTCATGAACCTTAGCCTTCTACAACAAAATGACTGGCTCCATGGATGAGGGGGGAGAAATGGCTGCTGTTTGTTTAGATTTTAGTAAGGCTTTCAAGACTGTCTGTGTATAAGAAAAGTGGACAGTAATATGTATTGAAAACTGCCTGAACCACTGGGCTCAGAAGGTTGCTATCAGTGACATGAAATCCAGCTGGAGGCTAGTCACTAGTGGTATGCCCCAAGGCTCAATGGGGCCAACACTTTTTAACATCTTTACTGATAATGTGGATGATTGGACAGAGTACATTCAGAGTAAGTTTGCAGTCTATACAGAACTGGGATGAAGCCTTCATACTCCAGATAGTTGTGATTCAGAGGAACTTCAACAATCTGGAAAAAAAGGAAAAATCCTAGGAGCTTCCGAGTAAAAAACAAGGAAGACTGCATGCTTATCCAAGGTATAATGTAGTTCATTTAAACATTTTCAGTTTTTATGTTATGACAAAAGAGTCAAATGCAATCATAAGCAAATATAGTGCAAAGGATAAGTAGGGTAATACAGCTGAGATGCTAATTTGATGAGATCCTAAAGATAGGTGGAAAGGGAGGAGGAAAAGGCAAGGCAATGCAAGGCAAGGCGAAAAGGCAAGGTGAAAAGGCAAGGCGAAAAGGCAAGGCAAGGTAAGGCAAGGTAAGAAAAGAAAAAGAAAAAGAAAAAAAAAAGAAAAAGAAAAAGAAAAAGAAAAAGAAAAAGAAAAAGAAAAAGAAAAAGAAAAAGAAAAAGAAAAAGAAAAGATCTGCATGGGGATTCTGTGAACTAGTGGTGTAGAACAGTGAACCTAGCAGCTCTGGGCCACCATCTCTGAATTCACTCTTTGTTGTTCTTCATTAAAGGATTCTGAGAGCTGAGTTTCTACTGCAAGTAATTGCTACATATTTCCAAAATTATACCAGCCAGTACTAAGTCTTTCTGTGGTGAAGGTATCTATTGCCCTTGAGCATGGAATGCTCTGGGAAATGAGTTATCTTTCTAATGCTCAGAAGAATGAAAATGATGCTACTACAGGAACAGACACTGGTGTGTGCAGCAGTCATGGGTAATGCTTCATTTACTTCAATAGCTCTCTGTCCCTCTCTCTCCTTCCAAACTCCTTCCCAGTTACTCATTATTGGTGCACTGAGGTGAATTAGTGGTTCTTTAAATAGCAGGGGGAAATTGCATAATAAAAGATCTAGAACGCAAAATATGAGAAATGTACTACACTCAAAAAAATAAAATTGCTAAATCATTAAATAAAAAGAATAAAACTATAATATTATCACTTACTATTCAGCAACATCTATGACTTAACACTATTAAGATCACGTAGCACAGGTTTCAAATTAAATTAATAATTTAATTAACTAATAATAAAAAACAGTATGTCGAAACCCTACATGCATGCATACAAATTGATGAAGGTAGGGAAACTTTTAAAAATTGCTTACCATAACCCCAATTAAAGTTTACATTTACATATCTTACTGCTCTGTTTCAGACAGAATAGGCACATGGGGGAAAACTGAATATATGGTGTCATTCTTAGCCCCGGTGATCAATTTCTTCAAATGGAGCTAGACTGGTTTTTCATTTGTTCAAGTATAATTAGGAATAAATTCACTGAAGTTGGAGTTACAGTTAGACATACCTTGTGATATATGAAGAATAAACTCTCTTGCTATTGACATCAGATTTATGATTTTTTATGCATTTATTTACCATTAAACAATGTTTGTATCTAGTGCTTTGGTCTAGAGCAAATCATATGTGATTCAGCCCAGAGTAGTTTCAGTCATTGCAAAATTGATTCCTTTAACTGGAATCTAAACACAAAGTGTCACTTCATACATGGACCAAATGTGCACCTGTGTCTTGACAGGAACGTAAAGGTGTGAATAAGTCACCAGTCATAATCATAGTGGGAAAGTTCAGTCTAGGGAATCATGCTTAAAGCAGTCCAAAGCCAAAACTCCAGACTTCATGTACAGCAGATGTAAACGACGACATGACCTGCTTTGATTTGCTGTTCCTTCCCCATTTGACTGAATTATTTATTAGTGTAAATGTAGCCAATAACTACTGCTATTTTACATTTGAACTCTTGGTGGGTGTTATACAGTCATAACAGGGACTATTCCACATTTAAAAAAAACTTTCACAAATTACCTTTTTTTTTTTTTCTAGATCAATTTTAATATCTTAGATCCACTTTAGACTTCATCACTGAAGGAAAATATCTGTTGATTTTATGTGGCAGCAGGTGCTTGACCCTTCAATCCTCTCAATGCCACAATGTCCACCTTCTGTATCTTCATTGAAACTAATCAAGTTGGTTTGGACCAGCCCCACCTCTATTTCCTGTACAAGGAGATACAAGTGCCCATTTTTTACACTATGCGGCAGTGCAGTACATTCATTCCTTAATTCTAGCACAATATCCGTGACAGCAGACCCCACAGTTCGGAGGAATCAAAGAACATCTGCAGCAGGAACCAGTGCAGTACACTGCAGAGAAGCATATTGTCCACAGTTTAGACAGCTTTGGAAAACTAAACTTTGATCTCCTTGCTCTGTTAAATCTCCTACAACCGTTAGGCTTAATTTGTTGCATCTGTATACTTCCTCTTAATCTTCTTTGACACAATTCTCATTCTTTTTATATCCACTGTTATTGCCCCATCCTTTCTCATATTGTCACCATCAAGTGGACAAATCAAATAAACCTAAGAAACAAGTCCACTGTAGCAGAAAACAAAAGCAGTCACATTAAAAAAAAAAA
>VXAL01013767.1:47287-58762 GCA_013399475.1 Chauna torquata
GTCTGCAGCTGACTTTTCCACAGTTCAAGTGACAGCCACAGGCACTGAACTACAGGCCGTTCAGGAAATGCTCTGTCTTCCTTGGTAAAAATTCCATCTACCCACAATATTCAAAAGTAAAATTACATACATCCACATGAGACTTGATTTACAATTAATCAAGAAACTTTGACAGTAAGAAGTCACATCTGATAAAAAAATATTCTGACACTTCCTTTCTTGATTAGGTATGGAGTTACTGTAGAGAATCAGATCTTGCTTTACAAGCAGTAGCCAGAAGCCTTGTGATTGGAAAAGAGAGATAAAGATGACAGTCTCTAGGAGGGCAAAAGTCAGTTAAATATCAGAACTGAGTCTTTTTGGTTTCCAAAACCAATCATGTAGTACTTGTGGAACTCATTCAGCCTGAAATATAAAAAAAACTTACACTATGATTAAAGAAAGAGCCTCTTGTAATTTCAATAAAATCATGATCCATCAAAAGATAACAGGCAAGAACAACATAAGAAATACAGTTGGGATATATTATTAGTAGTATGAAAACTCCATTTGGTCCAGCCTGAACTGCAAGAGAGATATTATATTTGTTAGTAGTGTCTAACAATATTTTTGGAACAAGTTAGTGAAAGAATTAAAGTTAGTGGAGTAGCTGACAGGTAAATCTGGATGTCCTAAGCCCAACAAGTAATGTGAAGGACAGTAATCATATATAGACAAATGCAACAATTTCGTCAATTAACTTTCTTATATTTATCATTATATCTAAGCCAATACCTTGTTCCTCAGTTGTTCTCTATAGCATATATGTTTTTATTACAAATTTGTCTGTACAGAGTTCTTATTCCACTCTGAAAACAAAAAAAGTTTTTTCACCATTTTTTTAATTCATTCTTTTTTCATATATATTTTTTTTTAATTTTCTTTTTTTATTATTCATATTTGTTATCATTAATTCAAGGAAAAGTCTGTTTTTTAACGGACAGCTAATATAACGTCATGTCTCAACAGAATAATACAAGTCTTGTCTACCCCACTAGCTATTTTTTTATTTATTAATTTGAGTTTGTGCTTGTACAACCATTTTTATGGTGGTGATGTCTCACAATTTTCTGTATCAGCAGGTAGGTTCCTTTGGCACCACAATCCATTTTATTCCTTCAGAAGACAAGTAGCAATATGGAGCAATATAGTCATATAATTATTTTCAATAAGTGAAACATTGGCAATGTAACAAAACTGCTGTACCAACCTGTAGTATAAACAGACAGCAGAAGTAGCTTTTTGAGAAACTATAAAATCATTTCATATGTGTTATTTATAACAAAATATTGGGTAACAATGTTGAGTTTGTGAAGGTTTAAGCATGTAAGAGACACATGGATCAGAATTTATATCATCATAACATACAGAATGTAAACACATAAAACTTAGCTAACTTTTTTTTATAGCTAAAGGTGAGAAACGGCCTCCAGAGGTAATTCACCTGACCTGTCCTAAATGCCACCTTTAGGATGAAGTGAATTCCTCCCTGGAGGTTTTTATTTTTATAAAAGCAATTTAAAGAGGCTGACTCAGATATTGTAATCTAAAAGTAAAATTCCTGTCTGAGGAGACAAATCTTAATCAAGGCTAACAGGGAAAAGCCATACATCTATATCTTCTAATAAAGCTGGAAAAAGTATCCATCTAACCTGTGGAATGGACTCTCTGATTGGTAGTTTATCTGTGTTTTTTGAATGTACAATCTGGCCTGAGAAGTGATCTCTCCTTATAAGCTTTGTGCCTCTGCAGACTCTTACATTATCATACAATATCCTTCAGCTCCAGAATATTTTCGATTTCCACTGAATCTCTGGGTTCCTAGTTGTGTTGGCCAGGCGATGTGGTTGAGGTTTTGAACCCTGCACAGTACGTGTTATTGGTTACTGCGGGAGATTTCATACTCAGCTTAAAGCTTGCCTTCTTTATAGCACTTTTTTTCCTGTCTTATATGATGTTTTGCAATGATTTTATGTTCCTACATCCTATATGTGTTTCCTGTCAAAGGAGATGATTCCAAAACAGCTTAGGCATATTTTAATCGAGGATCCAAAAGCATTTATTTTGTCTCAGTCCAGATTTAATATTCTTTAGTGGCTTTCTCCTTTTTCAGTAAACTCTTGACTCAACAGAAGCAACATCTTCATGATATCTATGTGTTAAATACATACTGGGGGAAGGGGAAGAGGAAATTTAAAGTAATTTTCAGGTCCCTTAGGGATGTATGGTTATTACTGCACTGCAGCAGCCCCTGCTGGAAAAGGACACGTCAAATCCACAGGTCTCGCCACAGCTATGCCTGTCAAACCCGCCACTGAATCACTGGCTGGTTGTGTTCCAGCAAAGTCATCAATGACCTCTAGGTTCACCGAAACCTGGAACTGGTTCTCCTGCCATCTGCAGAATGGCAACTGCTCATTCTTATCACTGTGAATGCTGAATGCCAAAAGAATAAATAATGCTTATGAGCCTTTTCTGACATGTTTGTAGGCTTGAACAAAGAGGAAACTGAAAAATATTAGTATAAGAGAAGCAAAGTAAAGCAATGAAGATAAACCACCTGAGAAAAGCTTTACTTGAAGTACAAGTCATGACATAGTGTCCAAAGAACATTTTTCACTGAGTGAAAACACATTAAATTATGCTAGTACTGTCTTCTCTTCCATGTGGTTGTTGACAGATGTTTGGAAAAGAAAATCTTCCTTTCTGCTTGACCTTAAAAGCTGTCCCACACACATCTTGTATATTTACAATGCTACACAGTAAAACAGTAAAATAGAAAGGGGAATTCTTCTGGGACAGAAACAAAATATTTTTGCTGTGTTACTCAAATTACATAGAAAAACATGAAAAGTTGTTTCTCCCAATAATATTAATAACAACAACAACAACAATAATAACACCACTTATCATTTGCAATACATAACTAGAGTGGAAAAAATGCCAGTGATTGCAATTTGTTTTGCCATACATCCATGAAAATTGCCTACAATGGAAAGAAACTACAGCAGGCAGGATATGATAAAAACATTATTGTATTTATCACTACATTTAAGCCATTCTTCCCAAGAGCTCTGTAAAATGTATACATTCATAATAGGGGTAATATTCCCTCTGGGTTAGGTTGAGTGAAAAACAGTAGGGATAATTTACATGAAAGGGAATCCTGTAACAGAGAAAGCTGCAAGAGCTGGGTTTGGGGGAGAGCAGGGATGGAACAATGGAAGACAGGAAACAGGACACAGAAGACAAACTGATTTAAAGATTTGGAATGACTAGTTATTTTTGCTCTAGGAAAACTGTCTTAAAAAGGAAGAGTGATTACGTTTTAAACAATGACAGACACCAAAATAATTGTAGCCTCAATAGGAACAGTGCCCTGCAACGGAAGACAAGTGCCTCTGGGTTAACTCCATGAGCATTTTCATGTCTCAGAGTTGTTGGAGAAGCAAATGATACTTTTCTATAGTTTCTCAAGTCCAAGTGAACAATCGTACCATTCTACATTTTAAAAGAAAATCAGAGGAACGTGACTTTTTTCACATTTCTCTGGTACGTGATACAAGGGCAACACAGGTTAGGGTAATAACTACATTCAGCAGCACAAACATAAAAAAGACAAATGAATTCAGGAAATGTGGGGCTATAGATCATGTGGGTTTTGTCAAAATAAAAATAACTTCCACTACAAAAGAATATATTTTTTTTTTGTTTTCAATTTTAATTTTAAATTTCAAAGAATAAATATTTTCCTTATTTTGCCTATATTCACATTTTTTCTGGAAGCAGTTACTTTCCAAACTGCTTAGTCTGAGAAGGAATATAGTGCTTTATTATCTCTTTAAATAAGCTAATTGCCTTGTGACCAAACAGGTAAGAAGAATTGCATCAAAGCACTTGTACACCGTTTGTGTCTTAGTAAATATTAGATATGGAGTACTTACTAAAGTATTACACTGAGAAGTTCTACTTTTGACAAAGATACTGTTCCTGGCTGTAGGTATAGACTGTAAATTTTGGGAAACAGGACCCTAAATGTTAGGCAAGAACTGAGAGGAAGAATCTGAAATGAAGAAAGGTAGAATGAGAGGGCAAAGAGCTCTGAAGCTGGGCGCTGAGTTTGTAAATATGACAGGTTAAGTTTATATCTAATGCAATTTGATAGCACATTCAGGAGATTAAGTATTTAAAGGCTTTCATGCCTGCATAAAGTGTTGCAGTTCTTAAAATATTTTCTATGACTACCTTCATAGAGTCCAAATTTCAGTGAAAAATGAAAATTTACATTCTTTCCTTCTTCCAAACAACAATATTCAGTAGACAAGTATGGTTAACTGGCATAAGCAAATAAAATCCATCAACTTTGAAAGTTAACCTGGATATTTGATGTACACCAGTTTTTCTAATTAAAGGACATATCATTTATTAAGATTCTGTGAATAGGAATCAATAGACTAGAAAAAGGTTCTTAGCTTAAAAATATAGTGGGAACTCAGTATTGAAAAGGGACATCTGGGTGAAACATGGAATTTTTGGCTTCTTGCAACCCTGATTTAAATAGAACTAGGCAACAAATGAGATAGTATAAGTCCTTCCTCTCTGTACCTGCCCTCCAGCTGCCAGCAGCTCAACACACTGCTACCCAACTATAAGGCCTCTGATACAGTCCCACATCACATCCTGATCTCTAAATTGGAGAGAGATGGATTTGAAGGGTGGACCATTCAGCGGATAAGGAATTGGCTGGATGGCCACACCCAGAGAGTTGTGGTCAACAGCTCCATGTCCAGGTGGAGGCTAGTGACGAGTGGTGTCTCTCAGGGGTCCATCTTGCGGCTGGGATTGTTTAATATCTTTATCTATGACATAGACAGTGGGATCGAGTGCGCCCTCAGCAAGTTTGCAGACAACATCAAGCTGAGTAGTGCTGTTGATGCAACAGAAGGGAGAGATGCTATCCAAAGGAACCTGGACAGGCTAGAGAAGTGGGTACATGTGAACCTCATCAGGTTCAACAAGTCCAAGTGCAAGGTGCTGTGCTTTGGTCGGGGCAATCCCAGACATGAGTACTGACTGCGGAGAAGGACTTGGGGGTTCTGGTGGATGAAAAGTTTGACATGAGCCACCAGTGTGCACTTGCAGCCCAGCAGGCCAACTGCATCCTGGGCTGCACCAACAGAGGCATGGCCAGCAGGTCAAGGGAGGTGATTGTCCCCCTCTGCTCTGGCCTTGTGAGGTCCCACTTGGAGTCCTGCATCCAGGTCTGGGGACCCCAGCACAAGAAAGATGTGAACCTGTTCGAGTGGGTCCAGAGGGGGGNTCAGAGGGTGGTGAAGCACTGGAACAGGTTGTCCAGGGAAGTTCTGGATGCCTCATCCCTGGAAGTGTTCAAGAGTAGATTGGATGTGGTTTTGAGCAACCTGATCTAGTGGGAGGTGTCCCTACCCATGGGGGATTGGAACTAGATGATCTTTAAGGTCCCTTCCGACCCAAGCCATTCTATGTTTCTGTGAAAAGTCACTAATATATTAGCATGGCCAACTAGCATAATTTTCAAGAATTTATTCCTTTTTAATGAATTAGCAATATTTGGAGACTGTTTGTGTGCTTTTGAAGAGAGAGAAAGAGAAAAAAAAACACTAAAGTTCCATTATACCAAAGGGTATTTGTACTTTTGACAACCTTCTTGGCAACTACTATATAAGCTGTGTCTTTGAAAAGAAAAAAGTGTAAGGGGGCAACTTATTAAATTTTGTAAATCATAAGACCTGTCTGCAAATGCAGAGCACTGTGGCTGATTTAGTTGTTGGCCTAGAAACTCTGCTGTTAGGACCATTAAACAGGTCCAGTGTTTAAGTCGCACAGTAAATTATACAGAATAAATTGACACAGAATCTTGCCTTGTGCTCTCTCGCTTTAAACTCTGGACTGGCTACATTGCAGCACACAGGGACTCTGACAGTATATGTCTGTTGTTAGGCTCCAGTTTGAACAGGGATGTGCTGGTTTGCACAATCTGGATCAGTCCAGGCAAGTGAAGATTACTGTACTCTTTACTGAAACCAATGATAAGGATAAAAAGGAACAAACTGGACTGAAAGCAAAACTGGTGTGATGCCAGTGAGGGAGCCCTGAGCCAATGGTCTTTTATGGGCTTTCCTTTCTTACATCATAAATTACTCAAAATGCTATCTAAAACAGCCGTGAGTGGTCCCCATTGTCTTGAGTTCTGCAGGTGCTCTAATTGCTTCACCTTAACACCAGATTCAACTTCACACATAAATCACACTGCCTGCACAGTTGGAGAAATACTAAAATACAAGATAATTACTGTAGACAGTGTAAGATGATGACAACACAAACTTTAACTTAGGACAAAGGAAATACTACTTCTCTATTTCCTCTCAGATGTTAAAGGTGAGTATGCAATTACCAGAACATAATTAAAAGAGTTACGTACTCTCTTTTGATGAAAGCCCAGCTAGACACAAGACAGGTAGCAGTTTGGAACAAAAGGATGCTAATTCAACTGAAGTGAGGTATGGATTGTTTTGATTTATGGTTCTTAACAAACTGCTTTCTCCCTTTACACTGACTTATGGTGCATCATGTTGAAGTGTGGTGTGATTAGAAACTGCCTGAGACTGTGGCCTTTCATGAACAATGGAAGCAAATACGTCACTCAGACAGGTTTGGTTTAAATCTTCTCAGTAGTTCTCGTGCAACTTAGTTTTCTATTACCTAGCAGGGATTTTTTTAAAATAGCTGAACACAGGAATCAAGATGCTTACTCTTAGCATTGGGCACTCTGTCCTTTCCTATCTAGACTAATAACTGAAATATTGTATGTTTTATATTTTGAGTAAATGAAGTAACATACCCAAGCAATGAAAATCTGGCTACAAGCTGAAAAATGTATATCATTGTATACCAGCAGTCACCAGGGGGAACTATTAATTCATGCAGCAACTTTTGAGGCTGGAATGATAGGGATTACGCCATAAAAGTACTCTAATGTTGAGAAAACTGAGGACTGGCAGCCATGTAATGACTAACCAAAAGTTAATAGCACAAAGACACATATGGCACATATGACAACTTGAACTAACAAAACGATTAAAAACAGGCAAAGAGTATGCCTTTCAGAATATTTTACAGACATTGAAGGCCACAAATACAATACACCATGACCTTGATCTATTAAAAAATATTTTTTTTTTGAAATCAGTAGAATATGATTCAATAGGCAAGTCCACAGTGGCTACTGTAGGAGGGTATAATCAAATGTACCCATCAGTTACCCATGATAGCTTCCCACCAAAAATCCCCCAATCTAAAACAAGTGTTTTGATGCTTCTTTAGCATTATTCATTCCTCTCTTGGCAGGAGGAATGTTCCTGGCCAAGCAGAAAAGGACCAGAGACATGTTTGTTAAAGCTACTCAGTCACGCATTTTTTAAAAAAAGTCATGGAGTGACTAGCTCTTTGGCAGGAACATTTGAAAGGAGAGCATGACAAGGAGTTTCAAAGCAGAGATCACAACTCAGGCATAAGCTGGTGAGCAGTAGCGGTTTGACAAATTCTGCTGAACTTCTCTCCATCCTGTCTTGTATGTCCTTCAGTCCTCCGGAATCTCAATGGACCCTATCCACCCAAAGGTGACAAAGCTTCTTCTGATTCAGGTTAGTGAGATAACAGGAATAAGAAGAATAAGTGAAGTAGATCTAGGGGCTCAGTGAGTAAAGAAAATTCCTGCATGTCAGCAGGAATAATACTACACGGAAAAAATTGGCTTTGTTTTAAATGAAAAGCTAAATATAATTTCACAACAGTACACTGTCATGAAGACAAATATTATATGGAATAGTGTTAATAGACATATCACATGTAAAACAAGCATGATAATTATTTTGTTTTCCTCAACACTGATTAGTTCTCTGTTGTGTTACTGTGTTTAGTTCTCGGCACAATATTTTTTAAAAGACAGATGAATTGCAAAGAGTTCAGAGGAGAGCAACAAAAATGATAAAAGGTTTGGAAAATAAGATCTATGAGAAAAGGTTAAGTGAACTGGGCATGTTCAGGCTAAAGAAAAGAAGACTGAAGGGAGGCATGATCTTTCTACAAATACATAAAGAGTTGCTATAAAGAGGATAGGGACAAATTATTCTCATTAGTCAGTGAGGACAGAACAAGAACTAATGGGCTTATGCTGCAGTAGAGAACATCTAGGTTAAGTGTAAAGGAAAAACTTTAACTAATAGAACAGCTAGAAACACAACATGCTGCCAAAGGAGCATGAAAAACTCCCTCTGAGATTCAGGTTTTAGCTTATTCTTGCTTTGAATCTGGTAGATGGAGGATTGCACAGTGGTTAGGGCTCTAGACAGTTTCTTTCTGCACTGCAGATTTCTTACGTGGCCTCAGGAAAACCAATCAACACATTTCAGCTCTCTAGCAATAAAACAGTGATAAAAGCAATCCCCTCGGTCTCAGAGATGCTGTAAGGACAAATAGTTAAGGATTCTGAGACACTCTATGAGACAGCCAACTAAGTGACTAATTTAAACAGTGAAATATATAAATTAAATATTCTGACTTGCCACAGTGCAGAGCCACCAACCACCTGGCATACCCGCAGGTCCCTTCCAAGCCAAATGACTTCTGTGACTGCTGTAATGTGCCTTAGCTAGTACATCTAGTCTAGGATGCACTAGGATGATCCAATATCTGAAAGAAAAGCTGTATCTGAGAGAAAAGACTAAAAAGTAACAATAAAGCAGTAGCTCTGTGGTTGATATCATAGCTCTGACAGCAGCCTGACCCAAAAATCTGCTGAAATCAGTGGACTTTCTTGTCTCAGTAGAAGATATAACAGGAGCACACGCTAATTATTAAGAGTGAAAAGGGGCCACGTGTCCGAGTTTTGCCCTAGCTGTCTACAAATGTTCTACCACAGCAGTATAGAACCTAGAAAGCAGATTCAAATCTAGTTGGAAAGGTAGAGAACATTAAACATAAACAATAAATACCAAAGGAAAATATTTTCTTTGGGGGGGGAGGGGGAATATTTTTAATGGAAAGCTTGTTCTTATTTGTTGCTTAATTTCATGCAATTAGTTTTGTTGGCTACAAAGAAGCTGCTTTTCTTATGTAAAAGTAATTATTAACAAGAAATTACATGAAAAGCTCAGAAATAAAGGATTAGCAATGACACCCCTTTCTAAAGAATTAGAATTTTGTGATACTAAAAATAGTTGAAATTGTGAAAGCTAAAATATTGTTGCAACTAAATGTAGCCAGTTTAAATTTTTCCTTTACTTACTGTATTTTACCCAGGAGAAAAGTTTAATCACATTCTTTTTTTCTTTTTTTTTTTTCTTCTATGGCATTAATGCATTTTTATCTTATTTATTTAGCTTTTCAGATAGATAAAATACATATCTCCTTGGCTTTCAGTACAGTGAGAATCATACTAACATAATATGGTATTTCCCAAGCTGTTTTGCTTGTACCTTCTTCTCAAGTGAGCCCTACTATTCCCTGCTCATTCCCCCCATTAGGTCAGCTAAGGTAACAGGCTAAGGTTACTAGGCTAGTGCATGCAGTTGCAAAAAACTACTTTTACAAACTTATCTCATAAATCCAGGCTTTGCTGCTGTAGTAGAAACAATCACTTTGAAGAATTCTAAAACCCATGTACTTAAAAGATGCAGTGTAAAAAAGGTTTAGTGTCCTCTAATTCCTCCGCTGCAACAGAAAACCCTGAAGAAACATCAAAAATAAAAGAAAGCTATGAGGAAAAATAACGATCTGTGATTAGCAAGTAGAGCACAAGAGGCAACAAAATGTGTAACAAACCACTGCAACCTAGAACATTTATGTAAAAATAAACTGAAACCATGTCAGATTTCAAGTGCTGAGGCATAAAATGGGACACTTTTCAAGGGAAGAACAAGAAAACAGGCACAAGTGGTTTTACTGACTAGAAGCTATGCAGGAAAAATAGGATGTAAATGACAGGATAACTGGAAAGTAAATCATGAACCCAGACGGAGCAAGTGAAAAGCATGACACAAGATCTCAGAAGACCTTCACAGCGCACACAGGCACAACTAACCATTTGCCATTAACCCAAATGCTATGTGCGAGAACTTATGAGAAGTTAAATAAACATGCACTGCATGGAATGATGTGCTATATGTTTATTCATATGTGTCACTGCACTCACCACAAAAGCCTTTCAAGTAGAACTGTGTGAACAATGGATTTTTTTTTAATATTCAATTGAGAAACTAACAATAAAAATTCAGCTTAATATTTGGCTTTGTTTTCAAGTTATTTCAGCCATTTTCTAATCCTCTGGGGGGGAAAAAATGTACAGCAGAATTTAAAATGAATAAGTCTGATTGAGATAAAAAGCCAGAATGTTTTGTTTCAAAAATAATTAATTAAGTAATTAAATAAAAAGTGGAAATGAGGAAAAGACTGTTAGGGAAGAAAAAATCTCCAAAGGGAAAACAAAGATGCAAGCCTAACTTTGAACTTAGACACCTCCCACATTGTAATCTAGTGACTTGCGAGCCAACCACACATGTGTACCAGAGAAACAAGTGAGAATGAGACTGAGGGGAGTGTGATAACAGTTCTGCACTCATAGCACTTTCATCTTGTACTACATAAATTTGTGCAGTTGATACATTTACCAGAAACATTTTTTCCATGTTGCAGATGACTGTTTGCCCAGTAGCTTGCAGACAGTGCTTTGCTAATACAAAAATAGTAATTAACGGGTTTAATACCATACAAGTAGACCTTGTATACACGTTACAGAAGAAGATGATCTGTGAGGGTTTCATGTGTGTACTCCTCAGCAACTCAGTCAAATTACTTTCAGGTTTTAGATCAAAAAAGAAATGCAGAATTCCATTCCTCTCACTTTTAAATTGTTTTTGAAGGTTATTTCTCATAGTTCCTTTGGAAATAATACAGATATTTTATTTCAGATTTCAAGAAGCATTGGATGTCATGGAAAAATAGGATATTGCAAAGTGTTTCCTCGTATTATTTAGAACTGAATCATATTGCAATGCATGTTAGTGTAGAGCCATTGTTACACATTTCAATAAGTTTCATGTATTTATGTGCATTTGCTTTCCGTCAAGCTTTATGGCTTGAATGATGCTAGTAATAGAGGGGAAGCATGTTTGTCTTTCCTAACTGTCACTGATGACACAGATAAGTAAAATGGATGTCGGTGTTTCTGTTTTGTTTCGTACTAATGAGGCTTTTCAAGTATTTCAGTAATGAAGAGTTTGACATTCAAAGTGTTTGCAGCTATTGCCCTCAGCAGGGTATGCCATGAAGAAAGAAGCCCAAAGTTTTGCACTGATAAGAAACACAGGAGTAATCTAGCAAAGACAACAACAGCTACGG
>VXAL01013767.1:68431-90675 GCA_013399475.1 Chauna torquata
GAGTAAATGATTTCAAATTAAACAATCAAACATAAATTCCTGGGACAAATGAACCTGGAAAACATGGTAAGTCAGAAAAGGCTGTAATTTTGCTCTTCATCTGGTTAAGACTGTTCTAATAATGCTAACCCAAAATGACAAGGATGAGATACAAGGAGTCCTTGGAGTAGTAAAGCATGAAAGAACATTTATAATGAGAACAAGAGTGCTACTGTGGAAAGAAAGCCAAAGCCAGTTATTTGTGAATCTTCATAAATACTTTCAAACACCTTAAGAAAAGATTCCCTAGTCCAAAGATGCTTTGGCAGTGAAAAGGAAATTAAGTTGTCTCCAGACAAACATCCAGTCCAGTAAGAGCAGTCTGGTCAAAATTGTCTAATGAGTCATAAGTGTTAATGAAACCTGCATGTTACTACAGTCATACACAGAAGACTGCAGCCTTAGTAAATGTGTATAATATGGCTCATATCTTTAATTGCAGGAAGCCAGCATTAGTTAAAAACAAACCATTTTGACATGTTTTGTTAAAACTTAGGCATGTGAAACTTAAGCAGACAGGATCTCCCTCTGGAGGCATTCACAGGCATCCACCGCTTTTTATTGACTGTATAGGAAAGTGAAGCATGCCTTTTTAGAAAACTGCTTCATTAGCTGATAAAATGTAGTTGCCAGTTAGGTAACTAAATTGGAACAAGTGGGTCCCATTCTCCAAATTAAAAAAAAAAAAAAATCTTTGATTACAGATAACAGATCTGCAAGGCAAACTCAAATCTAAGTATTAAGGGCTGCGGACTCTTTCCAGAACATTTGCCAGAAGTGAGGTGGAGAAGATTCAAGGATTCAAGTACAAGACATTGGTAAAAAGAAACTTGATAAAAATCAACTGATTTTTTTTAGAAAAAGGTATCCTAAAGATATCCTCTCTCATGGAGACCATGATTCTCAGAACAATTGCTCAGGCAAGTAAGCCCGGCTCTCAAGTTTATATGACACTTTTTTTTAAAGATACTAGACATGGGTAAAATATGCAAAATTTTGAAAAACATGCAGGAAGATCTTTTAGGGGTACCAAAATACAAGACAATGTTTGGAGACAATATCTGAGAGGTAAGTACTAGTGTTTACCTCATATAGCAAAAACAAAGCCAAGTTAGAAAAAGAACTCATGTTTGTGACTCAGGAGGAACTGCACATGGAGCACAAATCAGGCACAGATTTGTTTATGTTAACTGAAGAAATTTATTGCTTCTACACTCTTAGTCTCGTTTCCCTGAGACAGCTTTGCAAATGGATATTACAGCTGACTAGATGGTTATGTATATTGTACCCGTTCCTGCCAAATGTACTATACTTAACACAGTAATAGCTACATATGGACATAAGGTTTTGGCTGCAAATTCCAAAAAAAAAAAAAAAAAAAAAAAAAAACCTTTTTCTGGGGATTNCTGCTGAGGATTTTGATGTGGTCATATACATAAGGGCATGCAATTTACAACCTTTAAATCTAGAGGTGTTACTCTTTTTTTTTTTTTAACTGTTTTTCCTTTTAAAATGTTAAGTTTGGGAAGGCTTTTTTCACTGTTAGCTGGAAAATGTCTGAAAATATGGCTCTGAAAAATTCTGAAAAATTGGCTTATGCTACAATTAAATTACAGAATAGTATCAACGAAGCATGAGACCATTGTACCTTGACAATTTATTTTTTATGTGAATTCATTATGGAAAAAAAAAAGAAAAAAAAGGAAGACGAAACTGCCCTTCATGTTAGAAATTTACAGTGGAAAAAAAAAAATTCATAAGTATGTAAAGGCAAGTCCAAATAAACTAGACTTAAGACTGGTGAGCCACCAACAATTAATGTAAGAGTTAAAAGACTCACACATAAAATTTCTTGCACTTAAATATTTTTCCAATAAATCATTGTCCGTCATCCCAGACCTCTTCAGCTTTGCCAAAAAAAAAGCAAACAATGAACACTTAAGTCTGCCATTTTGTTCCAGATGCTTTCAAT
Organism: Chauna torquata; assembly: GCA_013399475.1. Classification (NCBI taxonomy): domain Eukaryota; kingdom Metazoa; phylum Chordata; class Aves; order Anseriformes; family Anhimidae; genus Chauna; species Chauna torquata. The sequence continues at coordinate 70,443 of VXAL01013767.1, forward strand.
AAAGGAACAATTTCATCAGGCAAATAAGACATCTCACTATCTAAATGAACAAGCTAACCACTTTTTACAAACAGCACTTTAATATCCCTGGAGGGATCTGTAAGTACAAATTATGACTGGGCAACTCTTTTGAGGCAAAAATAAAAAAACTAAGTTCTGAGATAACTTAAGCTACACGTTAACATTGCTTGAGTGAATATGTTGGATTTAAAAAAAAAAGATACTTAATGTATTTTTCTATTTAGAAATGAAATTTGCACTTAAAGTTACATTGATTTTATAAAACACGGGTATCTGGAAAAGGAAAAGAATCATAATTTTCAGGACATAAATTATTTTTTGGTGCTGAGGAGACATTTGTAGAGCTTTTCATTTCACTCAGACATAAGTTAGAATGAAACCCGAAACATTTTTTCCAATGCTGTAATTTACTCACATAACTAAAAGAAAAAAATTAGTCTCACAGTTTTTCGTACTAACCCTTCTTTTATTTATGTGGGAAAAGAATAAGTAGGCTTTATACTTTTCAGATGCTCACATAATGAAATGAGGTGGTTCAATCTGAAATACTACAGATATAATTTTAACTAAAACATGAGTGAAGCAAACCTCTGCTGACCTCTGTTTTAGGATAACCAGTGTATACTTCATGAACACCTCAGCACTAGCACTCAGTGGATAATGCTTCCACTTATTCCAGTATTTCATCATAAATATGAGCAGAAATATTAGCAGAATATTAACTGTTTTATCACAGAAGGAAAATTTAGAAGCCGTTGGTCAACAGTGTGCTTGTAAGTGCATTAATGAAAGAAGTTCCTTCTAAATCCCCTTCAGGTACACTAAAATAAACAGGCTGCCTTTGTATAGGATTTTTCAGCCAGAATTTCATAGCTTTACAAATGTATAGGAGAGAATGATAGACTAATGCAGTATGTGCAAGTATGAACAGCAATATGTATTGGAGAATTAAGTAAAAACATGGGTACTAACTGCAGGATCTCTGGTGGGACTATACGCATTACACAAGTCATTCCCACCCTACACGCTGAGTTCTAAAAAGTAATGTCACGTAAAGTTCTTTTAATAATAGATTTCATTCTTCACAGAATTTATTGCCACATGGCAAAGTAACAGCTTTTTTTTCCAGTACAGTCTGTAGAATGTAGCCTGGCTCAATCTGGAGCTTGGCATAGAGGTATAAATCAATAGATCTCTGCTAGTCTGATCAAGAGTCTATCTTTCAAATATACCAGGAAAGCCAAGGTCTTCATGCACAGAAACAGTATTTGCTGCTCTCCATCAGTGCTACAGACACTACTCCCCAAGGCTCCATCAGATTTTAAACAAAAAGAAACGCAGGGCAATAACAAAATGGTCAGAAAATTAAATCCTGTCCACAAAAATAATAATTAAAAAACAGATTGTTGTTGTTGTTGTTGTTATTAACAGCTGTGATTAAAGATTGTTGGTTTATGCTTTAATAATGGATTCTGTAGGGTTAATATAGCAAGACCTTATTTATTCTACCACTGTTCATTGGGTACAACTGAAGTCTTAAAGAAAACCTGATTTCATTTACCCAACGAACTTTAGTTTCTAATTTTGTCAAACTGCTAACAATATATTTAACAGTTTGGGGGCAGGAGGTGTAATATTCCTGTAATGGGTGTCTGTATACTTTCATATTGCAAGTCTATACCTCATACAGATTTCACTTGCAGTCATGTATTTATGACAGAAATACGCACATCCATCTGAATAGATACAACGTGTATATGTGTTTATGGGACTCTCAAAGTGCCAGTTAGCCCATCTAACGGTACAAAAGCACAGGTAGTATGTTTTCCTAAAGCATTGAACAGTTTCCAATAAAATCAGTATGAAAATACCGATTAGTCTAACGGAGCAGTCAATAGGGAATCAGGACTTTTCAGGCATGTCTCCAACAAGCAATGGAGTGTGGTACGAAAACCCTGGAACAGCCTCATCACTGTTATCTCCTGAGCTAGAAGGGGTATAAAGCTATCAGCAGAGTGCATTTTCAAACTAACCAGCTCTGCTGAGAGGCTGGGATCACAAGCTCAGTCAGAGATATCACTTACAGCACTGTTTTTGGTAACTGTTTGTCCCTTTGCACAACTCCACTCTGCAGGATGTGACACGCCAACCCGACGAGCTCTAGCCAAAGTGTGTCTCCAAAGTCACCATGTGGAGAAGTTTGCTGTTTTTATACCTGACTCTATGAGAAATCTTGAGTGTGCTCTCTGGCCACACCATGCAATAGTTTCCTTGCGGTTATTCTATAAGACCACCATATACATGAGTCTTAACCTACTTTTCTTGTAGTCTAAGCATTTGACAGACTGTTTCTTTAAATGGTAGCCCCTCCATACGATTTCTGATTTCTCTGAAAAGTAGAATTCATATAGAACAAAGGTTAAAATATATGCTTATGTTTTCTCTTGCTTGTTTTATAAATGTTCAGCCCAAGAGTAGCTTTAGTTGGGAAAAGCACACTATCTACACACCTACACTTAAGCAATAGGAAGGCATTCAGAAACATCATTTTCTTCCATGTTTCTTTATGGATTGCCTCTAGATATCATCTGCACATTATTCTACTTCATGTGAATATATTCTTCAGGTATCTATCTCTCCATACACATTGCACAAAGGGCCTGGATTGCAGTCCAGGGTCTGAGGCATAAAAGTTAGGCATTGTAAAGCTCAACATTATCCCTTTTTCTTTTTCTTTTTTTTTTTTTTCCCTAGCCCCAGGCATGTTCAGTCTGCATCAACACCTAACCTGTAAGCCATTGCAGCATCTCAGGCAAGACCCTGAGAGCACTTTCCCTCCACTCCATTTATTACTCGCCTGCAGCATTTCTATTCTGTAAGCCCATCGCGTAGTCGTACACAGAAAACTGCCTGACCTCAGCCAACATGAATTCAACAGGACTCTTGCACTTCACTCTGCAACACCCTTTTGACTTGCTTCTTGTACTATTGAAAGAGAAAAGACTGGAGATGATTAGCAATAAAGCCACAAAATTAAAGTCTGGCAGGCATTTTTTCTCTATATATACCTTTCAATAGCAATGGGTCAAAATTTCAACTTTGCCTTCTGAACTTGCTGTTACTTGCACTAGAAGAGTCTAATGCAGGTACATCACTACCGAAGCTCTTCCTTAGCATTGTTTCCCAGGAGTGTGAAATCAATATATTCTTTCAGAAGCAATAGTACTGAAACTTCAAATGTGAATTTCTTTGTAAATTTCCCCAGATTTTATGTTTTTTTCTGCCTATGTTTCTGTGTTCTGAATGTTGTTAAAAGGAAACAAAAAAATGAGTCTTCTGATTGTTGATAGCAATAGATGATAATAATTCTAATGTGTTATTATTAAAGAGAAACTATGGGAGTCTTAATCTACAGCTTATCAATATCATACATCAAACTACCTCTTTCAGAGCAGTTGGAGTCTATACATCAACAAATAATCTACAGTCAGTATCATACACCATGCACAGGCAAGAAACCTGCATATTCAAAAGCCTTTATTGATGCAGTCACATTGAATGCAGGGCAGCTGCTTGATAGTCCTCAGGGCAGCTGCTTGATAGTCCTCAGTATTTAATGCATTTATTTTTCCAATAAAAACATTCAAACCTTCGTCATATTGTCTAGTACAGAGAATACTTTGACTTAAGACAAAAGTTTGAGCTATAAGAATATATTTTTATTATTATTTCTGTACAACTACTTTCTGTACACTTTTCAGACAAGAATATTAATGCTATTTACAAGCATTAGTGAAAAGTTTTGACACCTCTTTAAGAATAAGATAAATTGTTGTTATTGCATAGACATTGCATTGAGTAGTAAGACCAGTAAGTCCTCTCCCCTGATCGCTCAAATTGGAAGTGAAAACTGAAGCATACCATGACTCTCCTGCAAATGCAGATTTCTTTCATATGGGGAACAAGGGCATGAATGAGAGGAGATGATACTATCCCAAAAGGGAATGCCAGTGCAGCAGGCAGATTCATCAGAGCTCAGACCTGAGAAACACTATTATATTCCACAGCACAGACAAGCCCAAGAACAGACATTGTATAAATTGCAAGGCATGCCTTAAGCACTAATGGAATTTATGCATTTCAGGGAAAATCCTAGACCTCTCAAAAAGTTTTATGTACACACGAAGATGTTATATGTATTTTCTCAATAATTGAAAATGACTGATGAAATAATAAAGTATATTGCCAAACTTCACAGGATGGCCAGTGTGTGATTCAGAAATTTTAGGAGTTTACTGAGTCTGGTTGTATTGGCTAATTTTCTTCATAGTGGCCCATATGGTGGCTGTGTTTTATATTTGTGACCAAAACACAGTTGCTAACATATGAATGTTGTAGCTACTGCTGAGTAGTGCTTGCACAATGTCAAGACCTTCTCTGTTTCCCACTCTATCCCTGCAGCGAGCAAGCTGGGGGTGGGCAAGATGTTGGGATGGGACACAGCTGGCACAGATGACCTGAATTGACCAAGGAGATATTGCATATCCTATAAAGTCAAGCTTAGCAATAAAATAGAGGGGAGGGAGTTTTTCCAAAGAAGCCATTGCTCAGAGACTGAGTGGGCATCTGTCTGCTGGTGGGAGGAGGTGAATAGTTACTTCTGCATCACTTGTTTTTTTCTTATGTTTTTCCTTAATTTATTAAATCACGTTTATCCCAATCCATGAGTTTCTCTCGCTGTTGCCGTTCTGCTTCTCTCCCCTGACCTGCTGGGTGATGGGAGTGGGGGCAGTAGCAAGCAACTTAGCTGCCAGTCGGGGCCAACTCAACAGAAGGAGATAAACTAACTTGTGATAAATCAGTATTAGAGATAAAAAAATAGAGCAGCTGAAATTAAAATGCCTAGGGATCCCAAAGAAGGTTTACAGAAAGCAACAGGTACACGCAAAGCCAAAAGACTTGACACAACTAAGTGCAGAGCTTTAGTGGAGCAGAGAGGTAGGTAATTTACCAGTCAGCACTGAGAAAGCATGAAAATGGAACACCCAAATACCCTTCCAAACAATCAAAAAATATAACTCAAAGAAATACTAAGGCTAACAGGAAGACCTGAAAGCTTGGTGGTGGAAATACTTTGCATATGGGGACATATATAAATGTTGTAGGAAAGAGACATTGGTATGCTAAATCAAAAAAGCAAGTACTGATTCAAAGAATCATTTTTTTGCACATATATCACACATAAATCAGCAAAATAATAATAATAAAAATGGTTTGCAAAGTGTGGTCTGGCATCAACTGCAAAGACAAGATAGCAGAAAATATAGGAAACTTAAGGGCAAATAGATAGCAAGATCACTACATGAAGATTTCTTTTTTGCATAAAAGAAAACTGCAATTAGACCAGCCTATATTAAAAACCAATGATGGTAATTTCAATATCAACTACAAGCTCAGAATGAAAGAAAGGTATAAATGCTGGAATTTCAAACATCTGGTGTAACATACGAATAATCCTTTCAGGGGGGGAAAAAAAAAAAAAAGATTAATTCATAAATTCAATAGAGTTCAGGCAGGGAGTAACGATTCATGCTATAATCAAAATTTAAAAAACAACAACAAAAAAAAAACACCTAGCACAGGCAAAGCCACTCTGGTACCTATCTGCTGAAGGTTACTGTGATGTTTGTGAGATTCTGAAATGGCTTCTTTTATCTACCTTTACGAAGGTAGATGGAACAGCACCTGGCTTTCACAGCATCCAGCGCATAGAAGGAAAAAATAAATTAAAAATTGGAGCAAAAAAGCATATGATAGACAAAGACATCTTTACGAAAGTCATAGAGTATACAAGTTGGCTAAGTAGTGTGGTAATTATTGAAACGTCAGGCAAGAAGCATGTTTGTATAGACACAAGATATTTAAATACAACACAGAATTTGCTCACTGCCAAATGTCTACTGTCGTGAAATATTACCTGACTTGGCAAAAGCAAAAATTAAAAATTACAGAAAAAAGATCTAGTGCAAAATTCCAAAATGTAAAAGACAGATACTGGCAAGTACTACCGAATAAAAAAAGTGACTCACCACATTCTGCACAACAGAAGTGAATCCAAATTGTCTGAGGATGTTCCCTGGACTAAATATTAGTTCAGCTAATGTAGTTGATGTTGGACAAGAACACTATGGTAGAGAGTATGGCAAGCCACAGTCATAACTTCTTTTGCGTGATAAAGGAATCCAGTGTGCATGATAAAGGAAATTATTGCATGACAAAGAAAGTTAGTCACAACCTTCTTAAGTACAAGATGACGTTATGATCAACAATCCTCACTGCTGTACTGGTCACATATAACAGTCCTTTTTATTCCTAACATCGGTAAACCTAAGAAAGTAAACACAAAGTGGGAAATTTGAGACAGTAATTACTCAGAGGCTACTAGTAATTGCAAAATACATTTACGAAAAAAAAAAAAAAACAGACTGTGTGTGCAAATGTTTGAAGCTACTACTGAATGGAGAACTTATATTGCAATTAGTTTAAAGAAACACAGCAATTAGATATATCAATACAGGGATGTGAATAAAGAAACTGCTGTGAGTGAGGTTCTGGTTTGACGGCATATGGGGCAGCACTCTTATGGAAAGACCTCCTGAAGCTGTCACAGAATCATAGAATCATTTGGGTTGGAAGGGACCTTGAAGATCATCTAATTCCAACCCCCCTGCAATGGGCAGGGACACCTTCCACTAGATCAGGTTGCTCAAAGCCCCATCCAGCCTGGCCTTGAACACTTCCAGGGATGGGGCATCCACAGCTTCTCTGGGCAACCTGTTCCAGTGCCTCACCACCCTCTGAGTAAAGAATTTCTTCCTCATATCTAATATAAACCTACCCTCTTTTAGTTTAAAACCAAACCCCTTGTGCTAATGCTACACTCCCTCATAAAGGGTCCCTCTCCAGCTTTCCTGGAGACCCCCTTTTAAAGTACTGGAAGGCTGCAATGAGGTCTCTCTGGAGCCTTTTCTTCGAGCTGAACATCCCTGACTCTCTCAGTCTTTCCCCATAGGAGAGGTGCTCCAGTGCTCTCTTCATCCTCCTGGCCCTCTTCTGGACTCGCTCCAGCAGCTCCGTGTCTTTCTTGTGCTGGGGGCCCCACAGCTGAACACAGTACTCCAGGTGGGTTCTCAAGAGAGTGGAGTAGAGGGCAAGAATCACCTCCCTTGACCTGCTAGCCACACTTCTTTTGATGCAGCCCAGGATGTGATTGGCTTTCTGGGCTGGAACTGCACATTTCCAGCTCATGTTGAGCTTCACATCAACCAATACCCTCAAGTCCTTCTCCACAGGGTAGCTCTCAATCCACTCATTGCCCAGCCTGTATTTGTGCTTGGGATTGCCAAACCCAGCTGCAGGACCTTGCACGTGGCTTTGCTGAACTTCAAGAGGTTCACACTGGCCCACCTCTCAAGCCTGTCAAGGTCCCTCTGGATGGCATCCCTTCCCTCCAGTATGTCAGCCGCACCACTCACCTTAGTGTCATCCACAAACTTGCTGAGGGTGCACTCAATCCCATTGTCCATGTCAACAACAAGGATGTTAAATAGTGCTGGTCCCAATACCGATACCTGAGGAATGCAACTCATCACTGGTCTCCACCTGGACATTGAGCTGTTGACCTCAACTCTTTTATTGTGACCATCCAGCTAACTCCTTATCCACTGAGTGGTCCATCCATCAAATCCATATCTCTCCAATTTAGAGACAAGGATGTTGTGCGAAACAGTGTCAAATGCTTTGAAAAGTTCAGGTAGGTGACAACAGTTGCTCCTCCCTTATCCACCAATGTTGTAAGACAATTGGAGAAGGCCACCAAATTTGCCAGGCATGATTTGCCCTTAGTGAAGCCACGTTGGCTGTTCCCAATGACCTCCTTATTTTCCTTGTGCCTTAGCATAGTTTCCAGGAGGATCTGCTCCATGATCTTTCTGGGCACACAGGTGAGACTGACTGGCCTGTAGTTCCCCGAGTCTTCCTTTTTTCTCTTTTTAAAAATGGGGGTTTTGTTTCCCCTTTTCCAGTCAGCGGGAACTCCACTGGACTGCCACGACTTCTCTAATATGATAGCTAGTGGCTTAGCAACTTCATCTGCCAGTTCTCTCAGGACCCTTGGATGCATCTCATCAGGTCCCATGGACTTGTGCACATTCAGGTGCCTTAAGTGGTCTCGAACCTCATCTTCCCCGACAGGTCCCTGCCTTTGCCTTCTGCAACGCGAGCGGTGTGGCTACAGCACTTGCTGGTGAAGACTGAGGCAAAAAAGTCATTGAGTACCTCAGCCTTCTCCATATCCCAGGTAACCAGCTCTCCTGTTTCCTTCTGGAGAGGGCTCACATTTTTCCTAGTCTTCCTTTTCTCACTGACGTGCTTACAGAAGCCTTTCTTGTTGCCCTTGACATCTCTGGCCATATTCATTTCTAACAGGGCTTTAGCTTTCCTAACCTGATCCCTGGCTGCTCAGAGAATATCTCTGTGTTTCTCCCAGGTTACCTGTCTTTGCTTCCACCCTCTGTAGGCCTCAAATTTCTGCTTGAATTTGGCCAGGAGTTCCTTGTTTACCGTGCAGGCTTCCTGGCATTTTTGCCTGACTTCCTCTTTGTTGGGATGGATCACTCCTGAGCTTGGAGGAGGTGATCCTTAAATATTAGCCCGCTTTCTTGGGCCACTCTTCCCCCCAGGGCTCTGTCCCATGGTACTCTACCAAGCAGATCCCTGAAGAATTCAAAGTCTGTTCTCCCAAAGTCCAGGGTAGCAAGCTTGCTATGTGCCCTCCTCACTGCCCTAAGGATCCTAAACTCTACCATTTCATGGTCCTTGCAGCCAAGTCTGCCCCTGAGTTTCACATTCCCCACCAGCTCCTCCTTGTTGTTGAGAATAAGGTCTAGCACAGCACCTGTGCTCCTTGGCTCCTCTATCACTTAGAGAAGGAAGTTATCACCAGTGCACTCCAGGAACCTCCTGGATTGCCTATGCCCTGCTGTTTTGTCCCTCCAACAGACATCAGAGTGTTTGAAGTCTCCCATGAGGACCAGGGCTTGCGAACGGGAGGCTGTTCCTTTCTGTCTGCAGGAGGCCTTATCTACTCATTCTTCCTGGTCGGGTGGCCTGTAGCAGACTGCCAATATAATGTCACCTCTCCCTGCCCTCCCTTTATTCCTGACCCATAAACTCTCAATCAGCTCCTCATCCATCCCAAGCCAAGCTCCACGCACTCCAGCTGANGCACGCCAGCTGATCACTGACACAGAGGGCGACACCCCCTCCTCATCTCCCCTGCCTGTCTTTCTTAAAGAGCCTGTATCCTTCCATTCCAATGCTCCAATCATAGGAGCCATCCCCCTAAGTCTCCATGATGCCGAAAAGATCATAGTCCTGCAGGCGTGCGTAAATTCCTAATTCCTCTTGTTTATTACCCTTGCTCTGTGCGTTTGCCTAGAGACATTTAAGTTGGGCCCATGATGAAACTGACTGACCTACTGGCTGGAGTGGCTAGAATTCCTTTGTGCTGCTCTTCAGGTGCTCTCTCTGACCCATGACCCTTCTCCAGGCTCCAGGCACCTATCGCTGACACTGGCATCAAATGTCCAAGATTACTAGCATTGCCCAAATCCAAGTAAGTCAAAAGTGAAAAGCACTGTCTTATAACAGTGTTTGCATATAAAAAGTTTGAACAAAATGGTCATAGATAGGAAAACTGTCCCAGTAGGAAGTACCCATAAATCTCCTGGCAGTACTTTTTAAAAAACTGCCAGTCACAGCCTTTATTGTATGCTACTGAAACTGCAAAGTGTAAGCATGAAAGACAGACAAATACATTGCTGATTTCTTACCCGGAGCAGCCTTGCAGTGCACATCTATAGCAACTTAACAAGAACGTGAAATCTCTAGCCTGATACTAATGTAGAAAATGCAGAGAGACAGAAGCATCAGCTCAGTCTGTTATGTACCATTCTTAGGGTAAGGGCTACAACATATCTAAGAACAAATGACACAAGACATAGATTCACAAGTGCTTGCATCTATCATTTTGTCACACTCTGTCAGGACAGCCAGATGCTGTGGGAGAAGCTTTGTCTGCTTCCCAGGAATACTGGAACTGCCCAGATGATCTGAATCCAAGAGAACATCATACATAAAGTCAATTGAATCATAAAATCAAGGTCAGTAAAAATAAATTCTTTCAGGTATACACTGAGGCTGTACAGGATTAGTGTTCTATTCACCCAGAATGCAGTGATTTTGCATACTCTGCAGCAGTGCTGCTTTAAGGTAAGATATCTGAGAACTCAGGGGTAACCATGCCTGCCAAAAGGTTTCATTCTAATGACAATAGTTGATAAAGGGCAATGAAATTACACAAAATCCCAACAAGCTTGGCAACAGCCCTCAGTCATAATTATAACTGGGCATTTTCTTTGCAGGCCACACAGATTGTTTCTTCATTGCACTGTTTTATTCTGGCATCAGTGGTAAAATTCAGATTGTCTAAATTTTTCTGCGAATGTGTCTACATGTGATTTAGATGAGTAAGATCCTATTACAGGAAATGGTCAATACAGCCAATGAAGTCCCAAGGACTGTTCATCTGATCAAATATATATGCCTACTTACCAGGGGATTAATTACTCTCTAGTCTCCAGGCTGAGGTATTTATAGGCCACTACTAACCCACGGAAGGAATAATGGAAGTCTACACACCTGGTGCACATATAGATGTGTAGATATATTACACAAAACTAAATTCAGATTTTAGCCTGGAACTGAATTCCACACTGGTGATGTGATTCATGTCACTTAACTTCGGTCAACGAAAATTTAGTATCTAGCCAAAGCATGTTGTCAGCTTCTTTCAATAGCTAGCAGCAGCCTGAGAGGTAAGCACTTGCAGAGGTTGTCTCATTACACCTCCTAAGGCACTTCTCTTAAGATATGATATGCCTGTTAAGAGATGCCTGTTTCTCTCCACTCACTATAGAGGCAGTCTACTGAAGGAGACTAGGGAGAACTAACGTGAAGTGAAACAAATCCCACCACAAGGCAGTACCACAGTCATTATCAAGTCTGTAGTATTTTAATAGTCATTGCATCTCATATCGTATCCAAACAGATCAGAGCAGGAGCAGAGCAATTTTATTTCCCCGCTGTCCTCTGTGCCACATACCCTTAGCCATGCTCTCAGATGGGAAATGAGGGTTTTCTCCAATGCATTACATTTTTGTAAGCAGCAGAAGGAACAGAGGACCTATAAAATATTCCCAAGAAAGAAACAACCAAAGGCAGAAGATGGAGAAGAGAGTGTGCTACTGAGCATTGATGGCATAAATTGTCAAGCTCGCTTGGGAGAAAGGTGCAGAACAAAACGTTCAGAGAAACCACATCAAAGAGAATCTAAGATTCCACTCAGGGAGCAAGGCACTTAAAATTTACTAATTGCTACATTCTTTCATTCATTAAAATTGGATAAATAGTTTGCATGGGCTTATTAAGTAACGTGGTTAATCTTTGTTTAAAGAATATAACTGAATAGCAGATAGCTTGTATCTATCAATAATAACTTCTAATGATCAGATTATAACCATCTATGAAGTATTTATTAATGGTTTACCAGTATATTATGGACATTAGTACCATCTGTTGCTGATAGTTATAACCGTGTTGATAGGTGTTAGAACTGATTGTAAGCCACATACAACTCAGTTAGACTTTATTATAAATGATTAACCATTTTAAAGAATCATTTTGTAAACTGATCATAAGCTATTCACAAACGAATCTTTATTTAAAGGATTAAAAGCTTCATTTGTTTTTCAAGATCAGATGATACACATCTAAATGCATGTTTTACAGTAAAGAAAGACTGCTGGGTTAAACTACAGCCATTTAAAATATATATTAGGGTAACACATTGAATAAAAATTGCCAAAAATAAAAGAATGAATTATGAAGTATCCTTTCATGATATGTGCAATCTGGTATGCCACTCATTTAAGTGATTGCCATGACTAATTTATGTACACATTTAGGTTTTTTTTTTGGCTCTCTGAAAAATATGCTATTAAAAAATTACAGAAACCAATGGCATAAGAAGTGCTTACTCTGAGATTGTTTATGCCAAGCTTCATTCTGAATAAAAGAAAAAAAATTATCTCTTCAATTACATCACTAAAACTGTGAGAAAATAAGATTTTTACAACAAAAACACTGACAACAATGGCAGTATATGTGTGCAACACTAAAATATCCCTGTCTATGGAAGAAAGCATTCAGTTCTTATACTTGCTTGTATTACAGATGGACACAGCTAAGCAGAGACATGCTCGGTGCTTTAGCTGTTTACTTAGGCAGCAACAGAGTTCTAAGAAATAGTTGCTATGCCAACCCATCACAGGACTATATATATACATTCATGACCAGGGCTTATTTTGAGAGCTCTGTTACCCTTTCTTTCAAAAGTTTAAATACGCTACTACTATATTGTATCCATTAAGGTAAAACTCTGTGGGTAATTTGCAGTCCTGATTTTTTTGAGGTAGGGAGTGGAGTATATGGAATAACACGATCAGGTTTCAAACAAGGAGCAGAACAGCCTTCTGACGTCACATTTCTACAATCAGTGAACAGACTGTTCTATTTGTAAGCCTCTAAAGATTTGGTGTTTAGATGATAAAGGGCACTGCTTTTTATAATCTATTATTAACTGTCATGTGTGTATTACTGCAGGAGTTCTCTGAAGAGAAAGCAAAGCATGTTTTGGTCGTGCAATGATGAAGTGCTTTTTTGTACTGTTTACTAGAGTAATTTTCCTCATTAACTCCATCCAGTCAGTCTTCTTTTCATAATAGAGGAACAATGCATAGTAATCTACCTCTGGAGCTTAGAAGTGATGTCTGTAGATAAATTTGTATTTTAAAAAAATAAAAAATCATAGTGGGACTCTTTAATTACCTTTTTCTATTTATGTTACTTTAGGGGCTATTGTTCTCAAATGCATTTGAATTTTCAGTCTATTTATTTCATAGTTATTGGATGACTATATGCAGCACTGCCATTCCAATTGGATTTTGATGGCTGATAAAACCATTGTTGACAGCAAGTGCTCAAAAGAATGAAAGGAAACCAGACTAGCAATATTTATGTTGTTGCATTTAAATAAAACTAAGTGTTCTGGCAGCAATGTGATCAAATCTGAAGAGAGAAGGAAAACAGTAAATGGAATGGGAGGGAAGGGACCAGGCTGAAAATAATAATCTTTCTTGAGACATTGGGTTTTCTGAAGAAGAGCTGTTTCCTTTCAAGACATAATTTTAATTCCTGGAGAGTGCAGCCACCTCTTTTTCAAAGAGATTACAAGCCCAAAAACAATCATACAATCTCTTCTAATGAGAGTTTTGCAACTAGACAGACTTTCTGAAATGTGAGAAAAGCAAGAAGATAGGAAAGATCTCAGTGCAGATACAGAGAGCTCAACCCACTAGAATTGATGAGGCAAGAAAAGCTGTTGTGATAAATTCCGAAGGTTAAGACTTTTCGTCTATTCTAAAGATCAATACTAAGAGGAGAGAAGAGGAGGAGTGTGATAACATTTCCATACACAGTTAAGAATGACGATATACATGCCAGATGAGAACCTGCATCAGACAGTTCTATTTAAGAATAAAACAGAGCATCACTGAAGCTACTGTCTCTTGTGTCTCTCAGATTGAAATAAATGATACATTTTGTATTCATTCAAATGTCTACAGAGAAGGTACATGAAACTGAAGACAAGCAAAAAAAATAAAATAAAAAAAGAGCATATTAAATTCTCTGAACTAAATTTGATACAATGGGGCTGTCACAGGCTGAATGCACTTCTCTGCTCGGTTGTATTCATTTCAGTGTCTTCTAGTTGTTATACCTTTTTTTAGGAAATTTCTCTATGAAGCAACAAATTAAGCTCCCTTTTCAGTGAACTAACTTCATTTTAAAGATTAGCATGTTTTGATTATTAGAGAAACCTTGCATTTCTTGCTGAAAGTCTGTATCAATATAAAATTTCTTAGAAGTAATTTGCTTCATTGATATCTCATACAATTTCATTCTTGGCTTTTAGACTTCTTTCTTCACACATTTTCTACATGGCATTGTTCTGTTTCTTGCCCTCCTTCCATTAGGTCAGATAGGCACTTTGCAATATCCATCCAAAAGGCACCTTACTCTGTATCTGTCCTAGGTTCATATTGTATTTCACATCCAAACCCAATTCACACTCAAAATCTGTAGATGTTCATCTTCACTTAGAAATGGATGCAACCCAACTTTGAGGAAGATGAAAAGAAAAATGTACTGACCTACACATCTCACTAGCATAAAGTGTGAACTTACTTGCATGGTAAAAGTACAAAGAGTCTTGAAGTCACTGAAGTTGACTGCAGCACCAGCACAAAATATTAAGTCTTCATTTGAGAAACCAGGCTGTTAAAAGGCAAATACAAAACACAGTTGAAGGCTTGCTGTGCAAAACCAACATGCCAGGTATACTGCAGCTACTGATGTTCCAACAGTACAGAGAGAGAGCTAGTTCAAGGAGCAACTCACATCCCCCACCTGGCCTTCTAAAGCCAATTCAGACTGTGCCATAGTAAACAACCATCTTCCAAACATGCTAACCAACATATACCTTCGACAGTGTCAATAGCATCATGGTACTTGGATTCAGAGCACAGCAGCCAGTGAGAATTTCTGCTGCAGAAGTGTTATTTGGCATTGAGGCCAAGAACAGGTAGTGTAGATAATGAAACTGTGAAGAGGGATAAGGTGTTTTTGTGATTAGCCTTGACCTTGAGGAAAATCTTAAAGTCTGGATGACTCCAAGGGTCACTGCAGATCAGGTAGGAGGAGTAGCATGACCACTTCCAAAGGACATTACAATACTCTTTACAAGAAAATAATGGAATACATTTCCAAGTTTTAGACAATAGTCAGAATGAATCTATCCATCCTTAGTTTCTACTTGCTATTTTAACACAAATTGAATTGCTGTTAAAGACATAAACTTTTAAATAAATTTGTAAATTTCAAATGTAATCTTAAAACTGTTTATATCATTTAAGTTTACTGCTGTTATTTTATTGGGTACAAAGTCATGAAAATTTTCTATTCAAGTGGTCAAATTCAAAACAGTCAGCAGACCCTCATCCTAAAGTCAGAATAAAGTAAATCAGCAGTTAACTTGAAGTACTGCAACACAGCTAGTGTTTTCTTTTTTTCCTCCTTTTTAAATTGAACATAGATGACTCCTAAATGATTTATGGGGCTGGAAATCCTTCCTCTCTTATCCTTTCAAGAACAATCATGCTAGGTTGAAACAGTTTGAAGGGCTGAGCTAAGGAAGAATCTGCATCTTTTTCCCTTTTTCCCTTACCAGAGTAAGCACTCTGGTGCTTACTGATCTGTTTTCTCAGACTTCCATTCACAACAAAACTGCTGATCTCAAACCAGTTGCACTATTTCTGTTTTAGTGCTCAAACTGTAATGAGAGAAAAACATGAGAGATTAATGAGGTCATCTTCTTCTCATGTTGCTCTGTTTATCTCATAAAATCTGTTTCTCAAGACTTACTTTCAAGATCCATCTGATATCTCTTTGTTTCCTTCCAAACACCTCTCCAGTTTCTCATTTTCTTTTCCAGTGCTTCCTGAGCACCTTCTCAAATTACCACGTTATGAGAGAAAAGGTAATAATTAAGCTCACATTTCCTGACAGATTCTGGAGTTACAGATATCTAAATATGGACTGGAGATGAAGAAGTAAAAAAATTCTGCTGCCCGCATACACTAAGGAATTTCTTACAATTAATCATTCTATAACAGTAAAGTGTTTTAGTAGTTGCTCATAAAAGCAGTGTATCTCAATGTGGTTGAATACTGGAGTCTCCTCAAAAACTCTTAAATGTGTGATAGACATAATAACATGAACATAAAAATAAGAAATATAGCGGTATACAGTCATTCTATTCTTTTTTTCTTATTCTGTTAAGCTGAAGAATTGATAGCATTGCTGAATTCTACTAACCCCTGTGATTATCCATAGTTCATATACTTCTATGTAGTAAATACCAGTGAAGTTTATTGCATTATTGCACAGTGAAACTCCTGTGCTACTATAAATAAAGGAACAGTACTTAAAGACAATATATCCAGGAAAAAAAAAAAAAGACCAGCATTTCTACTCTGGAAGACAATATTTTTGAATAAAATTGCCTGTGGTCCCCTCTCAAAGTGTGGAAGAAATTCCCAGAGGCTATGACCATTACAGGAATTTCAACAGCCTCCATTTCACATTCAGTAAGAGTTTGCTTCATCTCACTTTCAATCAAGAAATATCTGTAGTGTCTCAAACATGAAATATATAAGTATATACATCTTTCTACATCAAAAAACTTCAGATAATTTTCTTCTTGAAGGAAGGAAGTCATAATAAGATGTGAAAAATGCTTGTCACATCAATTAATGTTCTGGATATACTCATATGTAACACTGGTGAGGGCTGTATAAGAACCTGGGTATACTCATATGTAACACTGGTGAGGGCTGTATAAGAACCTGGGTAGAAGAGAACAGAAAAATCTGATCCGAGTCTTCACATTCAAATCTGAATCCCTGTTACTCTTTTTCAGTTAGATACTATATTCCTTTCTACCTCCTACTATGCCTTTTTTTATTAGTGCTGTGTGTTGTTTAGAAATGACTGAATTTGTAACACAAATGTGACTACATGTCTGCAGTTTGTAAAGCTATTTTATATGGTTTTTTAACTGAATGCATTTTTAATCTTTCTGGATGAAAACATGTTCATACATGTAAGTCATTGCCACCAGATCTATCATTAGAATGCCTAAGAGTAAAAATAATGTGCAACATATTATCTGTATATTTTCTTGTAAATGGCAGAAACTTCATAAAATATTTAATAGAGCTGTCACAAACTATATCCTATCTTCCATCCCAACACAGTATTGGGGCCATTTTGGTAAGCTAAAACTGGCTTCAAAAGGTATCAGTGGTTCAATTTGTAAAACCCAAGCAGGACTTTGATTTTAATTACAGTGTGACAAATCACAATCAGTAATGCTGTTTTTTGCAGAGTAGTTCTAGACTTTATGTGAAATGAAATTACTCTCACATTTCAGCTGTGCATCTTCTAAAATTGTTGCTGTGAAGGCTTCCCTCAAATGCAAATTAAGGGGAGTTTGAGGTGTGGGGAAATCTCAGTTCCTACTGTGTAAGTTTCATATGAATTAGCGTATTTCACTTATTTGATCCACTGAGTTTTCTTTGGTGTCACTCACAAGTCTAGAGTTGAATTTTAAAGAAATACTGAGATAGAAACTACATTATTATTCTGCTGTAAAATACTGAGGATACTTCTTTAGTAAGCAATGCTCATGTCAACAAAAAAGATGCACTTGAGATCTCACACACAGCAACAGGAACAGAAGAAGGATGGAAACCTGTGGTTCAACTGTCCCCGTAGGTAAGTAAAATTTTATTACAGATATCTTACACAGCAACTATACAGCAAGCCCCAGTTGGTACCAGCAAAGTCTTGGCTTGTAAGGCATATGATTCCTGTCTTCTATAGAAGTATGTGAAGTTTTAGTAGCCTACAAAGCCTTTGAATGTCAACGCAAAAGCTTCTGGGAGCTGCTTCTGATAACTGATTAGGAGACAAGTAAAATGAAAATCCTTGTTTTATTACTAAGTGTGATGTTTAAAAATATATGAACTCAAGGGAGATATTTTTAGGTACATATATTTTTTTTTTCTTTTTCTTTTCTTTTTTTTCCTGCTTCTCTCTTCTGGTACTAGAGCTTTCAAACTTCACAGTTATACATCTTCTACACATGGCAAATATTATATAAGGGCAAATTGCTTGGTCTTGATGCCAGAGAGGGGAAAATATAGAATACATATTTTCATCTATCTTATCCCACATAGACAAAAACCATAGACATAGACAAAGACAGTCTTCCAGGAGACCCAGTGCTCCTAAAGGAAGAAATAAGGTGATGGTATAGTTAACTCCTCCCGCAAAATGAATCCTTTACCTATGTGACTGAAAGTAATAGTCACTTTCAAAGATATTACAACTGCAGCCATATATACTATTACAGAAAAATTTGAAGAATTTTGCAAAAAACCTTCAAGCATTCTTCCTGAGGTGGTGTGGGTCAGTGTTTTTTCAGAGTCAGTTAAACCAGGGTCACAGTGACATTAGCAGAAACTACACAGAGGTAAGAGTGAGTTAATGAGAGAGTGGGACAAAATCATTTTATCATGTTCATGAAAAGAATGCCTTTGGCACTGTACAATAATTAGCTCTTATTTGCTATGTTAACAAAAAAAGTTCTGACAACTTTTGAAGCTTTGACATACTTTTCTTGTGTCTTCATTTTCATGTTATGTTCTTAATAACAGACAGATTTAAATAATATTGTAATGTGCATCATATCCCTATCACTCATGCTCAGACAGACTGTTCATTGAAGGAGTGAATAGGTGATCCCTTAGCATCATCACACCAGTGGCAAGCAGAAGATGGTCATTCACGAGAATGGCACAAANCCCACAATTTCCATTGAAATGTAATAGGACTCTAAGGTGCTGTGAGATGCTCCTTAGCCTTCTGCCTCTGGCTAATAAATTTGAGGAATTTTTTCCTGCACAAATTATAGCACTGGGAGAAAATGTCCCAAATGGGAAATTATGAGAGATCTTAGCCTCTGCAATATGGATACTTTATGGTGAATACGTGCTCAAAAATAAGTCAAATTCTTCCTGAAGAATAGACTTTGTTACCTAGCTGCACCTATTTAGTAATTATGCATCAAATTGAAGTTTGATTATAGAGTCAAAGAAAAGGTATACGCATTATTAAAGAGGGGAATTTCATCATTAATATTGAAATTCAGAATAGCTAACCTAAACCTGTTAGGATGGGAGAAGACATTCTGGAGATAAAGTGTTTTGGCTGCAGAAATTGACTCAGACCGAATATTTAACATTTCCCTGTCCGAAGTAGATGGGATAGTAACAGCTGTTTGCGACCCTGTTTTGATCTGTCTTTGCTTTAGTATCTAAAGAACATTAGGAGAGAAGTCTTAGGCAGCTTGAACTGTTGCTTGAACTGCACTGCTTAGAGAGGTTGAAGCAGTGCAGAAAGATTTGAAGATGCAACGCTTTGCAGTTTTCAGGTAAATGAAGTTTGGGCCTAACTTTATTGTCATGGGAGTCAACAAAAGCCCATTTGTTTTCAGCAAAGCTATGATCATGACAACAATGTCCACTTCTGAAAATTACATGATGAGCTGAAAACTGTTGTTGAAAGAAAACACAGAAATTCAGTCAAAAATTCAAAAGGACAGGGAATGACTTAATTAGGACTGTTGACTACATGCTCACATGTCTGTGCAAGGTTACAGGTCTGCTACAGCAACTAGATCACAGTGCTGTTACAGTGGGGCAAGTGTGCATATTGACATTACTGGAGTATTGATTTGATGGATGGTTCTGAAGAGGTAAGGTTGGTAGCCAATTTAATAAAGCATTTCTAAAATAAAAACTTCTAGTAGCTTACTTCTTACCCTGATCTTGCAGGGAAAATTAGTCAATGCTACCACCCCAAAATAACAATGCTGTTATCTGCCTTTTTTCCCCTTCTCTGATCACTAAGATGCTCTGCTTAGAATAAACTAAGAAGAGGAACCAAATAACAAAATCCTTTCAATATGTCCACTGAAACAAAACAGAAACCTAGCTTTCTTTCTAGTACTGCCTGCCTTTCTTCTATTACTCTATCAATCTTCTATATTCCAACTGTGCCACTTATTCTTCGTCCTTCGATTTAATGCTAAAATAGATGCTGAATCCATCTTACAGAAAAATATGTCTGTTACAGATTTACAAAAAGAAAAAGAAAAAAATTTTTTAAATGCAAACATTTTGCAAAACTTAGGGACCCTGGCATGATAACAGTGGTTTCATGGCACATTCTTGTGGTCTCTTAACAAATTAATTGACATACATCTTCAGAATCCACTTTCTTCTTATCTTCTCCTATTTTCTTCTCCCTCCACCCATATGTTTCTCTTGTTTTCTCCTAAGAGGAA
>VXAL01013767.1:91852-103970 GCA_013399475.1 Chauna torquata
TATTCATAGCCTAATTTTCAAATTGGTCTCTGCTTGTATATATGAGACTTTGTGTGTAAGAACACCTGCCTGGATGCTTTCTCACCATGGTGTATATTTGCATGCATATGCTCTTGTATGTGGGTATGTTTTACACATACAAATTCTAACCCCAGCAACTGTCAGTGTTAGCATTTATCCCTTGTGCAAAAATACTCATTGTGGAAAAATAGGAGTGCAAAATTCTACATGTATGAGTGCGTGCTACATGGAGATCTGCTTTCAATCATGGTCTTTACTTGTATATGCTATATTCCTCATTTGTCTAACCATGTGAGTATGTCATTATTTTACCGTTAATATATGTGAAAAAGAAAAATATATTTATAGAATTAAGTAGTTTGTAGGTTAAATTGGTTCCTTTTGTGCGTGTGTGTGTGTGTGTGTGTGTGTGTGTGTGTGTGTGTGTGTGACAGGAGTTGATCTTGGAATAATCATTCCAGTTTTGTTTCTGACATTAATTTCTTAAGGCCTATTCTGCTTGTGCAAGCTCACCTCATGTACTGGTAGACTCAGTGTATCCCTCTCTCACCTTCTGCTCCACCTTTTCCCTCCTCTCTCCATAACCATTTCTCAGCCTGTCAAGTATTTTTTCTCCTATTTCTAAGGCTGTTTTTTTTTTTATTGGGCTCTTCAACTTCTCTGATTTTTAAAGACAAGAGAAATGAAATGAGATATATAATCAAGGCAGTTTTCACTTCACTTGTTTCTCCAAGAGCATTTAAAAAGAGATTT
This sequence comes from Chauna torquata, assembly GCA_013399475.1. Taxonomy (NCBI): domain Eukaryota; kingdom Metazoa; phylum Chordata; class Aves; order Anseriformes; family Anhimidae; genus Chauna; species Chauna torquata. Next base: position 92,627 of record VXAL01013767.1, read on the forward strand.
TGATGAAGGGGAAAAACAGCTCTACTATGTAATGATCTTTTCTATGGTAATCCACCCACAGGGGCATTTTAATATGTAAATCACGTTATTGTCTCACACATGACAATCTGATAGATTTTAAATTCCTCATTTGTTAAAGTATAATGAACAGCACTTTTGCTGTTTTTATTGATGCAATAGCACTTTGCTCACACATGAAGGTATAGTTGTGCCAAGCTACATAAGGTGATACTATTAATGAATCATTTGAGAGCTGGCAAATATAAATAGTAGGGAGCTCATTTCCATAGAAATACACTCTAACTCCATGCTGGCAGCAAAGACGTTCAGAGACATTTTCATGTTAGCAAGCAGGTGTCCTCTGGCCTGCCCAGGCAAAATAATCCCCTTACTAAACTATACATACATAACTAAATATGCACAAATACATATCTTCTCATTGTACAAAGACTTCTAGATGCCCAACAAAATAAAACCAAAAGCAGGCAAAGCTCTATGGACTGATAAATAGGTATCAAAGCTATGACAATAAACACAAACTCCTCTTCTTTCGCACTGCTTCCCCTTAACAACTGCCAGGTATATATAACGAAGCACAAATAGAATGAATCTGAAGAGGAGATAAAAATAACTGGACTATTCCTTAAAAAAGATGTCGTAAATACACTTTAGCATACATTTATTGTGATGGCATTTTCTTTGCCCTATCTGTGCCTTTTGGAAAGTGTGCAGCATATTCTTTTTTAAAGATGTAAACATGAGAAACAGACTCAAAAATTGTATGCACATTGTATTGTCAGCTAAAAAAAAAAAAAAACTATTTTCTATAAAGGGTAGAAGTCTCAGTACTGCTAATATCAGCAGAAATGAGGGAGTACAGAGTCAGAACAAGTCCCTTATTGACCTTAGCTCATCTAAACCTTCAAACACTAGAAAACAAAACAAAATAGAAAAACTCCCACCAGATCACTGAAACTGTGTAAAAAATATCAAAAACTTTTAAAGACCATGAATATAAAGGTCACTTCTTTTTACTGTCACCACCTCTTCATATGCTGCAATTGACCTACAAACGATCCTTTTAACAGTTTTAAAAGCCATAGCATTTCTTTCAGGTTCCTTTGCAGGCAACTAGAATTTGCCTAGAAGTTGATGGAACAATAATTCACTACTCCTTTTTTATTTTTCAGTCTCATTCTGGAGACTTAGGAGTGTGAGCACTTCTGAAAGAAAATTAGAAAAATGCATAGACACTTTTTCAGAAAAACCATGATGGATTTAACATGAAACGGCTATCTTACTGAAATCTAACTCTGAAGAACTTTAATGGAAGGCAAAAAAAATGGACTTAAATGGACTTAAATGGACTAACAAATGTTGTGCATCCTGGTCTTACAGAGAAATCACTGAACAACTGTAGAAAAGCGGTAGTTTACTAAAATTAACATTATGACTTTGACATGAGTATCAGGGCAAAGGGGACAAAATATCTTTTTATTGTGCTCTTAAGCAGCATCTAGCAAAACAGAATTCATCATCATAGGAACAATGCTATACAAATCTTAAATGAAGAAATCAAAATACATCACGAGACTTGAATGGCACATTAAATAGTATGACATATTTAAGATTATTACCTGCAGCTAGTGGTTCTCAAACATTTCAAACTACTGCATCACCGAAGCTTAAACTTCTGGATGGTCTACTTATCCTCAAGCTGTTTATTTGAAAATGCTAGGTATTTTATTGTTTAATTGCAGCTATACACAAACAAGGATGTGAAAGAGAGGGTAAAATATCATGCCAGGAGCAGCCAAAACTTGGCAACTGTGAATTTATTTATACTTAAAAGTTATTTTTCCAGGTTATTTTCTAATCACACATCGCACAGACAACAATCACTCTACACCACTAAATGTATTCTGCTTTACTACAATCCACCATTCTTTCTCTGTATTGTTTTGTTTTGTTTTGTTTTTTCTCCTCCATGCATGTAATTACTGAGGTGAAGAAAGGTATATTTTGTAATGAATGTCATATTTTCAGTTAGGCTCCATCCAGAAAGTGTTGCCAACTGTGCTGTAAGAATTAAGGATATCACTTTTTTTCCCCAAAAGACTGGACTGAGTGAACTAATTTTTTCTTCCTACTTTGGGAAGCTAAGCAATTTTAATACTATCCTGTTATCCAAGATACTATACAGACAAGGAAAGATCTTAGGTGGGATTTGTTTGAACAAATGCAGACATCTAGAATGTAAACTAATGTAAACTTTTACGGGTATGTCAAGGCAAGAAACTGTGACCTGGCCCCGAAAACTAATTGACACTGCCTAGCTCCTACTCAGCTATGTGCACATAACCTCCTCTTTCGCAAGAGAGAGATAGCTGGAAGAGTCCAAAACAGAGCCAAGAAGTGGAATAGCAACTAATTGGTGTGGCTGCTCAGACATTCGCTTCTTGGCTCACTTTTGGTAAGCAATGTAGGTTTACATTATGATTGAGACTGAGACTGGCACACTAGAATTTCTTTCTTAAGAATGAAAATAGGTACTTCCCAGGAGTTATTAATCCAATAGACAATTAATATTTAATGTTAATCATGTCTTGAGATACCTGTTTCTCACCACAGATCACAAAGGAAGGCTATAGCAACTAGCTGATCAACAGAAATTTGCAGCAGTGACACCTAAAGTTACGCGAAATAAGTCTCAACTTTGTGGACACTAGATGACAGCAGAAAAGGTTCTTTGAAGATGGTTTACTCCCATTCACCTAGGGAAAGCTACTGGATGGTGAAAAGAAGGAGGAAGTAAAATGTCAAGCATGTTTAAAGTAAAGGAATGTAGGGATGCTCTGTCAACTGTGTACACAACTTCAAACAATTTAAGAGTACTATGGTGCATATTTCAGCAAAACCTTTAACACGGTCTCCCACAGTATTCTCCTGGGGAAACTGTCTGCCCGTGGCCTGGACAGGTATACTCTTCTCTGGGTAAAGAACTGGCTGGAGGGCCGTGCCCAGAGGGTTGTGGTTAATGGAGTCAAGTCCAGCTGGTGTCCCGTTACGAGTGGTGTCCCCCAGGGGTCGGTACTGGGGCCTATCTTGTTTAATATCTTTATTGATGACCTAGATGAGGGGATTGAGTGTACCCTCAGTAAGTTTGCAGACGACACCAAGCTGGGAGGTAGTGTCGATCTGCCTGAGGGTAGGGTGGTCCTTCAGAGGGATCTGGATAGGCTGGACTGCTGGGCTGAGGCGAACGGGATGAGGTTTAACAAGGCCAAGTGCCGGGTCCTGCACTTTGGCCACAATAACCCCATGCAACGCTATAGGCTTGGGGCTGAGTGGCTAGAAGACAGTGATGANTGTGTTCAGTTTTGGGCCCCTCACTACAAGAAAGACATCGATGTCCTGGAACGTGTCCAGAGAAGGGCAACGAAACTGGTGAGGGGTATGGAACACAAGTCTTATGAGGAGCGGCTGAGGGAGCTGGGATTGTTTAGTGTGGAGAAGAGGAGGCTCAGGGGAGACCTCATTGCACTCTACAGCTTCCTGAAGGGAGGTTGTGATGAGGAGGGGGTCGGCCTCTTCTTCCAGATAACTAAATGATAGGACTCGAGGTAACGGCCACAAGATGCGCATGGGGAGATTTAGATTAGATACTAGGGAAAACTTTTTCTCTCAGAGAGTGGTCAAGCACTGGAACTGCCTGACCAGGGAGGTGGTGGAGTCACCGACCCTTGTGGTTTTGAAGAAGCACCTGGACAAGGTGCTACAAGATATGCTTTAGTAGCTTAGCGGGTAGTATTGGTGATAGGATGACAGTTGGACTAGATGATCTTGAAGGTCCTTTCCAACCTTGTGTTTCTATGATTCTATGATTCTATATATATGCAAATTCTGTATTTGGTCTTTAGCCAAACATGAGAAAGAGTCTTTGTACCAAAGAAGCCTTTACAAAATGATTAATGTAATCATCCACCCAACCTAGTAATTTAAAATTTTATTATTTTAAAGCATAATTTTAAAATACGTTATAGTTTTAGCTTAGGGGAAAGATGCTAGATATACTTGGATATTCTTGCGTGACGAGTGTAAGATGATATTGCAACTACAGCTTTAAATAAGTATTTTTCACATGAGTAAATCCATTAAAATCATTTCAAGCAATATACTTTTCACCTCATTTTAGGCATCTGTGGTGTAGACAACTACAGCTGAATCACTCACCTGAATTTCCATTTTTAGTCAAAGAAGAAAAATTGGTATTTGAAGGAAGGCACAAATCTTTTGACCTATTGTAGAAAGAGATGCCTACTTCTCATAAAGGAAAAGTCATTTAGGTGACTAACTTGGATGTAGTCTTTTATGTTCTATAGCTATATTCAGTTAGCTGACTTGCATCCTTTGCAATGTTTCTGCATAACTTTGTGTTGTTTTCTTAACCTGGAGAGCTGGAAATTAAATGTTGTATTTTCACTTCCATATCAGTAACAGATGAGCGGGATAATATGCATATTTCAGTGTACGTTTGGGGTTGGGGATGGGGGGAAGAGAAGGGCATATATGTGTATTTATGTAACTCCAAAGCTGTTTTGGACTTTAGTTTTACCTGGACTTAATTTCCTTCTGAGCTGGTTTGAACATAGAGATTCTCAGAAATTGATATATATTTTTAATTATTCTGGCTTGCCAAGCATATCAGGTCAGATTCTTTTTACTCATAAATTGTTTTCTGATCTCCTAAACAGCAGTGCACCAATTTTTTTGCCTTTAGGAAAAGGAAGACTTCTGAAAGGCAAGTTGTTGATTTTTATAAGCACATTTTGAAAGGGAGGCCTTCCAGTTAGAGTGCTGAATGAAGTTATCTTGAAATTTCACACTGTAAAATGTGCCTAGATAGCTACATTGTATTGTAATAATTAAAATTATGTTGAGATAATGTTCTTTACAGCCAACCAAAAACACCTAGACCTGTCATATTTCTACAAAACAACCTCTTTGTCATACGTCTTTCTTTAGTGTAAGTTGATGCTGCACATAGAATAAAGTTACATTTAGGAGGAAATTAATGTGATAAACTTTTTTTTATTAAAAGGGCCATAGAGAACTTTTCTATGCATATAAATATGCAAGACATGTGTAAATAATCCACCCAACCATCCATATGATTTGCATTCATTGATGTAAAACTGGTTGCATGGAGGAGTCAGTACACTATGCTGCAAAGAACATGGTTAGAAAAAAGTTTGCAGAATGGTACTATTTTATCTTGTGTTCCTTTAGGCTAATTTTCACAGTTTTCTGCTTAAATCAAAACCAAAGGAAACAAACTCTCTATTTTCATGGCAAAGAGTACAGTCTATTCTTTCCAGAATAATACATTAATTCCTCCATATTAATACAGCTGCCTGCATCAGATTAGTTGTCTGTGACCTTTCTCTGATAAGTATAGTCCTCAGGACTTTAAAAGTTCTTTATGTCAGTTTGAATAACAATTGTTTTTTGCCAAATCCCCTGCAACCCCCCGCCTTATCCTACAGTCTGGTTGAATTTTCACAAAAAAAAAAATTGGGGTGATATAATGTTGTTGTGATATAATTCCTTTTATACAATAGGATGTGTATTATTCAGAACCAGTAATCTCTGTACTTAAACTCCACCAGTACTCTTACACCTAATTTTGTCCTGTTTAGCTTGTCCAACTCTTTTTGTATGTCTGTTTTCCTAAATATCATATTTTCATTTGGCTAATCAGTTTTCTTTTGACTTGACAAATTTTATATTCTTTCTTTTTTAATGTGAAATGTCTTGGATCCAGTTACAGATATTCAGCAACTTTTTCTCACAGGAGCTAACATTCACTCCAGAATGAAAAAAACAATGTCATATTCTCAGCCAAGATCCGAGATAACTGAGTGTTTTATCGAGATTGCTAGTTTTGGTACATAAAAGAGGAAAAGAAATTTATTTATCACAGATTTTTGGTTCTTCTCTTTTGTATTCCTAGAACTGGGAATGCAGTACTAGACTTGGTATAGCACTGCCTCTAAGTACCGGAGATGCACCTAGTGTAGTAGTATATGTTAAATAAGTACCATTCATTACTTCCCCACAGACAAGGAATTTAAAATCCATCAAATCCTCACATGTGAGGCAGATTGCGATTTACATGTTAAAGTGCCCCTGTGAATTGATTTGCATAGGAAAGACTTCTGGGGCACTGAAACAAAGGATTAGTAAGCATGACAAGAGTGCTATTAGCATAGAGAATACAGATTCTGCTACAACACACCCTTCAAACAATGTAAATATATTCATCAAGAATATATAGATCTTGCTGGGTTTCCTGTCCAGGAAAAAAACAAAGGTTTTGCCTCAAGAGCAGAAATTCTAAGGAGGTAAACGCTGGGCGAGCCTCTAAGAACAGAGACAGGGATCTGCAAAAGGGTCTCCCTTACACCAAACTAAGACAGACTTTTGCGTTAGCTTCAAGTGGTAAAATGTAAACATCTACATTTGAACCAATCTGCTAGATTTTCTTTTATAGACAGTGTATGGAAATAGGAATCAGAATTGTCTCTTGCTGTAATTGCGTATTTCTCTCCATCTTTTTTGTGCTAGAAAATGAGTACAGAGACAGTTGCCTAAGCTCCTGTTATAGACAACGCAGAATTCATTAACACAGTCACCGGAGTCTTTTGGGCTATTCACCCTAACTCAGAAGGGACACAGTTACTTGCAGGCATCTACAGTTCAAACCTTAACCAGTATACTGTAGATATCAGCAATAAAACTCGACTGTGTAAACAGTCTTGCAGCATTTTATGGCTCTGTGGAGCATCCCTCTTCACTTACAACTGTCATGGTTTCACCCTGATGGAACTCCACCACAACTGCTCTCTCACTCCCCCTCCTCAAAGGGAGAAGGGGGGAGAAAGGATGATGGGAAAGAAAAAGGCTCATGGGTTGAGAAAAGGATAATTTAATCAAAGGGGAAAAAAAAAAAAAAAAAGGAAAAAGAAAAAAAAAAGCAAAGGCTTCTTGGAAGCAAATAGAGAAAACAATTATTCTCTGCTTCCCATCAACAAGCAATGTTCAGCCACGTCCTGGGGAGCAGAGCCTCAATACTTGCAGCGGTTGTTCAGCAGGACAGACAACTTCATAATGAGAGCCCCCCTTTCTCCTTCCGCTTTCCCAGCTTCTATTGCTGAGTGTGACACCGCATGGTATGGAAAATTCCTTTGGTCAGTTCAGGTCAGCTACCTTGGTGATGTCCCCTCCCAACCTCTTGCCCCTCCAGGAGGTTTTCTACTGGCTTTGGGGTTGGGGGTGGGGGGTTGGAGAGAGTCTGGATGCTGTGCCAGCACTGCTCAGCAATAGACAAAACACTGGTGTGATATCAGTGCTGTTCTAGCCGCAAGTGCAGAGCACAGTGCTGTATGGGCTGCTGTGGGGAAAGTTAACTCCAGCCCAGCCAGACCCAGTACAATGACTAGCTCCATGAAGCAGCAAATGTCCTGCATGTCTTATCTGTCTGTCTTGGATACCTGGGGAATCTCAAATGGCATTAGGTGCCTGTGTTTACGCATCTAACTCAAAATTTAGAATCACACTTTGCAGTGAATACCAAGAAAGTATTTAAACTATTTAAACAGTTCTAGTCCATCCAAGGAATGGGATCTTGTGTATAGTGTGCAGGAAGGCTTCTTTACTATTTGCAAAGTTCAGTGAAGTCTGTGAAAGAAATCTAGAGGAAAAAACAGCCAACTTGTAAGATACATAACAATTTGAAAGGTGTGAATATTTTCCTACAGTTCCACATGGCTGCTAAGTTCAATGGCCAGTTGTTAGCTATGTGAAGCTATCCACGAAATTCGTAAGTGTTTTCTCCTATGCAACAGCACTGCTGAGCAAGTGTTTCTCCTTCCTTTTTTTGCCTTTACACATGTGAAATAAAATGCTACTAATACCATACTTCTCAATTAAGTCCCATTTTAGAATACAACTTTAGTGATATCCACTGGACTTTCTTTCTAAGTGATTTTATATTTTACCTTTATGTGATGGTAACCTACTAATATAATGTTCTATTAAAGCAGACTTTCTGTGTACTCCACAGAGGAGTTACAATGCCCAGTATAATGGCTATGAGTTTTTATATGTCTTTCTAGTCTTGCTCATTCCATTGTCCTTCTTGATGCAAATGTATTCTGTTTATTTTTATTTTAAATTTAGGAAACATCTGGTCTGAAAAGCCCTTATAGATCAAGTATTTCAAGTGTTTAAAATTGCAAATTGTTTTCAAGGCCTTCAACATCACAATGAGCACTTTCCTGAAGCTGATAATACACCAGAGTGAATGGAGTAAATAAGACCTGGACCTACAGCCAAGACATCCAAATTATGAATTTTAAAAATGAGACTCTTTAAAAGTATTTGAAAAGTACTTACATTGTCTACCTTTAGCCTATCAATAGTAGTTTGTATAGGCTTTGCCTACAGTCAGTAAAAGGGGAGGTTTCTCCACTAGGTGATTCACTGCAAAAAAATAATTTTAGATGCCTGTAGTCACCCCCATCAAAACTGCTCCATTCCTCTGTCTGTAAAGGCAGCCTTGGTGAAAATAGTTTCACTCTGCTGAAGCTAACCTTTGCAAATATTTCCATTTATTCCTCAGGTGTTTGAAGCATTATACTTAAGCAATAACAAATAGTAATGCCAAAACACTGCCAACTCAATGCCACTAGACCAGATCCCAGTTCTGGAGTTTATACTGCAAACTCTGGTCCAAACTTTCACTGCTGTGGTCCCTGCTGTGTATGGGTTCCCATCAAAACCATAGGACTATGTTATAGCTAAGGCAAAGAAATCTTGGTTGAGGTCCCTTCTTGGTGAGATAGCCCAGTGGCCTTTTCTGGGCCACTCACATTTACAAGAAGAGAGGTGACTCCCAGCTGCCTTGATACTCCTCCTAGGCACGCAGGCAGGCAGAGATAGTGGCATGAGTGGTAAATACAGGACTACACAAGAATAGGCAAGACATTGGACTGTTACATGTCACTTTTTTAAGGAAAAGGTGGCCAGAGAAAAGTATCCATCATGCTGTAGGTTACAAGTTGTGCGGAGGTATAAATAAATTCAGGGTCTTTGTATACTTTCATGCTATTCTCATTGAAAGTTCATTTTGGACTTCACCTAACCCAGCTTCTGCTGTTTCCCCTCCAGGAGGTTTGAGTATTAAATGGCATTGATTCTTCCTATGGAGATAAAAGACTGCAAATAAATTAACATTAAGAGGGAAATGCCCTTGAGAAAGCCATTGTCAAAACACTGAGCTAAAGAACATCAGCTTTAAAAGATTTGGCTGAGGTTAGTGTTCTTGATGTCTTAGTATTGTGGTACTGACTGCAAAAGTGAAATTCTTTGTCTTCTGGAACATATTGCCCAAGGCACTAACCCTACCAGGATTCAGAACAGAAGTATCTTTATACACAGGTAGAGTCCCACTAAAGTCAGGTTATTTCAGGGTTAGGTCCCCGTTTTCTCCTTTTTGAAATGATGCTGAATATGAATACTTACATAGGGCTGTTGCTTTATTTAACTGCAAAAATAATATTAGAAAAAATAAGAATGTGGTTATCTAACAAACATTTGTAGATGTTTCACAGTAAATCTTTTGACTCTTAATGGTTGTGCTGCTGAATGTGCAAGAGGACTTTAATAAAAATCGTATTCATTAAGTTATAGGAATTGCTTATTGTATATTGAAGATTTTTAGTAACTTATTTTTATTTAAAAAAACAATAAAAAGCCTGTTCTGTATTTCTTTTCTTCTATTTAGAACACAAATTAGTTGAGGTCATGTTTGTGTTAGGGGAACACAGTCATATTTCTAGAGAAAACACCATGAAAATTTAATCTGTGTCTGAGAGACTTTTGACCTTTCAAAGTTGCAGGGTATTTATTATTCCTATTTTATTTTACATTGGGAGTCCTCACATTCATCTGTTCTCTTTAAATATTTACATCGTAACTTCTCTGGGTAAAGTATCAGGTACTTGCTTATACATAATACACATTATTTGTGCTGCTGCCTTCCTTGACCATTTTCCATTTTGTCAAGGGGTCTTCCAAAACTACAAATAATAATAAAAAAAAAAAAAAATCTGCTTGACTACTGCTTATTAATTATATAGTATAAATTATCTTTAATACAATGAAGTTTGAAGAATAACTTATTGAATGCAAGTGCAACTTTCCATTTTTAATATATTAGTTTCACCTTCCTACTTTACTTTTTCCCCTATGATCATTCACTTTCCTCTATCTCAGGAAATAAATCTAAGTCTTCCAACCTCATTTATACTTTATATTTCATATTTTATTTATAGTCTTTATTTCAATTGACTTTACTGATAATTTATTCCACTTGTTCATTTGTCTTCTTATGAAATACATTAATTCTGTGCAAGATCACTAATTTTCCTCTTTTGTTTATTATGCTTTTTTATATCTTCTAGATTTTAACCCCTTCTTAGGATAAGAACATGTCTCCATGTTCTGAATTGTTCCTTTCTTCTCTATTCACAATTTTGAATTTGCCTTTCACTGTTTTATATTTTATATTCAAGTATTTTCCAATGCTTATTAGATCACATTGAAAAACAGTGCTCTAGTATTATGAAAACACCTAGCTATGTTAATCATGCCGGGGATGGTTTCTTACCAACAACTTCTAGAAGACTTAAAAGTCCTCAAACAACAACAACAACAAAATTCTTCAGGGTCTGATTATTTAAGTAGGCATGCTTTCTAAAGCACTTAAATCATATTTACATTTACTAACATGAACCATAATATCCCAGATTGTTTATTGAGATTCTGTCTTTCTGCAGTAAATAAAAGTATTCATATAAGAATTTTTGTTCAATTATTTTCTCTTACTACATGTACTTTGATTCTTTTCAAAGTCCCCTGGCTGGTTCAAGACAAAGTATATAGGAATAGGTTTTCACATCAGTTCATCTAATGGATTCTTGTTCTCCTTTTTGAGATCCTGTGTGGATCTTCTGTGTTAAGAAAGTATAAGATAACAACTTAAGAAAATATTTTAAACACAATAAATATCTGTATGAACAACATTCTGATTCTAAGAATGCAGCCATCTAAAACATAGGTAACTGGTCCTAAGGGGTCACTTATACTCATTCAGTAATGAGCGTAGAAAGACAGAAATTTCCATACAGGAATGGGATTCTTCCTGTCCTAAGATGAGGATACACACCAATAAATTAAGAAATGCTAAGGAACCCTTCTGGTGGGATCAATCCCATGACTG
>VXAL01013768.1:282-202381 GCA_013399475.1 Chauna torquata
TCTTGAGGTATCTCTTAGTTCCTCAAAGAATAATTCATCGGTGTCGTCATCCTGGCCGGGTGGTCTGTAATAGACTCCCACGATGACATCCCATTGATTTGTTTGTCCCTTAATCCTTACCCAGAGGTTCTCAACTTTGCCGTCACCGACTGCAAGCCCCACACAGTCCAGCCCCTCCTTTACATACAGCGCCACCCCCCCGCCTCGCCTGCCCTGCCTGTCCCTCCTGAAGAGCCTGTAACCGTCTATTGCAACACGCAAGTCACAGGACTCATCCCACCACGTTTCGCTTACGCCAATGATGTCGTAGCTCTGGGACTGGGCCAAGACTTCTAGCTCCTCAAGCTTATTCCTCATGCTGCGTGCATTGGTGTGGAAGCACTTCAAATATGCCTCATTGCATGCAGCACCTTGTAGAGCAGACTGAAGGACCTCACTAGCACACACCAGTCCCTCTGACATTATTTACCTGGAACTATGGCTTGCTTAACAACTGAGAGCCGCAGAAACCGATAGGTTTGCTATTTTCCAGGCTATACCTGAAGCAGAATGAAAACTGGTACCTGCTGTGGAAGTGAAAGCCCCATCTCCTCAAGGGTTTCTTCCAGCCAGTACGGGTCCAGGTCACCTCTGTGGCAAGCACAGCACACGTGCCAGCTCTGCGGGGCTGTGAATAAGGCTGTCCATGGGAAAAAAGTGGGACATGAGCTCAGTGAACACACTTCAAATTTTCTGGAAGTGCAGAATGGAAAAAGTGATAAATATTTTACATTAAAAACAAAACAAAAAGCCAGCAGCACTAGTTCTGTTAATTTAAGTAATTTTTCATGCAGTTAATGTTTATCACAGAAAGCAAGGACTTCTGGTACAAATCTTCAGCTGGTAAAAATTAGCGTATTTCTATAGACTAATGAATCTGCTCTGACTTATTCCAGCTCAGCATTTGACTTTCTACAAATAACAAAATTCTGAGGTAGGGATGTAAGGAAGGAATTAGCTGAACTGGAGCTTGACAGAAATCACTGTTTTCCAAGAGTCCTGGATGTTCAAGACTAGAATTGGCCAAAATGCTTGATGCAAACAATATTAACAACGTAATGCCTTCATAGTTGTTATGTAGTGGCAGTTCAACCCCACTTTGCTTTCAGCGTGTTTGTTCTGCAGTTACTCGGAGCGCAGCTCTGAAAGCTTGCGCTCAGGCTCCAGGCCAGAATCTGTTTTCTGTCCCCACAGTCCACAGTGTGCTTGGCCGCCCAAGTGATGTGGGATCGCTTCTGTTCCCTGACTGGGCAACTGAAGCATTTTAAGGCTGCGAATAGTTAATAACATACTGCCCCATTATGATAATTGCAGCTGCAGGTGTTTCTGGAAATCGGACTTGTATAGAACATTAGAATTTATTAATGTTATAGCACCACGGAACTTCCACCACGGACAAAACCCCCATTGTACTTGGTGCTGTACAAACTCAAAAGAGATGTTGCCTGATTCAAAACATTTACAATCCCAGTACTTTGTAATCCTGTTGTTAAAAAAAAAAAAAAAAAATTACTATGCACTGTGCCTTAGAACTGTGTAAAAAAATGTTCACAAAGCAGAAACCAAGATGCACTGAGACATGCAGAGCTCACTTGAAAATCGTACATGTGTCTGAAACACTTGACCTGCTTTGTACAAATGACCTTCAAGGGTACTGTGATGGATATAGATTTGAAGGGGTAGGAAAAAAGTGCCTTTTTTTGCTTGCTTTCTGTATCTGAAACCATTTTGCATGCATCTGAGCTCTTTGCTTCTCACCCTCATGTTGTCCATTGAAGAAAATTATTGGCAGTGAACTTTGATGCATGAAGCATCTTTTAAAGTCTGATGCTATATAAGCTGTGATTCCCATTCACGTGTTGTGTGTCTATAAGCATGTAAAATGTGCTTGTCGACTTGTTTTCATAAAAGTAATTCACAGCTTCCAATTTATCACATTTTTCCTGGCTATCATTCGCTTTGTTTTCTTTATGTTTACAAGTCATTTTGACAAATAGTTTTGCACTGTTTTTTTGTGTTGATTAGGCATGGGGATTTCAAATTTGCTAAAGGAAGCGTGTTGCTTATTTGCCTTGGAGAACCTGCATGGGTAAATCACATTCCTATCTATCTTTTTCTCATTATGGAGTTAGTTTGCACTAAGCTGCTGCTGAAGTGGTACAGCCTCCATTTTCTTCTCCCATAGACAGGAGCAAAACACCCCAAACAGAAAAGAAAAAGGTAATCTTAAAAGTATTTCTTCTCAGATGTTTTTGGTTAAAAGAATTGAAAAACGTGTGGGGTGGGCATAGAGTGAGGAGGGGAAGACTCACTTGTTGTCACCACAATCTTTTGTAGCAAAGAAAAATACAACCTCTTGACTATTTGTTTCACTTTGAAAAGTTTTTTTGGCCTTTGTATTTTTCGTGGAGGTATAAATCACTTGGTTTGTCACTCCAGAGTTTTGTAAAAAGCTCCAAATGTCTTCCAGAGATGTGTTAGAGACCAGAAAACTGAAGTTTGAGGCTCTTGAGTGGAATCCGTAGTTGGGAAACTCAGAAGCATCCATTAAGAAACATAGGTACTCTACTTCATTTAATTAAAGACAGTACTTAGAATGAGTGACTTGGCTGTGTGAAATCTTTTATCTGTCATGTTTTTGTAAAGAAATGAGACAATTTAAAGGTATGCTAATCTTTCCCATTATTCTGAAGCTTTGCTTTCAATAAGAAAAACTGCCTTTCAAATGCAAGTGTCATAGTTAACACCTCTTTATAAAAGATAAATGATAATGGAAGAGGAAAACAATTACCGTAGTACTTTCAACCATGACGAAAGCCTTTGTGGATGAAGTGGAGGTTCTTAGTGAAAGATCACTACAGACAATGTATCATAAAACAAACAACCAAGAATGTATAAAAGCTAAACTTAACAGATTTTTTTCCTTTTATTTTCATTTCACTTGACTTATTTTCCTGTGGCAGTCAAAATTGATTCTTCTGGTGGAATTAGCATGTTTGTGACATGCCATATCTTTTGCTATCAGAAACGTACTTTTTCAACGAGATTTAAGAACCTGCCGGAGCTTCAGGTCACCCAGCGGAGGACATTTTCTCACCCATTGACTCTAAGGCAGGGAAGCTGTCTCTGAGCCAGGCTGGTTTGATGCCTCTGTTGTGTCCTGCTTTGCAATGTTTGAGCTGAATTTTAAGTGACCAGTAGGGATTCCATATTTTGGTTAAAAAAAAAAAAAAAAAAGTCATAAAAATACCTTAGACCCATTTGATGTTTCCAGCCTTACTGTCTTTCATTCTGTTATCTCAGCATGCAGCTGGCAATGGTAAGGGTCAGTCAGAAGGCCAGATCCAACAAAGGACTCTGGCATATGATTGCATTTAAACAGTAAATATCAGTGTCTTCAAACCATAGGAGATAAGAAGGATGATGTGGTCAAACTAGTGAACTCCAGTGCCTTGGATTCAGATGGTGGGTCTGCCACAGAATCCCTGTATGACTTTGGAATATACCTACCTTGCTGTGCATACCAGTAAATAGATGTATTTTCTTTATATCTTTGTTTCTAGTGAATTCAAAAACAAGTTTTGAGGACCTTATGAGACATTTCTAACTGCAGTAAAGCACACAGTTGTTTTTCTGCAGATTTCCTCAACCGCTCCAGTTTTCTGGACAGATTGGTAATGTATGGAAGTTGGTCTCTGTCTTGAAATAGATACATTTGGGAGCTGGGGTGTGTCTGAGGCTGGTGCTCCCATAGCAGGGAGAGGTGGAAGTGCGGGCAGGTTGGACTGCCTCTGGAGGCCTGCCTGAGGGCCCTGTCAAGGACTGGCCTTGTGGTCTGCACAGAGTCCAGCAGGTTCCACTGAGGTCAAGCCAGGTGTGCTCTTTGGGCAACAGTGGATCATGTTTGCTTAAATATGCTCAGCTGCTTAGGTCTCTGGGGTGTGAAAAGTGGTTCCCAGATAAGCAGCCTGTAGGCTGCCCATGAGAGATTCAAAGCCCATACAGGTTATAGGACAGCTGCTGCTGTGTCTGCCCATCAGCCGCAGTCATAGCTAGGGTCTTCCTCTGTCCTTTAAGCTCCTGCAAGAATCCTGTCTTTAGTTTGTGCAAATTGAGAGGTACAAAACAAATAAATTAACTGATTATGCAAATGTGTAAACAGTTGTGATTTCCTCTGACATATTCTTAATGCAATTAGATGGAATGACTAGCATGGAGTATTGCTCAGTACTCTTAGGCATGTGAGATCTGACCAATAATACATTACTAAGATAATGCTTTCTTATCTGATACGTATGCTGGAAAGATTGATTAGTCTTTGCGTGTAATGCGCTAGGAAGCGTTATTTGCTATAAATGCTAAGTGTTACTCTTACGGAGGCATCTGTGACTCAGTTCTTCGGATAGTTTTAAATAAATAAAAGCCTGTGTCATTAGCAACAACAAAATCAAAAATCACAGGGGCTTACTGAACTACAAATTTGTAGTTGACGCATTTGATTTGTCAAAACTCAAGTAATTAAAAGCAGTAGCTGGAAAATATCCTAAAACTTCAAACTTCAGAAGAGGTCTGAGATTTGGAGCTCTGCAATGCTGAGGACTTTTAGCATTGTATCAGAAAGTGTTTTTCCTCCCCTTTCTTTGCAGCCAGGATTAATATTTTGGCTTTTGTCTGACCTCCTCTCTAAACACAGGAGTATCTGAAACCATGTGAGCATGAAGGGTTTCTAAGGATCCCAAAACAATGAACAGTAGATATCTGCAGAACCTTGTATGTCATCCCATGTACAGAGCTTGTATTTGCAGGAGAGTTGTTACATCCCTTCCCAGCATCATTAGCCTGGAGAATGAATGGGAGGGCCTCAGAAGGCAGATAATTTTATTTGGTTAGTGAAACTTTGGTGAATATAGAAATGCTCTCAGGAACACTTCTTGGGTGACACAGGCTGTTGAAGGTGCTGTACCATCAATCTCCTCATGGGATTCTCTCTAGCTAGGCTGAGATTTGCAAAGGGACTAGTAGAGCTGGGTGGCCAAACTTCTTTGCAGATCCCATGCCTGCCAGGAAATCTCATTGTCTGAGATACTGAGCAGCTGGAAAGGGCTACATCCATGTGGTGATTCGAACACATGCATCTAGCAGGCACTCCTTGCTGCTCTGTGTTGGCTTCGTGAAGTTTTGCACTTCTCTGCCTCCCAGTTCGCGTCCTTTACTAACATACCAAACAATTAAGATCTAGTGAATTGGTTTTCTATTTTAATTCTATTGACGAATTGACAAACAGCAAATTCTACATTCTTTCTCATGAGTTTTCCAAGTGAAGAGATAAGCTTAGCATCCTAATGTGGTATTGATCTGAGCCCTCTGGAATTTGAATTTGCTTGACTTTGTAAAGTTTGGACAGGTAGGATATCTGAACATCAGATGCCAGCCAAACTAGAGACTGGCCTGTTAGATCTGGCTAACTGATAATTAATTGAGCTGTTAATGTATTTGATGAGAACACCTGGGAGTGTTTGGCACAAAAGGTGCTGGAGATGGAGTCTGACAGATGGATGCTTTCCAAATTTAAATCAGGTAGGTCTTAAACAATGATTTATAGCTGAGGAGAGTGGAATGTAAAGTGATGTGATATTTTCCAACTGAAACAGTCTGGTCTTTCTTAAGATCAAGATACAGCATGGCAATGATCTGAGCTGTCTATTAACAGCCTTCATTTCAGCTGGAATAGGCTTTGGTATTGTGCTCTTTATGCTGATGGTCTCCCTAAGCAGTTTGCCATGACAAACCACATAATAGTACGGTTGATGGAGGCAACAAATAGAGCAGTAATAATGCATGTAATACCTCTGTATTGATCTTGGGGTACACTTTGACTTGCTAGCAAACTTCACACCCCAGGAAAATTGATTGCAAGCCCAGAAAGGTTTAATCTTTAAGTGACAGGTACAGAGAATATGAAGAGCTCTTATTCTCCCTAAGCTGCATCTACAGAGATCATCAGTCAGGCAATACTAGGATTTTTATAGCAGCTGTAGTGGTGTGTTGCAGCACATTCATGCGTTAACCAGGCAAGTTAGCAGCACCTCTCTTCTGTAGCATGACGAATGGAACTGGAAAGAGAGGATCGGTTTTCATTTAAGGGTTGTGTATCGCTGGTGAGGCTATAGTGTGCAGGGGCTGGAAAGGAATGGCATGGTATGTTTGACTGGTTGCCTCCTCATTCTCTGCTAATGAAACAGCTTTCCAACTGCATATACTTTTTTGGTTATTGCTTACTGCTTTTGGAGTTAACATCCACTACGGGAGTGGATGCAAACAGTGCTGTATTAACACAAACTTTCTTCTTCCTTCAAAGCCTGGACTTGCCATTGCTGATTCCTTGTCATCCTGGGCTGCTCTAGCTTAATTTGGCAGAAGTCAGAGCTGACTCTGGCCCTTGAACCCAAGCATGTGCTTTATGAAAAGAGAGAACTGACAACCTCCACATAGACTGACTTACTACGTGGGTGGAGGGGAATATACAGCAAAAACTTATTATCTTCTTATTACATCATTCCCAAATATTTTTAACCTCAGTTGTACTAAGATTGTACCCAGAGCTGATTGAAACACCTGTTTTAACACATTCTTGGCTTGTTTTGCTCCTCAGACTGGAAAATTCCTCTGGGGAATGAATGTATTGCTTGAGGAGGAGGGTGTAGGAAACAGAGGTTGTGCAATGCACAGTGAACACTGCATTCCTTTTCTGCACAGTACGTTACCTATGTATATATAGCTGTGTGTGAAAGCTTACTGCAGGTCAATGTTAAGGCTAGAAGTTTTACCATTTGCTTTCTGACCAAACGCATCAGATGAGTATGAACCACCAGAAACATTCATCTACTGGGTGAACTTTCTCCCTTTGTGTCTGATTGCTGTGGAAGTTGAACCAGCATCTGCCCTTCCAGTTATGACTTTGTGCTATCACCATTCAGAGAGGATCTGAACTAACCACTGTGCCATTGTGAAGAATATGTTAAAGATGAGTTTCTCTGCCAATTTCTTCTCAATTGCTTTCATGTGTTTTGTCTGTATCACCAAACCAAAAACATCAAATGCCACTGTAGAGAATATTCATATTTCACAAGTGATTGTTAAATGTACTCACCATCAAATGTGCTGATTTATGCTAAATGGCATAGAAAGGCAGTTGGTTTTTCCATTTAATTGTGTTCATATTCAAGCCATGGCAATTTTTTTTATTCACTTGTGTTCCTAAAAGACTGACTCCCTCTTACCATAGGAAAAAATACTGTCTTGATAGAAGATGAAATGTAGTATTGTAGAATAACTTAGGTTGGTTGTGAGGGGGAACATCAGGATGTTTCTGGTCCAGCCCCCCTGCGCACAGCAGGGCCAAGCTTGAGGTTAGGTGGGCTTGCTCCGGGCCTTGTACAGTTGCAGTTTGAGTGTCTTTTAATGATAAATTGCATAGTCTCTCTGGCTAATCTGTTCTGGTACTTACTCTTATTATTTTTTCCTCTTTTCCAGCTGGAATTTCTCATACTGCAACCTATGTATTTTCTCTTGCTTCTTTCTGCACCTCTAAGAAGCACCAGGTTCTATCTTCTCAATACTCCACTGTTAGGTGGTTGAAGACTGATGAGACTTCCCCTTCGGCCTTCTCTTTAGCTCCCATTTCACCCCCAGGTAGAGCAAACTCAGCTTTTCCCACTGCTCTTCGTGCTCTAAAGTATGATCCGTTACCATCTTAGTGGTCCTCTGCTGGCCTCAGTCCAGTTTGACAATACCCTCATTTTACTGACCTTGGTTTTCCCTCTGTATGTTTGCGTCCGAGTCCCATTTTTAAGTTAATATAACTGCCTTAAGGCTCTCTTTTGCACTTTCAATTTTGCTGAAATGAATTTTTGCTCTACTCAGATTATTTGAAACAGTCTCTTGCTTTATGCGGAAACTGGAAGTGGAAGCAGTGAGAAGAGTTGAGGATAAAGGTACTCAAACTGATTGTTCTCAGAACTCAGTGCAAGCATCACAGTGAAGTAAGCATGAGCTTGCAGAAGTACTCTGAGTATTTGCACATATCCAAACAGTGTTCAGATTTTCCTGTCAAATTCTTATACTTGGTATCCCAAATATCTCTTAATCAGATCAGAGCAATACTATACAGTTGACTGTCTTCTTTTTTCCTCAGGCCCAAATGAAGTTGGTAGATATGTATCCTTCTCAGAGACAATTGGGGGAAAAAAAAATTAAAATCTGGAAATCATTCGGACAAGGATGGAAAATATTTTCAATTTCCTAAGTAGCTGTGACAGTTTTCATGAGTGCTTGCTTTTGTCTGAACCCCCTCGCTCTTTGGCCTTTCGGTGCTCATTGCTTCCCCTCGCAGAACTGTATCGTCAGGCAGCTGTCGTCTACCCTGGATGTGTAATTTTGTTCTTTCATCTAGTTTCTTCCTGTAATATCCATGCTGCGGAATGCTGAAGCTTTTTTCATCGTTCCTCATCCATCTCCCGCCCTTTGGATGCGGTGGGTTTTTCATTAAGCTGCTCTCAATGGTTAAAGTCTGGAGCAGTCTTGCTGATGCTGAGTTCCACAGCAGATCAAGGACTTGCATCAGGGTGTAAATGTTGCGATGTCCTGATTTGTGAGCATGCACTGCTACCTGAGCAGCTCAATCTGGTGTGCGTGGCTTTGGGCACAGCCTGGCCAGCATCACAGCGTAGCTGACCCATATCCACAAGTATGTTAGACAACATGTGTAAGCTCTCCATCAGCAATCCGCAGGGTCTCTGCAGGGCAGCCGCCCCCTAAGACACAACTGGCAGGATCCTACTGAAATCGTGGTACAAAACTCCCATTAGACTTGATTTAGGGACCTGAACCAAACTTCTATCTATATAACCTTTTTTTCTGGCTTTGCTTGTGAAGAGTGTTAGAAGGTTGCTGTTATTTTTGGAAGTGACTTTGGTTGTGCGGAATTATCTGTTAGGAGCTGAAATACAACTGTCTCTTATTTGAGCTGGAGGTGTTTCTATATAAAAGCTTCTTTAACTGGTGGCTCTATTGTAAATTTAGTTTGGGGTTTTTAATATTGAAGTCTACCCAGCATTTAGTATTAGTGAGAGTGAAATTACATGAATGTGAAATGGAGGAGTTTAAATATTCAAAGGGCAGTAAATGAATTAGGTTTCATTCTCCCATTGAAGGAACTGTTCTCTATGTTTCTCTCCAGCATTTTATGCCATACATACATTATAACTTCAGACTAAGGATACATAATGCATTCAGGCACCATTTCCAGTTTTTCCTTTTTTTCAGTTCAGTGTCTCGCATAGCTAAAAAATCAATTTGTTATTACATGAATTGCTGCAGGACATAAAGCTGTCTATGTAACTAGCCCAATTAATATTTTTATGCTGTATTTTAATCAAACATAATAGCTAGGCTGTTAAATATGACTGCTCATCAGTATTTTCCAATGGACCTTATTTCTTGTGATTAAATTATTATTGCAATCCATCCTTGTGCCATTCCACTACCTTCATATTGAAATGAAGCGTTCTCAGCAGCAGCTGAGAGACTGGGAAGTGGGAATAGTGGGGAGATGGTGGAGACTGCCTTACTGTCTTCAGTGAACAAACTAGTCCTTGGTAAGATGTTCAGCCCAATGGAGAACCCTGAAGTTGTCTGTGGGCATTTCAGTTCCATTTCACTGGCCTTCTTGTTAGAGAAGATCTCTATATCTATGTTTTTGGTCACTTTAAAGCCATCTGAAGCATGGTTTGCTCCTTGCGGGACAGATGGAGGCACCTGGGCCTTCCTTGTTCTGTAGTTTACTCTAATTCACTCCAGTTGCTGCAGTGTTCAGAGGGGCATGATCCAGACGAAGGCTGTGGCAAAGCAAAACACCCAGGCCATTTCTCCCTGTCTCTTCTCACCCCTGAGATCAAGGCTGAGTTTACATAGGCATAAATCTACTGGTTCTTTGCAAGCAGAGAAATATGAAGAGGTTACTGTACCAAGTCAGGTATTTTCTTTCCCTGGTGAAGCACAGAGGCTCAGACTTAGTAATACATTCTATAAAAATAATGCTTATACATTTTATTTTGCATTCTCTTGCAAAATAAAATGCAGTTGGAAAATACAGTCTTTGGCATGTAATCTCTTTTCTATCTCAAAGCAAAGAAAGAACGGGGCCAAGGGCTCTACCTGGGGGCATAACACGCTGCGGGGCTGAGAGGCGACAGTGCTCCATCGGTCTGCTTGAAACAATGGCAAAGCTGAATACAGAAATAAGTTCCTGGAGATTATCACAGTAACAGTTTGCACTTTCACTACCAACTCTTGATCACTGTCTCAAATAACTTGAGTACTTTTGGATGTGCTAAATCCATAGGCATGTGAGTATGTGTGGCCAGTCATAACTTGCAGAGAATCAGTGCTGGAGAGAGCTTTGGTAGACCACTAGCCTGATGATGCGCCGGCTATTTTGACCCAAGAGACTATCTTGACCAGCTTTGTTACAGTTGTTTATCATTTAAGTCAAGCAAATATTAGGCTAAATTTTAAATATTTGTGTGTTATTTGTTTGTATGCAGATGTGTGTGGACGGGAGGCTTTTATCATTCTTTTTACCTACAGCTTCCAGCACTCCTGAGTAAATTGAGCATTGAGTAAATATGGACTTGAAGGATTGCCTTGAAAGTCTGTTTGCTTGTATTCTTACTTTCTCTTTTGTTTTCTATCCTTATTTCTAGTATTTTAGCACTAGAGAAAGAAGGAAGAGATGGAATGGGTTAAAAAAAAAAAGAGAAAGGAGGAGAAGAAAGAACCTATGTCCAACCTAGCAACTGTATAAAAAAGAAAAATCCAGTTCAACCAAATTCTCAATTTGTCCAATGCCTCAACTTTGAAAACAAAAGCAGTTTTGATTTTCAGGAGATTTGAGGTTGCTGTACT
The DNA here is from genome assembly GCA_013399475.1 of Chauna torquata. NCBI lineage: Eukaryota > Metazoa > Chordata > Aves > Anseriformes > Anhimidae > Chauna > Chauna torquata. Next base: position 11,287 of record VXAL01013768.1, read on the forward strand.
GAAACTTGGAATGAAAAAAAATTCTGTTAAGGTATCCCCTTCTTGTCAGAAAGACCCTCTGCTGAAGAGGTCTTGAATGAGAAACAATAGAATGGTGGAGAATTCACCTGTTTCACCAGCCTCGGCTCCTGCATGGAGGTTCCCCAGCCCATGCATTGATCACACATACTCTGGGTGAGCTCTTCAAACCCTTGCTGCTCTTCACACCCTCCACAGTTACAGATCTTGCATTAATTAAAATAAGTGGCCTTTTTACTTTCTCCAGAAGTCCCGTCACTGTGTAAATGCAGCCTAAGGGATATTTCTTTTCCTCTCCCAGCAAAGATTGCATAAGGATTGCTAGCACGTGGATGCAGTGCGTGGTGTGCGGCAGCCAAATAATCATGGATTTAAGAGTCCCTCAGCACTCATTCACACGCCAGACTGTAACCGCTCTGATTTTCCCCTTTCAGCAGCTGCAATACCCAGGCACAATGGGGTGAGTTAAGGTTAAGGATGTCGTTTCAGCTTTAACTTGGAATGTCCTAGCTTTGATGGCCCCAAGCCAAATCCTTAACATTATTTTAATGTCGTTTTTCTTCTTCGTTTTATGTTTGCATACATTTAAAAACAGAGCAGGGGTTACTTATGTCACAGCTGTGCATACTTTCTAAGGCCAATGGATAAATACAGGCTTTATACTCCAAGAGGAAACTTTTTGTAGGACGTAAAATACAAGTTGGTTGAGAGTTTGGTTGGTGGATGTGATTGGCAGCTGGTGCAAAGAGCTCTCCCTCTCCCTTGATTTGGATGGAATTGGGCTGATTTATCTCTGCTGAGGATCTGGCCCTCTGTTCTTCTCTAAGCTCAGAACATTTTTCTGGCTACTTGATGTATATTTTTGTTTGTATAGAGCTATCTCTCTTCCCACCCATTTTCCCTTCCTGTCTTTCCAGATTTAGGATTTCATTTTGCACAGATTGAATCTATTTATCTAACTTTTTTCTAAAGAAAAATATTTATTTATTTTTAAGCCAAACAAGTGCTGCATGTTTTGCATTGGTACCCAAATAGCTGGGTTGAGATCTCAGCTGAGTGAAGTTTTTCAATTTGTTTACTGGAATCTTCCCCAACAGCTTGACTAATTCTTTTTCTGATCAGGATTAATGATGTGTTCAACAATGTTTTAGTCTATTTTTCTGGTATTGAACCAATATCTCTAATATGAAGCTTCAAAGTACAAAAATGTTTTAGAACCTTTCAAACAAATGTTTGGGGATTTTTAGAAGGAACATATATTTTTCTCCTTTTTTTTCCTAGATCAAAACTTTCAAATTTTTCTTTTTCTTTCAAACAAAGTTTTTGCAAAATCTGGAAGCCACTTTTTCGACCAAAACAATATGGGATTGTGGTGGAGGAAGATCACAGGGACACAACAAATGCAACTTTTAATTCTAAATGTGTAGTTACATGGCAAAAACAAATGATAGCAAGTCTAGTTGAGACTAGCGCATCGTGTACCTGGATCAAAATTCAGAGAGATCAGTGGAAAGTTTCCCACTGACCTTAATAAGCTTCAGGTCAAGCCTTAGACTTGCAAGATGAAATTTATTTCTTTGGCATCCCTCTATACACTGGGAAGCCATCTCAAAAGCTTAGAAGCTCAGCAACAGTGCGTTCCACCCCCACCCCCCCCACCCCCATATTGTGACTTGCACTGGTTTCCTGCACATCCCTTCAGAGCAGCGGAAGGTTTGAATGCGATGTTCATTTACAGATGCACAGCGCGAGTTCCACCCCGGCGCTCCTGCGTGTGGTTCCTGTCCTCCGGGGCCACAGGGAGATGAAACATTCATGTCTTTTTGGCCCCCAAGGGCAGCTAGCTGCCTAAGTGGATTTTTTATGCAGTCACGCTATCCCTGCCATACCCAGGCTTTTCAGGTGAGCACTAATGCTCAACCCAAAGACATAATTGCAGCATTTATCATCAAAGTAATACTGATTTGACTCTCCTGGCAGATGGATTTTAAAAGGATTCTCCTTCGTGTCAGTGCTAGTACAGCAGTTGCTGCGTTCCTAGGGGGAAAAAAATTGTTGCGTACTCAGTTCTTTAGAATTCTGTATTCTTATTAAAAATACATACTCTGTATTTCTGAATGTAAGAAAGGGAAAAAGAGAGAACAAAGCAGCAAGAGGGAGGAGGAAGGTCCTATTCTGAGCATCTTGAAGGTTTATTCCTCTTGGATGTTTTGTTCACAGAATTCTTCAGCCAAGAGCAAAGAGACGAGTGAAGCATGTAGTCCTGCCTGCATGCTGCTATCCATATTAGTGTGAGTGAATGCCAAAACCAGTAGTTTTCTGAGTGGAGGGGGTATATGAGGTAAGGCTTCAAGGGGCAGTTTCCTGCTTTGTTGGAAAGAAGCAGAAAGCCATTTTGTATCCTGTCAAGCTGAATGCTTTTGGTCTTTTTTTTTCCCCCCGTTGTCTTAACTGCTGCATCTTGCTCGAATGTAAATAACAGCTGAAGGTCCAGAGCCTCCGCGGGAGCAAGCGCAGCATGGTGAGGCTGCATGGGCAGGCAACTGCAGTTTGGTCTTGAGTTGTCCAGTCAAGCCCATTCCGTTTTCACCTTAGCACTGCAGCATGTTGTCAGTTAAAATGTTTGCATTCTCCTTGCAAGCTCTGGAATTCTCTCTTATGCTTTAGAATGTGATTATCTCCCCCGTTTTAATGCTGGTTATCCATTGATGTGCCAGAGCAGATCCAACTTGGCTCCTACCAGCTTCTCTGCTGCTCCGGTGCTCCAGGGCCTTCACGAGCTGATCAGCAATTAGGACAGTAGCTTCTACTTCATGCGCTTTCCTGTAAAAGGCGCAAAAACTCAGAAGCCATTTCGAGTGCCAGACTGTGCTGAGAGCCGCATGGGGTTTGTGTGTGATGTGGAACTTTTTATTCTGGAGGATCCTGAGCTGAGGGTCATACCTGCTCTGGCAAGCCAATCAAAACCTCATTGCTTTTTAATGTATAGTTGTCATGTATGGTGCTGCTGTTCATCACCCAGTAATTTCTGTCTTGGTTAAGGGCCATAGCTTTCCATGTCCTGACCCAGCAAATTGCTTCAGACGTGTGTTAGAGCTGGACACAGATTCTTGTTATTTCTACACATACACGCACATTCATGCTTGTCCCTGTAGGACAATTCTCATCTTCCGTATGCCCACTTCTGTAGATACTTCAGTATCTTTCAGCAGTGACCACAGGTTGTGCGGGGATCTATGTGTGGCACCTGCAACAAAAAATGAGGAGGAATCAGAGCTTGTAAAAGCAAAACAATCCAGAATAAGCATCATGAAACTGTTAGTTTTGCACTTTCAAGGAGTTGAAGTTGTAATTCTTCTTCCCAATGGAAGAATTAAACAGTGTCAACAGTTTTCCACAGAATAGAAAAGGCTGTGTTTGGAAAAGCACTTTATTTCCCCATAAGAAAACTATTTATTCTGAAAACCAATTTCAGCCATCTCTGGTATGATGCGAGCTTCACTCTGCAATAACCTATAGTAACCTGAGAATACAGGGAACTAAAAATAATTATTCTTTCTTCTCTGAGGTAGTGTATGTTAAAAATAAGCAGAAGGCTGTTATACAGGTGCAGGCAACAAGGACATTATCTTAGTGCCAGCCCTGCAGCAGGGGTGTTTACACATCCCTTGCAGGATTCAAATTGTTAGTTTTTCTTTTGTGAGTCTTGTTCTTTAGCCTGAATGAAAAAGCCATCAGTGATGTGAGAATGCTTCTTTTGAATAGTGGGATCCAGTACCAAAATTTGCATAAATCCTAATTTAGGAGGCAACTTTTGCTGAGTGACTTTTTCCATGGCACGTGGTTTGTGGGGTGGGAAAGAGTGTGTCTCAGACACCGTCTGGTGAAATTACTGCTTCTCTTAGGCAAGAGAAATTCATCCTAATTTACTGAATCCCACAGCAATTCTTTCTGAAACAGCCACACTTCTGTTGGACGCAATTTTAGCTGTTAGTAGAAATTGAAGCTATGTCTAAAAGCTTGAAACTATGACTGAAAGGAAAACTAAAAGCAAATTACTTGGCTTAAACTAATACCCTTTAGTAGAGAACAGTAGTGGAGTTGCATTTTCTTTGGCATAGATGAGATTCACTCAGGCAGCTTATGGAGCAAAGGTGGTTTCTGGTAGATGGCTGCCCAGGAATAGCTCCTGTCCTAAGTGAACTAAACGGCACCATCCCAAACCAATCTCCAGTGTTTTTAGCTCAAGGACGCAGGACCAAGGACACACTACAGATACTTCAAGCAGGTCACTTCAAATGTACATTGAGTAGTTGTAGTTCTTAGGGCATGCTGAACTGTATCATGAATTAAGTCCAAGCCTGAAGAAATGTTAGGAAAGAATAACATGAATACTTTTTCACATTTAGAAATGATTATTCTCTTCAACAGTAGTAAACAGATGGTATACTTTGGCAATGTATATTTTTTTTAGTCGGGGAAAGTACCAATCATGCTGAACTAGTAAAGTCAACTTTCACAGAGTGAATCTGGTCAGATTAATGGTTACGGAGGGAGTATTTGACTCGAGACTAAATAAATAGCACCAGCAAACTTGCTGTCGTTGTAGTCCTGATCAAAGCCCCCAAATTGTCCAAGAGAGGCAGATGGACTCACCCAGAGCTCCATCCATTTGCATCAGTGATTGAAATGTATCAGAGTCAGAAGTTCAGTGCATAGAGAAATGACTCACTTCTCTTTTGACTAACAATAAATTCATTCAGCTGAGGTGGAGACAAGTCATATCTGATATCATATTTTTATATCCTTTTTGCTTATTATAATTTATTTTCTTCAGATTGATATTGCACAGAAATATGATGCATTGTTCTGAAATTAAATTTGAATCTGTATCAAGGCAATTTAATCCCACTTGGAGTTGATGCATAAAGGAATGAACGTAACCTTCAGTAATTCCCTTGGTCATAGTTGGCTTTTTCTTGTGCACAACAATTTAAAACAAAATCACTTTCTCTAATGAGAGACTATAAATTATTACTTTAATGAGATGCGTGATGTTTGAAGAGTTGAATTCCCACATTCCTCTTATCTGTAAGCCTGGGTACCTCCGGGGATGGGGAAAGAGCCACAGTGCTGAATTACTGTGTTATAACATCGCTTAGTATTAGGATGATTATTACAATATCATTAAGTCCCAGGTGGGAATCTGGACTTCAGTATGTTGACTATTGTTTCCATCTAATGCGAGAGTCTTAAAATGCTTAGAACTGAAACAAAAATTGGGAGGGGAACTTGGACCTGCCCAAAACCAAAGAGCAATGTGGTGACGTAGTTTCTCAGTTTCTCCTATGAGTGCACTGCTTTACGTTTCACTAACTTATTTTTTACAGAGATCCTGACATCTACATTCTTTCTTGCAAAAATGCTATTTGGAAAGGATTATTTGCATATTTTCTTAAATAACTAGCAGGTTGTAATGTGGTATAAACAAGGATCAAAAAGCTCAAAGTGATCATTGTGAAGTCAGTTCCAATCTGCTGTAGCGTGGGCCGTGGTAGCTCCACAGAGTGAATCCCCTCTGGTCAGGGGCGAATCGTAGGGAGAGGGTGAGGGGTAGCAGGAGTCCTGTTTTAATTTAGAAATTGATAAAGTGGAGAATCCAGCATAGCCTTTGGTCAGTTATCCTCATGATTAGTGTCTGTAATGCCAAAAAAAAAAAAAAAAAAATCCACTTTTTACATTCGAATGTGTTTAGTGTGTGCTTCCAGGTGCTGGCAGGTCTGGTGCCTGGTCCCCAGGAGCAGCAAATGCTCTGTGTCCTCATGTAAGGGTTGAGTGGGAGCAATCTGGGCTGGGTGTCCTCAGGCTCCATGTCACAGCTGTTACTTCTGCTTCTTTCAGGGCCGCCATGAATTTCTCTTCTCCTGACTTTGCCCTGCAGTGTGTGCGTAGAGCTGGAGGGAAGAGCTGCCGGCAGCATCGCCACTGTGCTGGCAAGGCAACGTCCCTCCACAGCTCTCCTGGCCTGCCGGGGATGGCTCTCACCTGTGCGACTGTCCTGGGCAGTTTTCAGATATTTTCAGAAGTCAGGTCAGGTTCTGCCAGGAGCAGGACAGTTTGTGTGAGGTGGAATGTGGCTGCAGTACAGTTGCCACCAGTGAGACAAGTACAAACTTTGAATAAAGGTCATTATGTAGGTAATCTGTGAAGAAATACAGACTTGTGGCCAAAGGAGCTTAAGCATCTATATGGAACCATGACTTATACACACATATATATTTAAATACACATTTACATACTAAATACGTAGCACTTAAGATATTGATTATGTAATCCCATATTGACTATCCCAATATATTCTTTCATGACATTCATAAAATCAATCCTAAGTAATGTGATAAGAATACAGAATGACTGCTAGGTTATTCTTTCTTGAAGAAAGGCGGTTTGTCTTGTTTGTTCTCCATAAAGTCTCCAGTTGCTGGTATGATAGTGAAACAAATTAATGTATTAGCATGTTTATAAACCAGCATATGTTCTTGTGTACCATTTCTGCTTTGAGTCAAATGTGTTACTGGTCCTTCACCTCTGCCAAGACCAGCCCAAGGCAGAGCTGTCTCAGCAGACTTTGTGTATGTCTCGTCTTTTCAGAAGATGTGTTCTTTGTGATGCGGACTTTCATTTAATATGTATTTATACAGCACTTAGCATCATGGAAATCCTGATCTGATTGATTTCTAGCACATGGGCAAAAGAAATGTTATGTAATAATAATCATTGTCCCTTGTTGCCTTTCAGGCACTTCAAAATTTAAGTAGACTAGATTCTTAAAAGAGGGCTAATATGAAAATTAAGTAGAGTTGTTCTGCATAGAGAACCGTGTTTCTCAAATGCTTTCAAAACCATAAAACAATCTGTGAGTAGCCAACAAAAACGTGTGTTAACAATGGCCAAATCAAACAGTGATTCAGAATTTGAATTAAAGGTCATAAAAAGGGAGCTCTGGAATTAATGTTAATAGCAGTTGAGAGCTGTTGAATAGATATTTTAGCTTAAAATTAAGCATTAGTAAACATTTATTAAAATTTAACTCCATAAATACTTTATAGCTAAAAAGCTATAATAATGGCTAGGCTGGATGGAGGCGTGGACTATTAGTGCCTATTCTTTTGAGTTAGATGCATCACCAGGGGGACTCAGATTGGTGTGAAAAAAATTCTTAGGAAACCATATTTGCAATATGGTAAAGAGCTATATATCTTACAGTAAGGACCTTGCTATACCAGACTTTAAGATACTTGTGAGAAAGTTAAATTTTCAAGCTACTACTACGAGAGTTATCTAACTGATTCCTCTACGCTAAGGTCATATCAGGACATTTTCATTCTGACCTATCCCAGCTCTCAAGAGTTCTTCATGGGCAAGATCTGGTGCATGAGATAAATGGCAGCTGCTCAGAACGGATGGCTTAGTGACTAATTTGGTTCTTGACTTTAAATCTGTGAAAAATCCAAGGGAGATGCCAAAAAATGAGAGTCAAACATGTCAAGTGTTTACATTTATGGATCTGCTGAAAATACAATTTTAAATGGTTTTGCAGACACTGAACATTTTTCTCTGCAGAAATATAAACCTAAGTGCTTCTTTACTTGGCAAATTAACCTTTCCAGAGATCTTCATTTCCTTCTATTTCTCCTATTCAGTGTCATTACAAATAATTTTGCATGATCTTGATGTTTAGAACCTGAAGTTGATATATCAGAAAGAGAGACAATAGCTAGCTAAATAATAGAGGAATAGATGGGTATGACTCATGAAGTTAAAGAAAATTAATCTGTGGAAACAAAGCTGTGTTTTAAGTGACTAGTAGGAACTGCTGCTGTTGGGGATGGGAGCCCTGCAGCGCTTCTCAATGCATCTCTGAATTGCTAGACTATTACAGACATCCAGATATCCATACATGTAATATCTAACAAAATGGAGTTCCAAGTTTGAATTGCGTCTCTGGTAATTTGCCTAATAAAAGCCATGGATATGTTAATGCTAAGTGGGAAGGAACAGTACATGTCGGCAGGCAGTCAGCAAATGCCCTTTCGTAGTAACTGCACTTATTGAGGATAATGGCCAGATGAAATTACCTAATTCTTTTTTGTGAATTTCTTTACCATTCATTGACACGTTGTAGGGTTCTTTCAATTGTTTCCTAATGAGCTGTGAGAATGCGAAGGGTACGAGTGATTTTTAGTTGACCTCGTTGGTCTGAATTCACATCAGTTGGAGATGTTGTAGTGGTCAGTTATCTGTTTCATTTCAGGAACTGCTCAATGTGTTTTAATAATTCACTGCTGTGCATAGATCACTCAATGTTTCAGATAAAAACACCTTGTCCTTAAAATGCACTGGATGCCTCTTTTCAGACAGTATGTGATTCGAGGGCTCAAAAGCTTGCTAGGGAAGCTAGAGATTTTCACATGGGTGTTTACATACACAAAAGACCTTCTTATGCATCTTGAAGTCTCAGCTCAAGTATCTGCTGGCATATGTATATAGCCAGGGGAAAATGTGTGTTGCTTTGTCTAGCTTGCACGTGAACCTGAGCCATGGCCAGTGGAGAACTTGCATGGAAGATGTTTGTAAAATGAACTATGGGATGGGAGCAGGGGTTACCATGAAGGAAGACTGTCTTGCTACTCAGTTTGATGTTGTATCAGGAGCACATTATAGTATTTTTCAGGACAGATCTGGTGGTTGGAGTTATCTTGGAAAATTGTGAAATAAAAATTCTTCCTCTGGGTTGCAAGAAGAACTTTTACAAATGGTGAAAACTTAGTCCCAGCATACTGGCGAAGTTCCAGAAGGCATAAACTTTATTCCTACCATGACTCTTTCATGCAATTTCCAGTAGAGATGATAAACTCGATCTCTTGTTGCTGTACACGAGGAGCTGTTGTGTTTGACATCTGTGGTGACTGCATTTTGATGGAAAGGTGCTAAATAAGTTCCATTGTAGTCCTTCTGGATAAAAATACGATGCAAATTTATTCTTTACATTGGATTTGTTTTTGCCCCAGCTGACATGACAGTAGAGGAGAAGTGGATCCTCAGGAGATGTAAATTATTGGATGCACGTTTCTATCTGCCAAGAATCTGTCCAGGATGTCTTCAATTGTACTGTTCAAGTTGTAATCAGACAGGGGCGTATCTCAGTCTTCCAAGGTCTCTTTGTCAAGCACTTGGTTCTTCATTTAAACCGTCTTCTGAGCCTGGAAGAGTTTTTCTTGGCAGGCCTGAGAGACAGTCACCTTTAAAAGTAGCTTGCTCTTCCCTGTGGATTTGAATTTGCACTTGCATATTAGTATTAAGTGTTGTTTCTGTGCTACTGCAGTGTGGTATTCTGCCAAGTATGGTGCATGTTCTGCTGTGTGGAGGCTGAGACCTGCTGGTGTTAGGAGACAGGCAGCCTGGCACCATCCCACAGTGGAGCTGTGGTGGTCATCCTCACAACACAGAAATAGGAGAGATCAGCATCTTCGAGGGAAGCGCTGACTGTCCTGAACTTCCCTGGCTACTGCAGATCTCCAGTCCAACAGGTCAGCCAGCAAAACATGCAGTCACCTAAAATCCTTTTTGAGAGCGTTTTATTGATAGGCTACTAGTTCATACCATATGAATAACTTAATGCAAATAAAAATCTGCAATAACTGAAAGGTCATGTAGGCGGCAAAAATGAGCTTCTGAAGCTTATGAAGAGCTCTCCCTCCAAATAAATGGGCAGATTTTGAATTTTTGGAATTCTCATTTTTGGAAAATTTTCAGTAAAAATATTAATATCTTCATGGACAGGAATAATCTGGATTATTACAAACTTCTCATGAGAAGGGCTTTGTTTTTTGTTGATATTTTTATCCAACAACAACGAATTCTAAATTATATAATAGCTTGAAATTAAGCTAATTTTAGAGAAAGAAATAAGTGATCTAAAGCAAAACAGGATATTTTTAAAGTTTAAAAGCAGAGCATTTCACTTTACCCAAACCATTTTTTCTCAATTTCCTCATTAGCTTTTTGATTCATACAAACTTTCTGCAGTTTCAACCTTCATTGTCTTGTTCAGGATGGGAACTGGACGAGAGGGAGAATCCTCAAAATCCTGAAAACCTGTTTTGCCCAGAGCTAACAGCAGGAGAGAAAATCGCTCTAGGTGACTGAGAGGAGGTAGATACAGTGTGCCCACTGCTGAAAGTACTCCAGAAAGTCTCATCTGCCTTACATCAATGCAAATGGAATTAACTTCCTTCATACCCCAGATGCTGGTTTGCAGTCAATATTTCTCATGACTGCTATTTTGTTTGCATTTTAGCTAGATGAAGTTCCATTACAATTAGTTCTTAAGGCTTCCTGAGGAAGTTCCTTCATTCTGAGATCAGGACGGCTTTGCGCTGCTGAAAAGTTTCTAAGGAAAGGGGAGCCAGCAAAGCAGAGAGCTTGTTAGCAAAACTGGTCTATGCTTTGGATTGATTTTGTTTTCTCTAATGGCTTGATCATAACAGTTGCACTCTAATTTTTGTACAGGGTTGTGCACATTTCAGGCAATGTAAATATATACATTGGCATGCTTATTAGCTCTGCTGTTTAAGTTACAGATATTTGATAGTGTATAATAAAACCAAGTGATCCTGTATACCATTTGTCATGCTGAGCTTGGACTCATCTCTTTGTACTCCCATTCCACCCTTTCCAACTTCATTATATTCCAAATGCTCCTCCTTGCTTGGAGCAAAATCAATCCCCATTTTGCATTGGGTGGAAGAGGAGAAATGTGTGCTGGGATTTTTCTCAAAGCACAGAGCTGCATGCAGACTTAATGCTTGCTTAAATGATAAGTGTGGGGCTACCCCATGGGGGGAACATTGTGAGACAGCTGAGGTCATGGTCACAGCCGCAGCCCCCATGTACTAAACTGTAGAAAAGTGGAAATATGAGGGGCCCTTTCCACTTATCAGGAAAGAGTACTACTGTGAACTTTGCTTCCCTGAGCCACCATACGGTGCATGCAGAATAAGTCCCTGCAGCTCTGAGAAGTGATTTTGTTTAATCATCCCTTCATTTCAAAACACCATTTTCCCCACTGACCCAGTCTGTGTTTCCCTTGCTGAGAGGCTGGCTTGTGTCACTAGCTAAATTCATAAGGCCTGTGTTGGCATGGTGGTGGAAGGTGTATCTTTCTAACTCAGGTGAAAGTCACTAGCTGAGGTTTAGGGGGTGATACATACAGCTACAGGACCTCAGAGAGGTTAAACAATGTGGGTTTCTAATCCTATGTGGAGGTAGGTGCTGATTTACCTGTATAACTGGCTAAGGTGGGATGCCAGTGGTGAAGCAGAGAGAGATGAAGCTCTAGTGTAAATGTCAGATGTCCCCAAACTGAGTCTACTCTTGCAGGAGAGCATGCTCCACAGCTTGTGCCATGGAGAAGGAAGAAGTGCCTCAGAGACCACCTCCCTGCCACGGTAATCCCAGCGTGGGTGCATTATTGGGCTGCGCATTGTTCTGAGGGGTGTCCTGGGCCCTCACCTCTTCTCTTCCCACAAGGACCAATGGCTGAGGCAAAGCCTTAGAGTTTTACTCTAAAACTTTTGAAATTATCCAGCATTGCCAAAAGAAAGGATTTGCTGACAGTCACAATCCTATTGGCAAACCTAGGTGGATTTATGATCTTGGGTGGAAACCAATTTGAACTATAATTTTACATGAATCTGATCCCTCTCCTGAGTCAGGCAAAACTTTGTGATTCTGGCTGATTTTTCACACTCGACTTTTGAGCACTTCTGTTCAAATCTGAACTGAAGATAAATTCTGGGCCCATGATTCTGTGTAAGCCAAGACCTCAAGCTCATGCAAATAGGTACCGCTCTGTTCCCTGCTTCTTAATCTCTCTTGAGCTACAGGTTGTATTTCTTGATGTCTCCTGCTTGTTTGTCTTTTCCCCACGGAGCACATCGGGAGTTAAACGTATGCTCCAGAACATGAACTGAGGACCATGTTTAAAACCCATGCTGCTATCTCACGTTGTTATGACAATGAAATAATGGTTACTAAAAGCACTGCAGTATTACCTCCCCTACTCCTCTTAGCACCTTCCACCACTTACCCCCCGCAGAAAGCTGAAGCCATTTGGGAAACAGCAGTTTTGGGTATTCTGAGTTTGGTTTCTGCTTCTGCTGCAGACACTTAGTGTGAACATGGAAAATTACTTCAGGGTTGCCTACATGCAGGCACGCGTAAGAGTTAAGTGGGTGCAGTCAAGTCCCCTGCAGATTTTCTGCATGCTGCAGCCTCTGTTTGTAAACAGGAATACACATAATAGGTTGAGAAATCAGCTCCAAAACAACAGGCATTGTTTGTGTGCTGAGTAACTCTAGTGATCAATTAGGATCTGGAAGAAAAACATGTTGTGTCCAGATGAATGTAAAACCAGAGCCTTTCCTGCCAAAAACTCCAACTGATACCTTTCGAAGTTCTGGAAAGTATAGCTAACATTTGTTTTTCTCTACTTGGTTTAACATCTGAGAGTATTTTTTATTTTTGAGCAAACTAATGAGCAATGTTATAAAAACAGTGACATATCAGGTGAATGCTGGGCTAGTTGCCACTCTCACGACAGGAGCGCGACGGGGTGGTGGTTGCACTACCCAGAGCTAAGCCCCATGAGCTGCACCAGTCCCATTTTTGCTGGGCAAAGATGGGCCTAGGCTTGACGTGGTGTGAAGGTGGTGGTGTGAGCTGTCGGAGCACGTGTCATTCCACCTTCTGGGCAGGGTTTGTCTGTGCGCACTGCAAACGTGTATGAGAGCACTGGGTCTGGTGGAGCTCTGTTGGAGGATGTGTAGGGTGCGCTGCAGCGTGGCCCCTTACTGGCAGCTGATACTTGTGGGTTGACTTGCTGAGCACCAAAGCCAAGCAGTGATGGCTTTTGGTGTAGCAGGAGCCCACTGGTGTCTCATAGCTCCATGAGCGCTGATGGAAATCAGGGTTTGGGTGCACCTGGCTGGGTCCTGAATGTCTGTGAACCAGCTGTGGTAGGGATGTGCTCATAATGAGCCAGTCAACCTTCATCTCTTTATTCTCTGTAACATGAGAGAACATTTTGCAAATTTCTTACATGTCTGTAACCCCTGCTGCATTCAGGGCTTTGTCTGTAACCTGCTTCCACATTGCTGAATGCAGCACGGTCGTCTTCCTCCTGAGTTCTACCTGTGACAGCTCTTTCTGAGCTGCGTTGGCATCTTCAGAGCCACTCAAGGTCAGTGACCATGCAAGGACAGCAGCAGGATTGTTTGTGATCTGGAGAAAGCACTTCAGTTGCTAAATAGACTTGAGCTGAGTTTGTTTTTTATCATCCTGAAATAACCACTGCTCAAACAATTGTAATTCTTCTGATGTCTTTCTGGAAAACATTTGGCTTGTTTGGCAGTGCAGTGTTGTGTAAATAAATATGTACCAAGTATCAAAGTCAAGAAGGAGGGTGAGTTCTCAAATAATTATGTAAATAAATCCACATAGCGCTCTGCAATATCAGCTACCACATGCATTTATGTTAATCAGTACGGACATTACTGACAAGTGAATCTATTCTGCTTCATTCTCCCGAAGGTTTCAAAATTAATGCTTCATTTTGTGCTGTATTTCACTGTAAAGGATGCAGGGTGATGGCAAGTCTGTCTTATCTCAGAATCCCCTTCAGGTGTCTCTGTGAGGCTAAGCCCAATCAAGCTTTGCATAAATAAGGGTACTTGGCATGAGGGAGTTTACTAGCTTGATCCAAAGCTTTTACAAAAAAAAAAGAAAAATTGGGAAAAATACACTCACTTGCTGGAATGGCATTCATTTGTCGATCTCATCTTGACCTCTTTGGGGAGGCTAAAGGACGTTCAGTGACTGAAGTGCAAAGACTTTTGTATATATCCTCAGATGAACTTTTTTGATGTTGCATTGACAACATCTGTAACTGAGCCAGGTTGAGTGGCCCTCCATTTTTCTTTATCCAAAGACTTCATTTATTTGTCCAGGATTTGGCACCCACACTTAATCATAGAATAAGTGAGAAAAAGCAGTTGCTCTTCCTGCTTCTGTGATATTTTCCACCTGAACTATTAAGTCAAGTATATTGTAGGAAGATGGGAAATCTTCCAGTTCAGTGGTGACCCAGGCTACCTAAATTGTGAAGTTAGATCCTCATTTGGGGCTCCCTTAAAACCTATGGCTGATAACTGGCTGTTCCTGTCCCTGAGGAAAAAGAGAACAAGCAATATGACCAGAGGTGAGGAGGATGGGGAAAAAGGAGTGAGGGTGCCCTGTTGGAAAGCAGGGAAATCATAAAAATACCAGCTGGAAGTGATGTTTTGGGAAGTTAGTTATGTGGCAATCAGCCCACCAGCTAAGTCAGAAGGGTAGGAGTGAAGAGTTGGAGGTAGAGGAAGAAAGGGTTCTTCACTGTCTTTTTTTTCAGAGTCCCAGAAAACTGGGAACTCAACTCATGAGTAGGGCCTAAAATCACAGTAAATGGGAAATATCTAAGATAAGCATCTTACTGCTTTTTAATTCCTGAAGAGATGAAGTGTTGCTTTCTTGGAGACGCAAATTGCTTCAGCACCAGGAGGGGCGAATGCCTAGGAGGCAGCTGAGAAGGAAAACTGATGGGGCAGAGAGGGCCACTTTGAGACCACAGAGTCCCTAATCCCTGCCTTGTTTGCTAGAATTCACCCAGCTTTTTCTTTGCAGCCTTATGGCAGGTTCCAAGTAGCATGTGTGATTACTGAATGTTATAGTCCATGAGATTATTTGCTTTATAGTGGGGTAACAAGGTAATAAGCATTCAAATGAGAACAGTAGTGTGGATCCTCGTGTTTCAGTTTTTAATTGACACTGAATAGTTTGAGAAAGAGCATGCTTTATTTTCAATTCGCAATGTGAGAATACAATATGGATTCATTTATTCATGTTTCTGGCTTTTTTCATTGCTGTGGATGGGGATCTATATTTTCATTGTATCCTGAAGGTGAACAAACGTGCACTACATGCATTGTTAAAATTCACTGCACCTCCAGTTAAGATGCTCAGCGAAACAAACATTGGTAAATTGATTAATTAGATCAATTACTTTGGATTTTTTTTCCCTCTGTGCTTGCACAGTTTGCTTCAAATACTAGTGTTCAAAATTGCACTGCCTGAGTTAGACGTATAAATGATTACTTTTCTGGGTAGACATCTCCTCTAGCCCAAACACTGCACGTTGTCAACTTCTAGCTATTTGTTCAATTCATACTGCCTAACAAATGATTTTGGCAAATACTGTGTTTGTACAGTGTAATATATTGGTAAACTGAAGCACTTGGGTGTCCATCGAATCTGCCCTTATTGTTGATGAACAACCAGTGCTTTTCTTCTGCTTGCTGCTTTTTATTAAGCATATACTATGCAAATGTAAACAAAGTCCTGATAAAATGCTTATTAATATTGATTGTGCCCTTTACATAGAGTTAAAGGCAAAGTGGGTGTATTTTGTACAGTGAAAAATCACAGCACACACAAAAAAAAAGGTTTCAGGAAAGCAAGCTAACTTGAATAGACTCTAAGAACTGGGAGAAAAGATTACCTAAGAGGTTGGGCTAAGGGAAAAGTGACTTAAGGAAAGCTGGCAGACGCTTAGGGAGTCTTAAGGCCACATGTTCAAGCTATCCCATTCAGAAAGTATAGTAGGAGACTAAATTGGTTTAATCATGAGCTCATCATTGACCTGAAAGGCAAGAAAGAAACATGCAAAAAGAGGAAACTAGGTCAGGCTCCCAAGAATGAGAACAGAAGTGTAGCGGGAGCATAGACAAAATCAGAAAGACCGAAGAACTAAATGAAGATATAATGTTTAAGAGCCATTGGTAGTAACTAGATATCATTCAGTATCCCTGTTAGAAGTGGCTGTTCTGCTATACAGTGGGGAAAGAACGCTATTAACACCAAAGATAATTGTTTAATGTCTCTTCTTCATGTGAAGTTCAACACTAAATATGATTTCTGTAGTTAGGTCTAGTTATAAAGCAATAGGGACCCAATCTAGATCTGTGAAAATGGGCTAGGGCCAACTTGGATAATTTAGGTGTTTTCAAATAGGTCGGAATTATGAATTTAATTTTAGAACACTTAAAAAATGCAGTGCTGCAAGTGGGGTTAACAGGAGAGAATCAGAAGCTCAGGAAAAGGCTAGCACAATGAATATTCTGAAAAAAAGGAAGAAAAAGGAAGAGTTAAGGAGCTAGAGATCCACCAACTGAACATCAATTTCTGGAAAAGCACATGAGTAACAACCTTTCTTAAACATGTATGAAATAACAAGGATAAGAATAACATGCCAAAAGCCTCATCAAAGCCATCTAATTTCCTTGTGCAGCATGGCAATAGGTCTTGCGGACGCAGAAGCAGCAGCAGATTTATGCATCGAGACTTCAGTTAGGTCTTTGGCAGCATCTCAGTAACATCATATATAAGTTACGGAAACATTGTCTTAGCCCATCTAAGACCTTAATTACTTTCAGGAGGGCTGTTGTCTCTTTATTGATTAGAGTGAGGATCTAGAAGACTTACTCTAGGCTTTACCTTCTGGACTTCCTGCTTAAAGGCTTCAGTAAGTGCATGAAGTAAAGTGGGATAAATCTAGGCCAATATTTGGTGCTATCACAAGTCATCTAGTTGCTCCATAGAGTTACTAGCAGAACTATGAGTAGAGATTTCTTCATATTGAATCCTACAGGTTGACTTGCTGAAGGCTCCCCAAGGAGAAGGGAACCCCCTGTCTAGGTGATTCATGTTTGCCTTGCTGAGAGTGGATGAAGGAAAGTGCCTCGTTAAGTTAGGTATATGTTTATGTATGTGGCCGGTACTGGCTTCTTTCCTGATGCATCCTTCCACAGGACACAGGAGTCAGGAATGAAACCACAATCGGTCTGGGGATCTGGGGTGAAATCGAGGTGGGAGCCCCTCCATCTAGCTTCTGCAAATGCCTTGATGTGCACTACCTCTCATGCCCCAGCAACCCCAATCAGTCGCCTGGTTATTCAACCTTAAAGTCAGGCCTAATTGCAAACCAAGCCTAGTGGCCAAAGGACAAGAGCATGATAAATACCAAATATTTGTGAGAAGCCAACTTGTCCCAGGGAGGGACAGCTGCTCCTAATTTGCCTGAGAGAATCGTATTTTAAAGCTTACAAATACAATAATTTTTGTGCATAGCAGGACAGCTACTCCCTGCCCAGAAGGTTTTAGTATTTGTGTGCCTTGGCCTGCCAGCTGTGAGATGAGAAGAATACTTGTCTGCTCAAAGGGAGACTTTGAGACATGCTAAATTATTTCAAGTCTTCGAGGTCTTCAGCTGAAAACTGCTGATTGTGCTAGATACTAAGACCTGCAACAGGTTAACAGTGACCAGCTTGAATTAAGCCAGGTCTGCCAGTCCAGAGGGACCTCAGCGTAATACAGGAAGGTAAAGATTGTGGATGTTTCACTCCCTCTCGGATTAAAGGAGCTATATAGGAAGGCACATGTCCCTAAAGAAATACGTATCCCTCAGCCTGTCTTGAAGGGAATGGAGGAAGCAAGAGTCCAGCTGGGCTGTTGGCACAGCCTACATCTAGGAGGGTTGTGAAGGAGAGGAGCTTGAGGCTTTTTGTAGCACACAGCTAAAAGCTATGGCTGTAATTGCTGCTTGTACAGGTGGGATATCCTCTCCCAGCACCAACCTTTGGCAGGAAGGTGGGTTTACCTGGGACAAATTTCGGTTTGCCTGGGGAAGTCATTGGTACTGCTGTTCTTGAAAAGGGGTTTTAAATTATTGGTGGGAGGGAGCCCCGCTGTTAGAAGAAGTGATGAGCATGCACGCTGGAAGGTATCTGCACGTGCCGAAGGTGTTCAGATAATCTGTGTGCTTGCAGAAAATGTCAGTGCTCTGGGTTGGGAACATTGTGCCTTGGCTGTAGTCTCGGTGTGTGCTTCAGCTGCTGCTGCTGCTTTTCTGGAGGTCTTACGTGAGAGGGTCAGAGGAAATAAGATGGAAGGGATCTGGAGAAAATCTGCATCCCTCTCCCAGGGCAACAGTCTGTCCACCTGCCTCCTGGCAGCGCGTAGGGACTGGATGCAATGAAATTAGCTACCACTGGACCTGTGTAATAAGTTTGTTGTCCTTACAACACTGAATTTGGGCCACAGAAACAGATGCAGATCAGATGCTAGCTTCAAGAAAATGCAGACATCTACAGATGACCTCTGTCCTTCTGCATCAGGTGTTTCTTTTACAAATGTGGTATTTTCATTCCTGGTCAAAGTGACCTAGAATTTTATTTTAAATGTTGGTCTTTTAAATGTTCTCATTGTTTATAGCCACAAGGTGGCATTGCAGATTAAAGAGAAAACATCTCTTGTTCAGTGAGATATGAGGAAGGTGGGAGACTTGGGGAAAAAAAAAAAAAATTGTACAGCCTGAAATCATTTGTAGGTCCTGGAGATGCAAAGAAGACTTTTTCAACTCACAGACCTCCAGTTTTGATGGAGTGAGCATGGCATTTGCTATAATATGTTAATAATATATATGAAGAGTTTCAACTAATTCAGCATCTGCAATATGTTTGAGCTGTTTGGAGCTGCTACTTTGCTTTCCTCCTGCCTTTGGGATGTGATGTAGTTTTTAGAGTTGCAAGAAAGGTGATGGTGTCACCTCACAGGCTGGTTTCAGCTTGCATGATCAAATCCTGAAGAAAGCTCACTTCTTTCTTCTCCTTCTCTGCCCTGCCCCAGTCACATTTCTCTTGATTTCTGTGCAGACTCAAATTTGGGTAAACCTTGGGCACTCTGAAAGGATGGCAAGCAGTAGCAAATTAAGCTAAACCCTTAAACAGGTTGGAAGCTAAACAAAGCCTTAAGCACTGTTAATTTACAAAGAAGTTGAACTGAGTATGCTGTAGCTGGGCTTTCTCTGGACTTTCCAGATTTTGCTGTGATCCGGGGTTCAGTCTTTTTTGTTAAGGGTGGGAAGGCGTAGAGCAGGACATTCAAAGGTGTTTGTTTCTCTGAGTCCAGATGAAGTAACAAGGCATTTAGGAGATCTGAGTGAATCCTTTCTAGTCCTAACTGTTCTTATCAGTGCTCACTGCCTTTGTATATACTTTCCATGTAAACCAGGAAAAGTAGCTCTGCTGAAAGACAGATCTCCCCAGCAGTGGAAACAAGTGCTAAATGGAGTGGGGGAGCACCAGGCCAGAAAAGGGAAATCTTATCTTTTTTTGGAAAGAAAGAGAAAATAGCTTTATTTTTACCTTTGATTTGGAAAAGGAATGAAAGGCAGATTACATAGAAAAAGCTAGCTTTTGCTCAAAAGCTGCTAAAAGTGTTTGTTAGGAGTTTTGCAGATAAATGGAAGATTAATCACAGTGTATTTCCCCAGGCATGAGAAATACCCTTGTCCTAACTCTTTTCTGAGAAGAAAGAAAGCAGTGAAAAATCTTCATCAACGTTAACATGTACATGACAGTGGAGCAAAACATCATGAGGTTTCACTTGGACTATTTTCACTTGGTTGAGAAAGCCAGGGCATATAAATACTTACAGATACACAGACATGTATGCGTACGAGTTTCTTGGTATATTGGACATGTCTGATTCCTTTTGTGACCACCTTTTTTCAGAAACATTTCTTAAAAATATTCTTAGTGTCTTCAGCCATGTTTGCTTAGCCAATTGTCCATAAACTTAACTTCATTTTCCATGCATGTCTGCCTTGAGATTACTGCAGTGAGTTGAGGCTCTTGCATAGATCAGCTGTCCCCAGGCTGTGGAACTTGTTTCCTCCATGATCCAAAAGACCATGGTAAGCCAGCCACGAAAGTGTGCAAAAATGTCAATCCAGGAAATATGGGAAACACCAATCTTGCTCCAATTCCCTGTCATTGCAGCTAACCTTGCCCAAAATATTCACCTGCCACTTTTCTCAATAGGGGTGATGCTGCTCTGGAGTTCAGACTGGCCAGTTTATTTTCCTGCTGTAGCAGAAACTGCCTCTTGCTGTGTGTAAAGGATGGTCAGACTTGGACTGGGAGGCCTGAAGGAGTATAAACATCAAATATTTGTTAAATATTGTGAATATTCTGCCCCTGACATGTGAATAAACAGCTGGCATTTTGATTTATGGGATGATTGACCATGGTAGAAATATGTAAGGCTATTATGTTAGAATAATTTAGAAAAGGGTATATGCATCCGCCTGGGTGCTATGTACTTCTGGGTGTAAGCCAACTACTAAATAATAGGGGTTATGATAAGACTAGGAAGAAACTTCCTCTTACCAAGGTTATTTCATAATTGCCTACTGCAGAGTTTCATATTTACCGCTGGAGCAGCTGGTGCTGGCTCAACTCATCTGTCAGCAGGGTGCCAAAAGAGATGTATTACTGGACTGACCCGAATAGTGAATCCGATGTTCTTGGCATTTTTTTTTGTCTCACAACCTGAAGGGAGAAGCGAACCTTTTGAAAAAGAAAAGTTAGACATAAAAAAAAATCTGTGCAGTGCACACTTCTGGATGAATGTTCAGGCCAGCATTACTTAATGGTGAAATCAAAGCTTTGGGGATTCATGGGCATTTCAAGGCAGCTGTGATACCACAACCCCTGTGTATAACCTCATGCTTAACACAGGGTTTTTTTCACCTTGAAATTCTCTTTTGCTCTTCAGTCAGTTCTGCTCTAGAAGAAGAGTGGGGGAAGGAATAATATACTTTAACAGGATCTCTGGAGACCAGTGGACACAAGTCCAGCTCTCCAGAATAGAGATCTATATTACAGTGATGGCTGTTGTTAGTACTCCAGGGGAGATGGTCAAAAAATTTGTGACCGTATGAGGGTTTTCTGGGGAAAAAATGCTGTTTAATATACCATCTGTGTGTAACTTAAGTAGCATGCATCACACTGCAAAAACAAAAATTCCTTCATCCTGGAAAAAAAATATGTAAGCCTATTTAGTGGTTATAGTCTAGTAAAGACTGGATACCTCTTGTGCATGTTACTGCTTACTGATAAGCACCTCGGGGCAGTCTCAGCCTTGCTGAATTCTTATTGAATCCTCTATTAATGGGAAAGCTGTACTTCTGCTGAACAACGCAAGGTCTAGCTTAGTGACACAGAAGTTCAGATGTGTGGCTGGCTACAGAATGAAACTGCAAACTAGATTTCTCTTTTTTGTTTTCCTTCCTTCTTCTGTTCCCTGGAAGGGACTTTGCTATTTCCCCCTGCTCCCCAGCCCAATAAACTGTATGCTGCTTGTCAGGGCATTTATATACTGTGGAGAGTACGTAAATTTGTGTGCTTTCTTTAATGCAGACAGGTCTTCAACCTGCACAAATCTGAGTATTGTAATCACTCGGCTACTGCTGCTTAGTTTGAATTAGAGGGCAGGAGGAAACTCTGCTTTTACTGAAACAAATACACTTCTGAAAAATACCTTTGTTTTTGACAAATCAGTGTTTTCTTTGAAATATTTCTAGTGTGTGTTGCTGAGTTCAAATGCGAAGGCCTGCATATGGAATGGTGTTGACTTTGAAAGGTTTAATTTGGTCTTCAAATCTCTAACCTGCTGACACACTACAAAGACCTTCGATGGCTGCCAATACCTAAGCACATTTTCAAAGCACAGTTGCTTTAGTAATAGTGAAGCTGCGTGAATTGGACCACTCTTCCTTGGAAAGTCCTTCTGAGGAGGAGATTTAAGTTTCTGTATATTGTGTGTATGCAGTTCCCACTGTCATATGGGAGCAACGGATTTAGAGGTAAGAGAGGCTGTTTTGTGTGTGCTTCAGGGAGTAGTAAGTAAACAGTGATACACTGACCCCAAAAGCACTCGGGAAATTTTCTAGAGCCTTGGGCTGCCCATATGGAGGTGAGTGGGTGGGCTTTGCTTGTTCCTCTGGTTCTCCTGTGCACACCTCCAATGGATCCACCATCCCTGCCGGAGGGTGTGACAACATAGAGAAGCCTTGCTCATCACAGGAAAAGCCCACAGGTTTTTTGAAGGAGAGTGCTGAGGAGCCATGAGTCAATGGGAAGAAGTTTGTAGTATTGCTGTTTTTGTTCTACCTGCTGTGTAAATGCAGAGGAATACACTCTCATCAACTGTCAAGCTACTAATTTCTGTTTTCAGTAGATTGTCTTCAAGGTTAAGGCAGTGCAACTGCTGCCCTTGATTTCCTTAGCATGAAACCAAAAGTCTCAAAGGCCCTGCTGATGCCCACTTAAGAAGAAAATTTCATTTCCATGGCTTGAAATAGTACCAAGAGATGTGGGCATCTGTGCGCAAGGGATGCTGAGCTCCTGTTGACGCTTCAGAGATGTCTCTGCTCATGCACTCTCTTCTCCCTGTTACACACCTATTTTATCTGCTGTTGCAGAGTTCATGTTCAATGTATTTGGAGAGCAGAACATATTGTTCTTAACGCTCATCTCTTATCCTGTCTGTGCAAGGTTCAGTTGGCTGAAAAGGCTTTATTCCCATTTTGTCTTGTGGGCAGAATCAGACCAGAGTAGATCCATATGCGCGAGGACACATCCAGCTGAGAGAGTGTCCAGAAATGGGATTTAGAGGAGCAAGTAAACAGCCCTCTTTGGTAGTAGCATGTTCAGTTAGGGAACTTGAGATTAAAGTGTATGGAGAAGCGTTATTCTGAGGTTAATATTCATGTTCCATGGGAAAGCCCAAGGGGGGAATATTTCGTTTATTTTGGACCAAGTAAGTGTAAGTTTGAAATCTGCCAAAGAAAGGAATTATTCCCATTTTACTTCTGCATCCTCTACCCTGCCCCAATACATTTAAATATTGAAGTTAAATGAAAGTAAGCTTGAAGGCTCCTGACTGGACCCTAAAAAGATAACAAGGAGTGGACAGCACAGAGATCTTGGGGTGGTAACTGAGCTGAAGATTAAAAGCAACTACTCAGCTCAGAAACTGTGATCTGTAGTGAGGTGTGGGCACAGCTGTGGAGGAACATGGATTCTGTTCTTTGCTTTTTACTGTGTTTTTGGCCATATCATTTAATTAGGAAACGCTAACTATTCCGATTTACTTGACTGAATAATTGTATTAGTTAAATACCACTAATTAGTTTTGTACTTTATATTCCACTGCTTTTAGAGTGCCTTTCTGCGGAGACTTTGGATTCCCTTCTTTCCTTCCCTCACTCTCTTCATTGCTGTATTGTTCACAGCTCATCTGGTATAGGCAGAACTGTGTTGTTCTTTGTAGTCTCATAGCCCAGAAGGAGAATTTTTTGTGAGGTAGTCAGTACCGCAGACCTTGAAGCCTCCAAATAACTCTATCTGTAATCCAATTATGTCGTGTTCTCATAACTTCCTAGGCCACGAGACACCCAGATACATCCCTGAGCTGATGACTGCCTGGTAAGTGGCAGTCATTAGATAACTGAGTTCACCCTTGCAGCTCTGCCCATAGGAATATAGAATTGTTCATACATATGACTAGCTCTTGTGGTTGAGCAGTGCTCTCTCTGGAATGGCCAGTGCATTAGAAGATGTTTTTCTCTTCCCTCTCTCCCCTCCTACTGACCTTCCCCAACACGTCCTTGACTAAATATGTAGTGCTGCACACGAAAGGAAGGAATTTAGAAGTGTGTGAAGTACTTGCAATTAAATGTCATGCAAGCCACATGTGGTTTTGTTGCTCCAAATTCAGCTCAAATAGATGGAAAGGATTACAAAATGAAGGAACAACTTGGGTCAACCTGGACTGTTAAACAAAATATGTTTTCCTTTGGTAGCACCTAGGAGTGTGTGATGCATTTTACCAAATGAAGAAGACATGGAATCCAAGTCAGGGGCTCAGGCAAGGTATAATTGTCACAGGACTAAGAAAGTCGGGCAGCGTTGCCTCTTGTGCCTTACTAGTTCTGCTGCTTGAAATAGTTGCTGCTTGCTTTATTTGGCTTTTGCCGCTGCAGAGAAGTGAATGTTTTCCATGCCCGTGGTGACAGGACAAGAAGGAATGAAGGTCGGAGTCGGAAGTGAGGTGACGGCTTAGGCTTACTAGCATGAAATGAGGCAAAGGAGAGGTGAGGGAACTGTTTGTGAGCACAAACTTAAGGGGGCTCTCAGCTATACAAAATTATTTTCCCTTGCTAGACCATGCAGTGGATGAGATATTCCCATACGTGAGATTTTATTACCCCACATTCCCAGTGTATGGCATGCTCATCTCAACTTTGGGGAGATTAGTATGGTTTCTTACTTGCCCAGATCTCTGGCATTCCCTTGACCAGGAGATCAAATAAATCTCCTGATTAGGGGATCTTCCACTGATTTTAATTGAGAACCGATCTATCTGGTAGAACTGCTCAACTCCTTTCACAAAGTTGAGAGCTAAAAGACTAGAGCAAACCTGGCACAGCCCTGTCATGTTTTGTACACCGCGCTGCTGCACAATCTGAAAGGTTTGGTAGCATTAGTTGACTGAGGAAGGATGTGCCCTTTTCCTGAAAAGCCAAGGAGAATTATTTGCTCTCTATCAGAAATGCCATTGCCTTTCTCAGTCAACTGCCGCCAGCTGTGGAAGTCACGTTCCCTTCTGCCCGCTGCTCATTGTGGTTCTGCAGTAGGAAGAGGGGGGATGGCAGAAGGGGGGATCTTAATTGAAAAAATAGGCCTAGGGCTTTGGGGACATAACAAAGTCAGTGGGAGTGTATGAACAGCAATTTATTTTGTCAGTTCAAGTTACAGTCACTCTGACGTGAAAATTGCAGATGCCAGTTTCTCAATGTGTCACTGTGGCACACAACATCCCAAATAAATAAATAATGAAACTCTGGACTTGCTTTGTAGAGCTTTGGAAAGTACAAATAACTGCAGCTATGAGAATTTGCAGATAAACCAAGAGTTTTCTTTGACATAATGGGCATGATCCTAGCTCAGGCCTTTCCCAAGATGGTCTTCATACCCTTCACTGCTTCAAAAGAGTGTTGTCATCATTGTCGTCTTCTTATACTTTATGGCACTCACAGCCTCTTTGGTCTTTTAAAATAGAGGCTTTTTCATGAAGTATGAAAAAATTTTTCCCTTGAAATGGGTAAATGGTTGGAAGGAGTGTGGCTGAAGTGTTCTGAGACAGCAGACCTCTGAAGCAACTCATTGAGGCTGGGTTCCAATTAGGCAATTGTCTGATGTCCTGCTTGCATTTTAAATGTTACACTTATATATTCTGTTCTTCGCTTGTAAAATGGGAATAATGGTGATATTAATATCTCCTGTCTTTTCTGACTTGGATATCTAGTTTAGATCTTTTAGTAAGGAGCTTTCCTTTCTCTGTGTTTCTACAGCACTCGATAGAATTTGGCTCAGCCTTTATTATGGTGTATACATCCTCTAGCAATACTGTGATCTCTTGTTTTCTGCAAATCAAGGAGTTCCAGTAAGCAGTACCACCAATGAATGTTTGTTCCTTGTGTTTACAGACGTAGACAAATAGCCATTAATCATCAGGTGACCAAGTGGGAGAAATGAAGATTTTTTTTAAAGTTCAGTCAGAAAGAACCCTTGGCAGCATCTTGAGTGATAGCAAAGACATTGCCCTTAAAAGACAAGCCCTCAATAACATGGCAATGCTATGAAAAATTTTCTTTCCAATTTTCCCAGTTAAGCTGGATTAGGAGTCAACAGGGTGGTCAAACAGAATATGTGGCTTCTGAGGAAATCCTGAATAACTAGACTTATTTAAGATGAAAAGAGCAAGAGAGGATACAAGTCCTGAAATGCATAGAAGTCTTGTGCATGCAAGGGAAAAATATCTGTGGAGAAGACGACTAGGACAAGGAGCTGTAAATTTAAATTGCAAGGAAGTCTGTGTCCAGAGGCTGAAGAAAGTATCAGAGGCCAGTGACGATGACGGCTTGTGCCATTATCTGTGGCATGTAGTCCTAGCAAGGTGGAGATGAAAAGGAGTTCAAAATGTTGTCTAGCCAACCCCTTGCTCTAATCCAACATCTAAAAGATAGGTGCTAATAATTTTGCAAAGTGTTTCAGGAAACTGAAGGCCAATGCAGACAGTATGGATTATCTGTTTTCATACCTTTGGAAAAACTGTTAACCTGACACTTCTTGCCAGCAGGTAGATTGTGCCCAGAAGTGTTCTCACTAGTTAAGAGGATCCCCCTGCTCATAGAACAGTGCATCACTTTTGGCTGTACTGCTCTCTTTCATGTAAGCTTAAAAGTAAGGGATGGAGTCTCAGGAACTCAAAGCCAAACTGTCCTTCTTCTGCAGCCAGGGCCAAAAGTAATTTTGGTCACGTAAGTATGAAGACAGATGTGAAATCAGCCAGAGAGAAGGATCAGCTGCTGGTGACAGATGAACAAGCTCATTCTGAACTCTTTCCAGGACATGGTTAAATCTGAAGTTTTTCATTTCCATGGAAAAGCATCCACTGACTGTTGACTTTACATCAGTGTTACAAGGGGAAGTGCTGCACTGCCCATCTCACACTTCGGAGAGGGCCTTATCTGCTTCCTCCGGAGCTACACACTGGGAAAGAAACTGTATGGATTAGGCTGCAAATAAATCTTAGGAGTTTTGCAGAGTTTTGCTGGTGGTTGTTCAACTACACCTAGCCTGGTCGTGCACTTCTGAATACATCCCTAGATGGACTGACTTCGAGAGAGCTGATGCAGTTACTCAGCAGACCACTTCACATGATATTAGCTCTGTGCTTGTCTGTACTCTTAAAACATGCGTCATTGTACGCTGTAATTATAAGGAGAGCTTAACTGGCAAGGAAGGATGATTGCGTCATTAAGGGACTGAAATAGGAGTAACTAATTCTGCTGTTAACTCCTCATGTAACCCTGGCTATGACACCAAAGATCAATTTTCTCATCTGAAAGGTAGCAATTCTCCTACCTTACCCATCTTATTTTCTTCTATTGTGTAGTATCTCAGAGACTGCATAATATTTTGAAGGGACGTGCAGAAGTTGTCTACAGCATGAAAGATGAGGATCTAATCCAGACTGGAATTTGAACTAAAACTATAGGTGTCCCACAATAAGAATATTAATGACAATATTTATAATAAAAACATTTGTAAAGAGTTTGGAAGATGAATCAGAAATAGAAGAAAAGTCTGCAGTATATAATACAACCTGGTTAATTCTTTCTATGTCAATTTGCAACCCTGACATCTCTCACCAAATATTCTGGCAAGCTCACAGCACTTTCAAGAAAAGATTTAACAGCCAAGTTACAGTACTGAGATCTCATGTTGCTTTTAGTTTATTATTATTGCAAAATGCACTACCGAACACCAGTGCATCATGAAATAAAATGCAGTGGAATTACAAATGGATGTTGTTTGTAAGGTGAATGACTCTGTGATTTAGAATCTTTGGTATCAATATCATTGACGTTTTCATGGTAAAGATGAATAGTGACACAATTTTTTTTTTTTTTTGAAGTTTTGGCACAATTTTTAAAAGGTAAATTTTGGTGAGATACTTTGTAATCTCTTTCCCAAAATTGTTCCACCAGCTATTAAACGGTGGTTTTCTACCCCCTACCCCCCTTTCTGGTTTGCTTATTTTTCTTCAAGTCCGGACATTTTTTATGAAGTCAATCCTTTTCTACCTCTGTTTCCACCTCCCACATTGCTGCCCTCACATGCAAAATTCCAGTCCACTGGGACTCTTGCCCATCAATGCTGTGGGCAAGAAGCTCCTCTGCCTATAGAAGTTGGTTTTGTGTGCAGTGTTCCTTGTGCCTCTGTTTTTGTGTCAGATTATAAACCCATGCAAAACTATCACAGCTGAAGAGCAGTGTCATCACTTTCAAATTCACTGTACAAAGCAATAGTATTATTAAATATTTCAGACAATGCTTTTATTAAAATGGGTCGTTCTTCTGTCTAGTCACTGTGCTGCTCCTGGGAATGACCAGTCCTAGGTGCAAGAACTGCTGCAGTAGGCAGTAATGGATTAAATATGTCCACCGTGAAGGATTCTTCCTTAATTACATTAGTTTGAGCTTTATTTTATGCCCTGATATGTGGCGTTGAGCCAAAGAGACCACAATACACCTTCCCTTCCAAGGTCCGAGCACTGAAAAGTATCCCTTTACAAGAAGGGTACTTAAGTGCTTTTCTGATTCAAAGCCTGAGTCAGTGCTTTAATGTACTCTGTTCATGCTTGGAAATGGCTTATATTCCTCTGAGCAAATTTCCTTTAAAGAAGCTAAGCCTACTACAGTGTCTGAAGAATTCAATGTCACACTGAAAACTTATACCCCAGATCTGTGTCCAAAGAGATCCTGCCTAATGGATGCTACCTATTACTTACTGCCATACAGCATTCCACTTTCAAGCACTGAAACAGTCTGTTCTCTCTCCAGGCAGTGTGTCAAATTTTTGTCTGGTTGCCTATGGTGTTTTTCATTTAAATTCAAAGTTCTAGAGAAGGTCACTTCAGTGCAGCATCAATAGCACTTCCATACCCATGATCTCATACATATATTTGAGGCTGGTTCTAAGGCACAGGTATGGTAGGACTCAGACTGCCCATTGCAAAGTTTAGGCAGCCATCTCATGTGGGAGAGTGATTTAGGGATATGTTCTTTTCGCCACTGCTGCTTTCAGCACAGTGGACCACGTTGTCCTTTCAGAAAGTCTGAAGCAGGTGCCTGACCTGCCTGGAAATGCTTTATCGTGCTTCATTTCAAGCCTTACTGCTGACTGCCTGTTCCTTGTTGCAGTACTTGAAGAAGATTCATCCCTTAGTCCTGCTGGGCTATTTTAAGGCTGTGCTTCTAAGTATCTGCTTGAGCCCATATGCTTCAATTAGCTTTTGTCTGGCCTGAGCTGGTTTTGTTATCACCCTCTTTTTGCTGATAAAGCAGGAGCATTTTTAGAGGGGATGCTTTTTTTTTTTTTTTCCCCTCCTCTTTCTCCTCCCTGCAGGAGTGCTAGGATGGATGGGAATGAACTTGTCAGGTACTTAGAATAAAAGGAATTGTCAGGATACCTGGCACCCTGTTGGTCCTGACAAATCGCTTAGGGGCCTTGTGTCTCGGGTTGCTCAATCTGCAAAGGAAGGCTAATATTTATTTCCATTATATATATTAATAGCACTTAGTAACTTTGAACAAGGTCAGGACTCCACTGCATTACATACTGTGCTAAGACACGCATACATTAGTTCCTGTCTCATGCCTCCTGTAAAGAAGTGATGTAAGAATGCAGTGCCTGAGAGATGCAAGCAGTGATCCATGATGCATGATGTATTCAGAGGCTCTGTCCTGTCACTTTGGCTCATCTGATGGAGAGCGTTATGGAATGGGAGATAACTTGAGTTGGCCTTTCATAACTTGATTATACTGTTTCAGTGTTAATACCCACAATAACAATCCATGACTAAAGGGAGACTAAATGTCTGAAAAACCTTTGCAAAATTTTGGCGCTGCTACTAATGTTCTAAAAGTGAGAATAAAGCAGCAATGCCGAAGCCTGTGTACCTCCACCAAAGCTGACCCAAATTTTTTCTAAATGTAAGCTTCTCGTTTTCATCACTGCCTTAGGTACTGGACTTACTCTTTAGATGATCCCATGCTCCTTGAAGTTTAGACCAGTGACTCTATGAATTAATAGATTAATACACAATAACTGTGAACCTATGCTATGAATTAATAAATAGGCTCTCTTCAACCACGGTTAATGCATTGCAGATTTAGGGCTGCCTGACAAGCAGTGTTCTGCCATTGCCACCATGACTTTGTTCTCTACTTTAAACTTGGAAGCTGTGGTTAAATTAAAGAATAGTTTGGAACTTCTGGTAGTTAAATCACTGCAAGCTCCTATTGTGGGTGTGCGGTGGCACTACAGTTGCTAACATCTATAAAACTGTTTTACAGGATGAAGTTATTCTGGTGTAAGTGTGACAGGCAGTGTGCTAGTCCTTCTGCGGACAGGATGGGGCACCTTAGTGTGCAGAAGTGACTAGTTTGGGTAGCATTGCTGAGGTTATGGAGATGTGAGTTTGGACTTCACTCCAGATTTGTGATGGGAGAGAATTTTTCAGCTCTAACTTTAAATGGGCACTGTTGGTAAATGGTGCTACCTGCTAGCATATCGCATAACTGTGTTGGTAGCAGACTGCACTCGGTCCAGGGATGGGTTAAAGTGTAGTGGCTGCTTGTCTCTGAAATGTAAAGCACACTAACACTTAAGGAAAGAGTGAAGTCTCTTTAACAAAAACCTTGGTAAATTATCACCCTCTTAAAGCATAGAGGTGGACCTGCAAATCCGGCACAGCAGTACAACTAAAGCTTTATATTAGTAGGACTGCAACAAGGGTAGTGATGCACTGATACGTAGATGTCAACAAAATGTTGTATACTGAACTGAAATGGTTCTAATGGAGCAAAATCTGGGTGTACCAGCTCTGAAAGCAGAAAGAATGTGGGATGAGCAACACTGTATGGAAAGCTGCAGCCTAATCTTGTATGAAAAGATTTGTAACATAACTTAGGAAATGAAGGCATAATTGTGAGGTGGTAATCTATTCTGAACTGCAATAATATGATGGTTTACTAAAAGCAGAATTAGTCAGAAATTTGTAAAATCAATGGTGATTAAAATATCCTTTTATCTTTCTATTTACATCTTTTTTTTTTTTTTTTTTATAACGTAACCCTGCTATACAAAGTTTGAAAGTGAGGTACAAATGTAATGGAAGCAATGAAATAGTTTGAGAGAAGCAATTAAATAGTTTGAGAGATGCTGGCTTTTCATGCGTTGCAGTCATGCAGGGCAGTACTTGAGGGAAAAAAGGAAAATGATCCAGAGTCTTCATTCCAAGAAAGAGTCTAGACATTAAGCCACTGCATAAAAAGCTGTAGGAAATTCAAGGATTTCCTTACGAGTACCTTGCATCTTTCTTTCCTGGCTTATTCTAGAAGTTGCAAAGTCCATTGACTTCTCTGAGATTCACAGTACCAAATAAATTAGACTGAAAGACTCCATGGGAAGTGGGCCAAAGGAAAGGACAGTTCTTAGACGTATTTTCTATTTCATTATACTGTCTTATACATTTCTCTCCATGGCAATTCTTTCTCTATACTTAATGAAACATACTTTGAAGTAAATTAAATTGTCAAAAAGCTACGTTAAATTGTCAAAAAAAAAAAAAAAGTTACATTGCCAGAAA
Source organism: Chauna torquata (assembly GCA_013399475.1). Classification (NCBI taxonomy): domain Eukaryota; kingdom Metazoa; phylum Chordata; class Aves; order Anseriformes; family Anhimidae; genus Chauna; species Chauna torquata. The sequence goes on from VXAL01013768.1 coordinate 42,586, forward strand.
ATAGTTAAGCTATATTTTCATTCTCCATTCCGTATGAAATAATACAGCAGAGCTAGTAAATACGAGGGTCATATTACTTCTGGTGTTGATGCAGTGGGCTCAAAAGTCAACTCAAATTGTTCTGCCCATTTCTCTTTAAGTGATAAAGTGACAACCATGCCAAGCAACAGAGAAAGAAAACAGAAAGTCCTATAGAACAGTTTGAATAGTGGGTGCTTTTTAGAACTGGTGGTTGTTTGAATAAAGAAAATCATAGAAATAAGCCACAACTGTACAGCTAGTACCCACTGATAGTCCTTTGGAGCAGAACACAGGCTAGTCAGAAGTGAGGTGTCCATAGAGGATGTCAACCAGGGACTGTCCATGCCTGTTAGAAATGTCAATAGAAAGGTAATTTTTTCTAGATTTAGGGGCATCGAGTGTGGCTTTCTTCTGATTGTTCGTGTCGGCCAACTCCCAACTGCTTTTTGAAGATGTTTATTTTTATAACTGTTGCATTTATCATGGTGGATTAGCCAAGTCTGTTGACTTCAGTGCTTTGGAACAGGCTGTCAGAAATTATTTTAGCAATGCTGTGCACTGGACAAAGTGCATTTACTTTTCAACCTCTGCTCTCACTTCCAAGCAATAAGCTACTGAGGATTTCATTTACAGTCAAACGCTCAGTGGAGTTCCTATCTGTAGCTTTTAGTTGTACATTGGATTTTTGTTTGTTGAAATCAAAGAGAAGGAGGAAGAACCATATCCACCTAATGGCTTATGGCTACCAGTAAATTGTGGCTATTCCACAAGGAGTTATAAAGCACAGTAGGATGTTTTCAGAGACGTAATAAATCTGCTGGGGTTGTCATGAGGAGTGCCAACACCATTTGAGAAAGAGGAACTTGGGGCATTTCCTTTGCTTCATCTCAGGTGTAATCTCCATGAATACATGGGTCAAATTCTCTGCTCAGCATGTCTGCCATTTTCGAGCACCAAAGGGCTGGGCCCATCATCTGCAAATCACTTAGGGTGACACCATGCTTTATATTCACTGTCAGTGTTTTGGGGGACGTGAAGAAAAAAACCAACACCCTCTTTTTTAGTCAAACTGAGCTTTGATAGTACCGTCAGGGCTGCAAAGAAGTTTTTAATGGAACATATTCACCCTAATGTTGTTTGAGGTAAGGAGGAATTTAATCTGTAGTAAAAGCTCATCATTAAAGAGTTTCATTGAAAATTGAGTATCCCCTCTGTGCCATTATCTTCAGCAGAAGGTTCACTAATTTTCTCTCACATGACTTGGACTAACCTGTAAGTTCATATGCACCTTTAAAGTAAACACAACTACTCACTTCAGAAGGGCTTATTGCTCCTGCCAATTAGTTTGTTCATTCTCTTAATAATTCCAGTTGCCTCCCCCTACAGATGAATGTCACTGCAACCTCTGTGATTCCATGCTAGAACCTGATCTCGTCATTCACTTCAAAGATGCAATTCACTGCCAAATACTCACTCACCTTCATCCATCTCAATCTAAAGTCAGCAAAATGACCTCTCAAAAAGTACTCTACAGAGGCAGTCTTTAATCAACATCTCTTTAGAGTTTTCCCTGTTAACTTCACATAGGCAGATTGTTTTCCATAATTAGACACCAATAGGCTTTGATATAACTAGCTGACAGATAGAATACATATTCATTTCTCCCCCTGACTTCTGGAAGGACCTGAGTAATGCAGAAGAAACACCTAGTGCATTTAGTACTAGTCTCGAGAGCTTCAGACTTGTCTGAGAGTCACTGAAGCACTTCAGGTAGAACTCTCTTCTCTTGTTAAAATGAGAAGCTTAGGACTGTGTGATGCTCTTAACGAGCTAAGAGGCTGTATTTAGGTAAGAAATAGAGAGGAACTTGGAGCTTGTATCTCCATATTTTCCTTTGCTACATGGACTATAAGGGGCAGAAATGATCTTTAGGGATGAGAAAATGATGACATTAATAGAGCTATCATTGCAAAGAGTTGATGGTTTTGCAATTACAGCCCTGAGCTGCTACTTGGGGCTCATGGGTGATTGCTGCTGTGGACTTTACTTGATCTGTCTTGTCTTAGGCCATTTGTGGAGACTGTACTTCGGATAAACACTTAAACATATGCTTAAAGTTATTCATATGTAAAAGACTCCTTAGCTCTCTCTACTAAATATGACCTTGATCTCTTGGTGCTGCAGTTCCCCAGTGAAAAATAGAAATATGATAACAGCTTTATCAGTCTGAAAACTCCCAGCAGTCCCATGCTACTATTTCTCATGTAACATAACAAAACATATCTATAAACGTGATAGTATTTGCTGGCTTGATTCTGCCCTTTCCCTTCAGTGAAATTAAATAACAGCTGACTCCAGAGGCAGGCTGATTGATTTCAGTGAAACTAATGCTACTACTCAACAAGAGTAAAGGCAAAAGTAGCGGCTGCAGACACCAAGCAGGTTCTGTTATTCCCCAGTTATTGCCACAGAGCTCTGGTTATTTTGAGAAAGCCTATTCATATTTTTTCCTGTCTCCCCCTGATCTTTTCTTTTTGCCATTTCTTAGCCTTACAGAATAGTCTCAAAACTTACCAACTGACTGTCAGTTTTAAAATCTATTTCTGGAATTTTCAAGTTCCTCAAGTGAACCACTGTATCTCCAAACCATCTGCTATTATAGGAAAAAGAAAACACTTTAAAAGCTGACAGCTGAGTTTCAGAAGTCTTTAGTAATTGCAGCCCCAGTTGAAATTATTGAGAACTAATAGTCCGAAATGTTTTGGAAAATCAGGGCCTGGAAGGGTTCATTTGCTTTCTGCTGCCTCCAGCCCCGTAATTTTCTACTGTTTTTCAATGTGTTGTTGTTGAAGGTATCAAAGTTTGGAGGTGATTAAAACTCAGTAGGTTGTTTGGTCTTTAGTATATTGTTTTCAACATTTCCAACAGAAGTAAATGCTCAAATCGCATTAAATTGGAGTCTAAATGCCTTAGGTTTCTTTACAAATCCTTCTGGTAGGCATCAGATATCAAACAGACAAAACAAAAAAATTAGGCTGAAGCCAGTGTATTTTTCTGTCCCTATGGGGAAAAGGGCATCCATTATGCAATGAATCTTCTTTTGTGATGGTTTGGTGGCTTTGACAAAATCCATTTTACTTCATTGTCCTTTTACTTTACATAATGTCCATAAAATGGGAAAACAGAAGATGTTATTGCTGATCAGAACAATTAGTATAAAGCTCTTGAGTGGAATAATGTTGCAAAAAAAAAAAAAAAAAAAGGCAACCTTTCAGGCCAGAGCAACTTTCTCAGGAAGTGTATTCTGGATGAAGGGGTGTGATTTGTCATGATTTGTACCCAAGGCAATTTTTATCTGTTGTCTTCTGATCAGAATAAATAAAAATAAAAAGCTGACTTATTTCCCCTCATGTTGTAATACCCAGTACATTGCAAGATACCAGAATCAGTGTTGCAAGACAGGTAAAGCTTAATTCCACCATGATCCCAGGGGACACTGAAAATTCTAATAAAATGAGATTTTATGAAATTGAAACAATTAAGTAAGCTTTTTTTTTAATTTTAGGCTGGGGAAGACCTGAAACAGGATCTGTTTGGGAGACCCTGCTCTCATATGGATGCTGCTTGATTTCAGAGAGGAGCTGCAGCCAGATGTAGGGGTGTACTCACGCGTATGAAGTTGTAAAGGAGGCTTAAAGGTCTCTTGTGGCAGAGAGCAAATTAATAAACCTATAGTTCATATAATCTGGCTTTACTGCACAATGCACCGGTCTTCCCTAGGTGAATCCCTGCGGTGCAGAGGACACATCTGAGGAGGACAGCTACGCTGACTCCCCAGTTTCCTCTGATTTTTACCACGAGTCCGACTCCCCTTTTTCTTTGCGTATTGGCCCCTGGTTTCCCACAAATGTAACCACCCTGCTTTGGTACGAGCCGCGCTGTGTTCCTGTGGGCCCCTTCTGCTAGGTGGGGGCTTTGAGGGGTTGTGCCCAACGCAGGGGGGCTGGAGGGAGTGAGGAGCATTGGATTGTGGAGTGCAGAAAACTCCAGGAGCACGCACAGGAGATGCTAAAAGTGTTATGGGAGGCCTTGTAATTGGAAGACAGCTTTGTAGATGGTTATTTCATTAGAGAGTACTCTTTAATTAATACAGGGACTCCAGAGAGCACTTTCTCATCTCTTTCTTCCCATCCCTCCCCTCACATGTGTGTCTACGTGCATTAATCACATCACTCTGCTGCTCCTTCCATGCACTGAGGATGGGGCTGGGTTTCTTGCTCAGCCTTGGCGAAGGGGCTATGCGCACGCAAGCTGGAGCTGAGGCGTCGGCTCTGTGAAAGCCGCAGTGCCCAGCTGCAAGCAGGTTGTGGCCTCCTGAGACTCCCCCCCTCCCCGTCCCTGATCCTTCCTTTCCTCTGATTCATCATGCTGATTTAAACACAGGGGCCAGGCTCAGAAGGCAGAAATGTGTTTGGCTTTAACCTCGGCAAGTTGGGGCCTGCTCGGACATGTCCACAGGCACAAGAAGCGGGAGTTGCCCTAGCGAACCAGGGCTTTCCTGGCCTGCTCCCTGCCCAAAGCTGCTTGACATGAGCTCATTTTTCTGAAACCTCAGTATTTACACAGGCTCTGTTGCCATAGTTTACTCCATGTCCAGCTGCTGATACTTATCTCCACTTTTCTGAAGTAAAAGATTAAAATCAAAAGCTTCAGGAGAGCGCTTCTGCCGTTGTCATGCAACTCATATGGTTCTCCCCAGCCTGCTCCACATTAGCCTGCCTGCAGCCACGGCATCTCCCTGAGCCGCATCCAGGAGCTTAGCATGGGATAGTGTGAGTTTGGAAAGGTGTGGCTGCTGTCCACGTGTGAACAGACCTCCACTCCTCCTGGAAAATCCTGGCACACAGGCATTTGGATACAGATCTGGAGTTCTTTTCCTTAGTGTCACACTTTCTGTTCAAAGGAAGATACTGCAGTCAGCTTGGGTGTCCGAATGTTTTATAGGAACAGTGAAGAAGATCAGAGGATACAGAAAGACCTGAACAGTACCAAGTGCAGCTCTTCAAGGATTAGTACAAAAGGGCTTTTGTCCAGAACAGCAACACCTTTAAATAATAATGCTAATCTTCCACGTAGAAAAGAAATCCTATTTCCAAGTAATACACTGGAAAAAAAAACACAGTATTTTAATTCAATTAAATCACAATGAAAAGCAGAAGACTTAAATAGATTGTCTGTCTAGTATAGCTACTAATCTGTCTCATGTTCAGTGATCTGGTTCACCCTGCATAATCATAATCTATTCTGCGTGTGTTGTTCCAGCCTGACTACATCCCAAAATATTTTACAGAGTTAATCAAATGCAGCCTGAAATTCAAAGACTAGGAGAACAGTTAAGATGTATATGCAAGAAATAAATGTATTGCTTTCAGGTACAACTTGGAAATAGATAAAAAGCCTCAGATTTATCAGGGCGCCTTCTCAGAGCTCCTGTAAGCATATGTAGTAGATCCTGTGAGTGCACAGAGGATCATAGCGATTCCAGGTGTGCTGCAGCTTGGTTTCTGTATCTGGATCTATGGGTTAATAAAGAGGAGACAGAGGATGTTCCATCATCCCAGTATGGGCAAGTGAAGTTCAGTAGTCAGATTTCTTTCATGCTTATAAGATGTCTGAAGGAATTAGCAATACTGCCTTTGAAATCAGCAGTGTCTCCACTGCCTTCACTCAAGCAACATTCGTTTGTACCAGTTAAGAATTTAGGCTGAGACCTCCAAAGAAAGCTAGGCACCTAGATTTCTTTTGAAAGTCTGGGATTTTTTCCCCGATGCTTTTCAGAACTTTTGCGATTGCCTGACTCTTTCCATGTCTCAAATTCCACTTTTTTTTTTTTTTTCCTGGCCTCCTCTGACCCAGCCTTATCCTTCTTTCCTTTCTTGATGCTTCCAACCTGCTTTTGAACCATTTACCCTTTTCTCTAATCAAAGTCTATTCTGGTCTGAGTTTGGGAAGAAGTTCTCTTTAGTCAGTGTTTTATCAGAAATACTTGGCCCTGTGCTATCTCTACTTTGGCATTATCATTCTTAGCTGGGTTTATTAGAATTTGTGCATAAGCCTGTTTTTACGTAGGAAATCAGGCAGAAGCAAGCCTCCTGTTTCCAAGCCAGACACAGCTGTCAGAAGTCCTCAGTTTAAATTTCAGCCATTTCTAATTATGAGTTCATCAAACCCCATAAAACCCACAGGGTTTCAAGGATCTCTTGTTAATGGCTACACTTGGCCGGGGGGGTGGGGGGGAAGTACTTTGAGTTATTTTACTTTCAAAGCACGTTGTGTACTTTTGTCATCATCTTTCTTTTCTTTTTTTGACATCCATGGAGAAAATGTATTTGGAGGTGATTTGGTCAGATGAGAAATTATCTATTGAGCATATTAGCATTCAAATTTGCTTTTCAAAATGCTTTTTGTCATCAGCTCATACACAGATGCAAAAGCATGCACACATGGTCTTGAGTATACCAGTTACATGATAAACTTTCCTAAAGGAGAGCAGAAGCTTTTGCACATTTTTTTAATATTATTTAGACTTCTGTTAATTTCCAAGGGCATGTGGTCTTTTTTTTTAACGGCCTCTGAGCTATTTTTGAAGCCAAAAATTATGCATAAACTCATGTGCTCATTGTATCTGAGTTTCTAGATAATACAGATCCTGCTCTTGCATTACTTTACCCCCCATAAATCAGTCCCTGAATCAAAACCCCTTAAAACATAAGTGCAAACATAAAAACAGCAAATGATAGGATAGTTAGTCTGTTACTTAAAAAGGAAGGAGAGGAAATAACAAATGATACAGAGAGTGAAGTATTCAATGCCTTTTTTGGTTGCTTCTCCAAAAAAAAAGGTTGATTGTGATCGTATAATAATCCAGTAAATTTTAACAAGGGGATCATCTGAAATAGCAAAAGACTATGCTGGCTAAAATTTAGATAATTTAGATGTTCAGCAATTCAGCAGGGCCTGATGAAATCTACCCTGGAGTACTTCGGGATCTAGCTGAAACAATCCCAGAGTGATTAGAGATTATCTTTCAGAGTTCGCAGATGACCAAGGTAGAGTCAGAGGCCCGGAGAAGGGTAAACATAGAGCATATTTTTAAATAGGGGGAAATGAGAACCAGGGGGATTATAGAACAGTAAAACCCACTTCAATACCCCCAAAATTTCTAGAATTAGCTGTTACAAGCACTCGGAGAATAAGAAGTTAATAAGAAACAGCAAATATGGATTTGTCAAGAGCAAATCATGTCAAACCAGTACAATTTCTTTGCAGGATAGATGAACTAGTAAATAAAAACCAAGAAGTAGATATGATGTGTGTTGACTTTTAGTATGGCTTTGTATGCTGTCATTTGTGGTGTACTCACAGTTGAAGGAGCAGAGAAACATCCTCTATTTTGAATTGCTACAATGTGGGTGTATGACTAAATGTAAATTAAGGCTGAAAAAGTAGATGTGGAGAGTTTCCCGTCAAGGTGGGAGGGGATGTCAAATGGGGTCTTTCTAGGGTCTGCCCAGGGCTGGGAAGTGCTCAGTACTTCATGACTGTCTTGGATGATGATAGAAAGAGCACACTGATAAAAATTTGCAGAGATCATGTTGGGTGAGATTGCAGCATTGTGAAAAGGAGGAACAGAATTCAAGTGATTTTGATATCTGGTAATTTGAAATTAGCAGCCTGAAATGCCAGAAAAATAAAAGAACAAGCACAAATCTTAATGGTCAATGAAATAGATGCAAGTACAGAACAGAATGCGAAACAGAAAATACTTTGCAAGGGAAGCAGTATTTACAAATTAAGACAATTAAGGATGCAAGGCATTGAAAGATCATAAACTGTATATGATATAATGCCATAAAACTGCTTCAGAAAAGACAACTCATGCTATGGAGAGTGTTAGCGAGACTTGTGGTTAAAAGATGAGGGTTAAACTTTGCTTTTCAGGCAACCTTCGTACAGCCTTGGCTGTGTTCTGCTTTGGTTGTACAGTTAAGAAAAATCTTGACAAATTGGAGGGAGACTAAAGGAGAGCCATAGGAATGATAAGAGGTTTGGAAAACGCAACCTATGAGGAAAGATTGAAAGAATTGGATTTGTTTAGTCTAGAGGAAGGAAGACTGATGGGATGTGATAACATTCCTCCAATATGTAAAACATTGCTAGAAAGAGAATGGTGATGAATCGTTCTTCATAGCAGCAATGAGTAGGAGAAAAATAATTGGCTTAAGTTTTAGCAGAAAAGATTAAGTTTAGATATTAAGGAAAGCTTTCTAGCTTCAAGGATAGTTCAGTGCTAAAATAAGCTGTGTGAGAAGGTTACTGGATCTGCTTCTTTGGAGGTCTTTAAGAAAAAGTTGGTCATCTGTGAGGGATGGTCTAGGAGTACTTTATATTGCCCTCTGTGAGAGAATAGGCTAGACTGCAGCTTTGGGTATCTCCTGGCCATTAGTTTGTAACCGTAAGTGCATTTAAAAACTAGACAGAATAAAAAGCTAGAACTGGCAGGTGGATAGTGTTGATACTCTGTTTTTCAGAGGGATTAGGCTGTAGAAACATTGAAGTTCTTATAATCATGAAAGATTTTATTCATCCAACACTTGTGCAAGATTTACAGTAGGTGAGGAGCAAAGTAGATGAAGTTTCATCACGGCTATTCTAAATCATATATAATATAAACTGAAATCTCCAGGCCAAGTGCCCTTTCAACTGAAAAGTCCTTAATGTTCTGGGAGAAGCATTGTGCCTGTCTCATTTGTGGTTAGTTCGACAACAGACAATTGGGAGCAATTGTTCCATGTGATCTGAGTGTTCCTCGGCAGTTCCTTGGTGGTTCTCATATAGTTCTCTACCTTTGTTTTGCTTTTCTTCCTTATTGTGCTGTGATTAGTGATTAATGCACTTAAATTTTTAAACTGCTTAGTTTGTTGTTTACAGTTGACCATGAGATAACTGTGACCATGTGGAAGTGATGCTATGGTACGCATGCAACCTTCCATTCCCAAGCTCACCACTAACAGGTGAATGCTGCTTCCTGGAAACTGAGTCCTCCCTTTTTAAATCACAGGTGACTTCTGATACATAGGTCCGTAGAGATTGGGATTGTCAAAGTGCCAAGAGCCTCTAGATACTTACAGCTTCCTGGGACTGATGAACATCTCATTACTGGAATGAGGGATGATTTGGGATGTACTTCCTTTTCCCCTCTTTCTTTCTAGATTGCAACTAGAAGGGCAGGCGTAAATATTATCATATACTGTTTGTTTTTCATGTATGACTACAGAAATGTAAAAGGGGTGTAAAGGTAGTGTAATTGCAGTTGTAGCACACAGGTTTTGTGTAAATGAAAGTGGCCTCTGGAAAGGCCAAATACCTAAAACTGGCGGTATTTGAAATTCATGATGCTTGTAAAAACAAACAACAAAAAAGCCCCAAACATTTCTGCTCTTTCACCCTGAAATGCCTTCCTAGCGTTTCCTCATGACTAGCCTATGCTGACTTCATGGGAAAGCTTTGCCGGGTGAGGGCCGGCTGAGGGCAGCACAGGGCTGGCACCTGGCGTGTTATCCCGCTCGGAATTGCCTTTCCCCAAGGATGCAATGGCCCCTGTGAAGCCTAGCTAGCTCAGTACAGCAAATCAAGACAACAAGGATGTTGACTGCTTAGACTTCAGTAAAGCTTTTGACACTGTTTCCCACAGCATGCTCCTGGAGAAGCTGGCTGCTCATGGCCTGGATGGGTGTACTCTTCATTGGGTTAAAAACTGGCTGGGCCCAAAGAGTCGTGGTGAGTGGAGTTACAGCCAGCTGGAAGCCAGTCACTAGTGGTGTCCCCCAGGGCTCAGTACTGGGGCCAGTTCTTTAACACCTTTATCAATGATCTGGAAGAGGGGATCGAGTGCATCCTCAGTGAGTTTGCAGACGACACCAAGTTGGGTGGGAGTGTTGATCTGCTTGAGGGTAGGAAGATTCTGCAGCGTGATCTGCATAGATCGATGGGCTGAGGCCAACGGTATGAGGTTCAACAAGGCCAAGGCTGGGTCCTGCACTTGGGGCACAACAACCCCACGCAACGCTACAGGCTGGGGACAGAGTGGCTGGAAAGCTGCCCGGCGGAAAGGGACCTGGGGGTACTGGTCAATAGCTGGCTGAATATGAGCCAGCAGTGTGCTCAGGTGGCCAAGAAGTCCAACAGCATCCTGGCTTGTATCAGGAATAGTGTGGCCAGCAGGACCAGGGAAGTGATTGTCCCCCTGCACCTGGCTCTGGTGAGGCCACACCTTGAATACTGTGTTCAGTTTTGGGCCCCTCACTACAAGGAGGATGTGGAGGTGCTGGAGGGTGTCCAAAGAAGGGCAACGAAGCTGGTGAGGGGTCTGGAGAGCAAGTCTTATGATGAAGAGCGGCTGAGGGAGCTGGGGTTGTTTAGCCTGGAGAAAAGGAGGCTCAGGGGAGACCTTATCACTTTATACAACTACCGTAAAGTAGTAAAGGTGGGGGTCTGTCTCTTCTCCCAGGCAACAAGCAATAAGACGAGGAAATGGCCTGAAGTTGGGCCAGGGGAGGCATAGGTTGGATATTATCAAAAATTTCTTCACTGAAAGGGTTGTGAAGCATTGGAACAGGCTGCCCAGGGAAGTGGTTGAGTCACCATCCCTGGAGGTCTTCAAAAGACGTGTAGATGTGGTGCTTAGGGATGTGGTTTAGTGGTAGACTTGGCAGTGCTAGGGTAATGGTTGGACTAGATGATCTTGGAGGTCTTTTCCAATTCAAATGATTCTATGATTCTGTGATTCTAAGACTACGGTTACAACCCAATGCCCGGGGTCATTTTGGAACAGCAGTGTGAGGCATGCTGGATACCTGTATACTGGAAGTGAGTAATTTTGCCAGAGATCACCCAGTGAGAAGCCGAGAGCTTAAGTGGAGGTTGGCAGCTGTCCTGTGTTCACAGCACCCTGTCCTCCCTCACATGATGCTTCTTTGTGTGTCTGGGCAGCAGGAAGCAATCATCCAAATGTCGAGAGCCGAATTCTCACCTTGGTGAAGGCACCAATTTGTGTGTTTAGCGTTGGGGTTGCCGTGTTTTGTGTCGTGGGACTTGAGATGCATTTAGGTAGCCTGAACGTAGGTGTGAGGGCGGTTGCGCAGCGTAGCTGGCTGCCCCTGCACATGACCCTCGCTGGGGCTGGACCAGCACAAGCCAGACAAGACGATTTCCAGCTGCACTGACCAGTTCCCAAATTCCAGTCTTAAACCTGGGACCAAACAAAGCGATATCCAGAAGGTTTCTTGTTCGGGGTGTGTGTGTGTGTGTGTGTGTGTGTGTGTGTTCGTGTGTTGTTTTGCTACACAGCTGCATCATCCCAGAGTAAACTGCCCTAACTGGAGACAGAGCCTGTGTGGACCAAGGAGACCTCTGTCTCTGGATCAGTGCTTCCACGCAGCAAGCCTTTGTAAAATCTCACCTTCGTGCTTTGCCTGGGGAACGGGAAAGGTTAAAAGCCAAAGCTGTGTGTTATTTTCCCGCAGCGAATAGACTTCTGATAAAGATAACAGGCGAGATGTTCCCCCTCCCCACACACACCTTTCCCCCCCACCCCCTTGCTGATCCCTTCTCACCCCTCCACTGCACACACCGTTTCTTCTGCGCTACATGTTGTAAGTGGGGGAGATTTCTTGAACCAGGGGCCTCCTGCTTAATGCACTAAGGATTCAGTCAGGCCAAAAATGCCTGTAGCATATGGGGAAGGAAAGGGCCAGCAGTGAGCAAGCTTGGACAGATGTGCTAGAGAGGGAGCGTGGTGCTGGTGGGGGTGGAGAACGCTCTCCCCCCCCAAGCTCTCCCCCGACCGTTTCGGAGGGAGGCCAGTCAGGAAAAGCGGACCCTTTTTAGGACCCCAACAGTTAGGGAGAGCCCCTGAGGCATTTTTGGCCGGGAGGTTGCGCGCACACGCGCACACACACGCACACACACACGGAACAGTTCAGCAGCAGTCCAATCCCAAGTGACATGGAGCTTTTTCTTAATTCAGAGCATATTTCAGGCTTCAGTTTAAGGGGAAAAAAAAAAAAAAGCAACAAACCAACCAACCCATAAACCATAAAGAATCTATTGAAACAATTGTAAAGGGAAAAAATAGAATGTGGCTGCAGCTGAAGCTGTTAGGGAGATGTAGGGGGGAGATGGAAAATAAAAGAAACAATTACCTTTTTTTCCCCTCAGACCTCAGATCAGCCTGGCACAATTCAGACCTGCATGGGCTGCTTTCCGAAAAGCCAGAGATGNTGTGCGGGGTGTGTGTGTGTGTGTGTGTGTGTGTGTTCGTGTGTTGTTTTGCTACACAGCTGCATCATCCCAGAGTAAACTGCCCTAACTGGAGACAGAGCCTGTGTGGACCAAGGAGACCTCTGTCTCTGGATCAGTGCTTCCACGCAGCAAGCCTTTGTAAAATCTCACCTTCGTGCTTTGCCTGGGGAACGGGAAAGGTTAAAAGCCAAAGCTGTGTGTTATTTTCCCGCAGCGAATAGACTTCTGATAAAGATAACAGGCGAGATGTTCCCCCTCCCCACACACACCTTTCCCCCCCACCCCCTTGCTGATCCCTTCTCACCCCTCCACTGCACACACCGTTTCTTCTGCGCTACATGTTGTAAGTGGGGGAGATTTCTTGAACCAGGGGCCTCCTGCTTAATGCACTAAGGATTCAGTCAGGCCAAAAATGCCTGTAGCATATGGGNGTTCAGCAGCAGTCCAATCCCAAGTGACATGGAGCTTTTTCTTAATTCAGAGCATATTTCAGGCTTCAGTTTAAGGGGAAAAAAAAAAAAAAGCAACAAACCAACCAACCCATAAACCATAAAGAATCTATTGAAACAATTGTAAAGGGAAAAAATAGAATGTGGCTGCAGCTGAAGCTGTTAGGGAGATGTAGGGGGGAGATGGAAAATAAAAGAAACAATTACCTTTTTTTCCCCTCAGACCTCAGATCAGCCTGGCACAATACAGACCCGCATGGGCTGCTTTCCGAAAAGCCAGAGATGTCTCCCCCAGAAAACGTTGCTGTCCTTGGGCGAGCTTCTGGTTGAACTGGGCTTTGCCATAGGTACGGCTCTGCTCATTCACTCTCTTTTGCACGGCAGCATCTCTTGTGTTTCTGAATGTTGTTTTTCAAGTAGAAGTTTAAAGCTGGATGACCGGTAGTCTATCATGTTGTCTGTTCTTGCTGAGTACCTTCGTTTGGGGATCTCAAAGCACATTCGAAGCAAGAGGCTTGCAAGCTTTCTAGTGAGGTGAGGCCATCTGATGAGACTCCACATGCTAAATGCAGAACCAGACTCTTCAAAGTGTTTAAGTGATATTTAAAGGGTGCCTGGCAGGACTGGGAATGGAGTCTGACTAACCCCAACCCTCCTGCATAAAATCTCTCTGCAGTGTGATCTTTCCTTACTTTATTTCTTTTGTTCCACATGCTGTTAGCAGTTAAGAATTGCATGCCTGGGCATTGGCACCCTATACAAAGAGCAATTGAATTGGTCCCTGCCCCAAATCCCTTCCAGTCTGTGCTCTTAGGGACAATTTTCCTCTAAAGGTAATTTAGATCCACAAAACTCTTAGCACAGCTTGTTTGTTACTGCCAAGGACCTGCAGTGCAGGATGCGTCTCCTCAGTTAACATCTGTTTTTTGACCAAATTGCCTCAGTTTCTGCATGGGCCCACAGCTGATATAAAAAGCTGAGAAATTATGACTATTTTTGTTGTTTGGGTGTTTTGGTCAGTTTTTTTTTATTTTTTTCTTTTTCCTTAAACCTGCAGTTCATTTTGACATACTGAGCTGGATTCTGCTTAAAATTGTACCCAGGCAGGTTTGCTGGTTTGCTGTTCTGGGTCTGTATCTAATGCTCACCAGGATTATCCATAGGCAAATAGGAGGACTTTGCACTGAAAGCAGTAGCAGCAGTTTCCTTGGCTTTAGTGGCAGCCTTTCGGGACCTAACACTGATCATTTCATCTAAAATTAAGCATTGGGTCTAATGGCTCTGATTTAAGAATCTTGATTCAGCTCTGCATCAGCTAAGGCGGTAAGGTGCCTTGAGGACTAGTTATTGAGATTAAAAGGAGACAGTGTGGCATTGCTGCCTTTTCCAGGGAATGCAAGACAAGCAGCCTCCAAACAAAAAGTATTTATTGTGGGAGTCCCTCTAGTGAATTTGGAAATCCTGAAAGCAAGACAGGAAGAAACCAAAGTGTAAGGGCAGGGGATCTCTTTTCCTTGTCCCTTGTTTGATATTATAGGATGAGTTGTTATTTTTTGTATTCTGCATTTCCTCACACCTTTGGGCATTTTATGCTTCTTTGTGTAACTCCCTTTAGACCAAACCCGGACTACCGGCCGGTCTCCGTCAGTTTAGATTTAAGTCTGTGTTGTGTTCACAGTATTATGCTGAACTCTGACACGTCTTGCTTCAAGCCCTACTTGTGCTCGCACGCAGAAACTCTGATCATAGTGCGGGCAGGGCCATACGCTGAGTCCAGCTTGCTGGATGGGAACGTTGAATGTGTGCTGCAGGTGGAGGGGGAACGCAGTGGGGAAAAAGCAGGTTAGATTTCCAGCACCTTCTAGTCCTGTTACCTTGTGCCAGGGGGATGTTACTGTGCTGTGCGGCCATCCTCGCCCGAGGAGCTCAGCATCTCCATTCTCTCAGCCAAGTATCTATTGGTAACACCATACTTCCTTGCAAAATTCCTCTTGGAGTTTTATTTTGATTTACGCATATTCCTTGTGTGACATTAAGTTTTACTCTGTCTGGATGAGCACTTGCTGTAACTGCATTTTTTCCCCAATAGTGGTAAAAGTATGAGTTTGGTAAGCAAGAGCTTATGGAAAGGCGTTGCAAAATGTTGGTTTTTGCTGAATGCTCTTAATTTTCACCCATGGTCAGGGAAGGGAATGGTAAGTAGACCAAATAGGCCCAAAGGAGTTTAGAAAATACAAAAGGAGTTAAAAACCAATGCCTTAGCAGATTAAGGGATGAATATTGAATCCTCTGGATGTCCAGATATCTGGATATGCTGGTGAAATAAAAGAACTGTAAGTTCAAGTGAGTGTTTACAGGCTCCCAAATTCAGTTAATTTATTACATGTTTAATATGTTTTTACAAATGTTTGCTGTACTCAAGTAGTGACGATGCTTTTATTTGGTCAGTAAAATTCCATTGTGCCTGCAGTACGCAAAGACGTGAATGTCACAAGGATGTTCTGTGTCTAAGGAAAAATATTCACTCCACTCTCATTTTAGACAGATATTCCAAATTCTTCTCTTTTTAACAGAAACTTAAATCTGTCACTGAAACCACTAACAGGACTTTCCAATTCTTACTGACATTAAGTGATATTTCTGTTTTTTCTGGTTTCCATTCTTTCTCTTTCCCTTTTATTTTTTTCACCCTCTTTCTTCAGCATAGCAAGATTGGAAATTAGTGCTGGCTTGAGGCCACGGCTGCATCTACGAGGCCATTTAAAGGTATTGCTCTCTGCTCCCTCTGGGCCAGTAGGAAGTTCAGCTGTGATCACAAGGAAAAAAAAACAAATGCTAGAAATAATAATTAAAAAAAATCAGAAGAATATGTAGTTGCTTTTATGCACTTGGAGTCACGGGTGAAAAGAGTTGTGAAAGCAGCCAGAAATACTGAAATGTCTTTTTGTGCTGAGATGCTGGGATTGCTGTGGTGAGATCCATGGTCACAGCCAAGGGAGCATCTGCTTTACGCTGAGTTTGGGCTTCTGGCCTCTGACTTTCATGTAGGTGTAAATCAGGAATAGCTCTGCTGAAGCTGGTGTGGCTCAGCTGCTGTGCAGTGGGAGTGAGGGAAGGCTCTGAGCATCCGGGCAGGTGGGAAAGAATTTGCAGCTTCATTCCTGTTCTAGTTCTGAATTTTGCAAATCATCTTATGCAAGAACCTGACCTGAAGTGGGCCTTTTGTTATAGCAGGTTGGCTTGGGCTAGGATTTGGAACGTGGACGTAAAATTGGTTAGTATGGGCCAGCATTTTAGTGAAAGAATTTGCCTTCTTAGAAAATATCTCTTCCTGTAGATAAAAGACATTTTGGCTGCAAACAGGGATCTGAAGACAAAGTGCTGGCCTGTACACGGTCACACAGATCACGTTTTTGCATGTACAAAATAGCGGCTTTTCAAAGAGTTTTTTGTGCGCACCTAAAAGCATCTGACTTGGTCTAGTGGGTATGAAAAAAGCAGATCCTGGTTTGCGTGAGGGAATGGGTAGCCCCAAGCCCTTGTGTACCCTCTTTTTTTGCTTCAAGTTGAATGACCCAATCCTGTGAAAACTGTCCCCACAAGCTTTCTTTTCAGTGTTGTACAGCAGTAGCTTCTGGGTCGTATTTGGGCTTGTTCTTGAGATACAAGTGAAGTTTTTGTCTGTACAAACTGCAGTTTTCTAGGAGGGAATGAAGGGAAACCTTGAACATACATTCAGTGAGAAGATGGAGGAGTTTTCAGTCTCTGTATGAAGAGGGAGGGGTGCACCAAGTATACAACCTGTGTCCCAGATCCATGAAACAGGTTATGGGGTGGAGAACAGATGAAACTTTTAAATGAAATGAGTTACCAGAATGCTTTGGGTCCTCCTGATGTTTTCCTACTCGCAGCAGCTCTGGATTTTTATTGCTTTGAAAATTTCAACTTTCCAATCAGCTCTGAAGTGATTAAATCCAGTCATTGATGGAGCTAAGGTCCTACTGGCTATTACCTGACCAAAAGGCTCCACAGTTTAAAAGCAGCTCAGGACAATACATGATGATTTGGTGGTTATATCTATGAGGGCCTCATTCTTGGTGCTACATGCATGAAGCAGATGTTTCTCCTTGTCTCCAAAAGTTCGCAATCTGTATAGGTGAGGCAAAGGAGTCTCACATCACATGCTTGGTTAACAGCAAATGGGGACTGTTGTACTTTAAGACTGCTTGTCCTACAGCTCAATTCAAGGGCATATCCATTTCTCAGATTATTTTAAATCGATGCAGGCCCATGCTTCCGTGAACAGAAATTTTGCCATACATTTTCAAATTTAGGAGAATTCTTTAAATTTCCACCCTTGGGTTTCCAGTTTCTCCTGTGGTAGTCAGCTGACAGATTCTGCTTAAGAAACTCCTTGCTTTCCTGTTTGTTGTGAAGGGTTAAAAAATAAATAGCAGCCTGTGTTCTGGGGTGCCAAACTTTTTTCTTCTGCTCCGTCTCCTTTTGATTTAAAAGCTTTGTTTATCTCTCTGTAAAGTCACTGGCAGGCCATAAAGAGATATATTGCCTTGGTGCAGACAGCACAGACTCTGCTCCTGGGAAAGCAATGGACTGTGAAGTTGAGTGTGTGCGTGTGTGGGCCCGCTCATAATTCAGGAAGGGTTCTCTCTTTTGGGAAGCTCCCAGTGGACGCTGCCTGCAGCCGCTTTCGGCTCCTTGTAGGAGAAGTGTGCATGCATCCAGGAGGGTTGGTCAGGCTCTCACTGCTTTTGATGTTCCCATAAAGCCATCACTCCAAGGCTTGGACTCGCAAGGCATAATACGGTGGATGAAGTACTCCCAACAGTTTTAGGATTTTAATTTTTTGGTAGAGAAATAATGTCAAGTCAGAGCCCAGCCTGACCGGGCACTCCCTGTTTAGCCAGCATAGAGCAGTGAGATTCAATGTCAATATTGCTGCTTTGCTCTGCAGACACCACCTGCAACTGAACCAGCAAGTGTGCACTGCTTTGCAGGAGCAGTACTCTGCTGGGTGATTGCAAACTGCTGTCCCCCCCAGGCACATCCCTGCCTGCTCCGTGGGTGCTCCCACAAGCGCGCGCGGGGAGCAGTGTTCTTGGCTGGGATGAAAGGTAGGGGAGGTGGAATAGGTGAATTACTTCTGTCTGGCATTTAGGCTGCAGAAACTGCTTATTTAGCTGGGCAGAGGACACTTGGATTTAATCTTCAGTGGAATTGACTTGTAATGTCCTTTTTTGCTTATCGCCAGAGAAGGAGGAGTCTACTGAAAGAGAGGGCAGAGCACCAAGTGCAGCTGAACCACTGCCAGCAGAAAGGTTATTGATCCCATGCAAGAGGAGATAGGAAGCTGCCACTTTCCTCTTTAAACAGCAGGTCATGCTTTGTGGGAATTCCCTACCTGGAATCACAGATTTCCAAAAATTCGAGTCTATGCCTTGAGAAAGGGGATTGGGAAGGAGCAGGCCACTCTCTTGGGGAGTTTCCTCCACACGGAGAATTAGCACGAGAACGACAGATCATTTCAATCCCACTGCCTGTCTCAATACATTAAGTGACACGTAGCTGAGAGGAGGCCCCTGAAGATTAATGCTTTCTACAGATTTAGTTTATCTTTGGAAACTCTACCAACGTATTCAGAATGTGGGCCCTCTGCCTGCCACTTCCTCGTCCCCGCAGACTGCACCCACCACATTTTTCCTGATGGTGACACAGAAGGAGCTCAGCCGCGCTGTTTCTTCTGCAGCCCTGGGTTACTCTACTTAAAAGGCTGCTAATTGCAGCTTCCATCTAAGCTTGTTTGCCTGGGGAGAAATCATTAATACCTTTTTTTACAGTGAGGGCAAATATAAGCATTGCCTGCAAATCTGCAGGAAATTACTTTTCAAGTGACCGATGATATGACCTCTGATTTCCTAATGATCTAGGAAGAGTTCAAACCCAAGTGCTTGTATATGCGGAATGCCAAATTTATATATACAAAGCATCATAATTACTGTCATGGAGATTTACAGTGCTTTACAAATCATTAATAATCATAATAATAATATTTACCATAACTCTTTTTGGCAGATTAATTGCAATTCTCTTTGACCATCCTCAAGCTACTTTTTTTATAACATCTTTCCCATTGGCATGAAAATTAAGTACACAAAGCATAATACATTGACATGAAGGGTGGCTTTATTTGCATGTGTTTATTTGAGACAAACCCAGCTATTTGCTATTGAAGTGAAAGCATGAGCATCAATCAATCAGCACATCTTCTAAGACAAGACTGAATATTGCTACATTTCAATATGGCATTAGTGGGTAACATGCTCTCTTAAATGGTTTTGACAGGCAAGTGTGATTCCTACTGCGCAGTTAAGGTACCATGTGCAGTAACAAGTGTATCTAAGACGCATACTCATTTGAGTGAGAACCTTTCATGTCTTTCACACTTGCTTTGGGGTGGAATTAGCCACAAATGATAAATGTCAAGTTTAGGTTAGACTGACTGGTCTGTAATTGATGGACTGAGCTGATACAAATTCCTCATTCTTCTCTAAATACCATCAAATGTATGAGATTTGGAGAAAGGAAAAAAGTAAGACAATGTTTTCCCATTTCCTCTGCTCTCCTGCTCCTCACTATACAAAGTTTGGAAGCAATTTCAGATGGGATAGAAAATAAATGTAGGCATACAAGAATATTTTTTAGTTTGAAATTTTGTATTTTAGTGTATCTTGCATTTTTATAAGATAAAAGTCTTTATTATGAGCTATTTTATTGTAGCAGTTTTATGAACTTGCCTGCCATTTTTTGACAGCATGCACTGTTCCTGCCAGTGCCATGGGTGTTGTTTCTCTTTTATGAATTATTCTATCTAGGTCTGCTTTTATGCATTACTAGAAATCTGGTATTAATAGACCCTTATCCTATGGCTGATTCATTCATTTGAAAGGGCAGTTAAATTGTTATTCATGTTTTTTTGACGTTGTTCTGTTATCTATTAAAAAAAAAAAAGGCAATATTAATGTTTTGTATTTTAGTTTCATGCTTCTCTTTGTTTATTCATCCAAAGCACATTTTGGGTGTAAAATGATCATTCCACTTGCTGTGGTAGTACAGCTTTGGTTAGGAAGAAGCCATCTGCTTAATTGTTTACAGGAATGCTACCCACTGGTTGATGGTTAAAAAAAATCTGGCTCAGAGATGTACCACTCACATCTCTGGTTGTACACACTGCAAGCTGCAAGTAGCATGAGTGAGTCAATGTTGCAAAAACATGTAACCTTATATTGAAATACTGCTTCAAATGTATTATACTGTAATTTAGTCATTTGTCAGACCAACATGAGCTTTAATTGCATTCAGTGTTGTGGCATTAGGCTCCCTACTGAGGTACAATAACCTGCATATTATGAAAGCTTCCACAGGATAACAGACAGAAATCTCAGACACCCCTAACCTCAACTCTATGTCTCATCAAATGTTCATCTCTGTGAGAGACAATTACAAAAGCTCGTTTGTTATAATGCAAAACATTGAGCTATTAGAGCCTGCTGACATGGAGAAAAATTGTAATAGTATTTCTCTCCCATATGTCTGTCCTTCAATTTAATTTTATAGTGGGTGTCTCATATAATTTTTTTAAGTTTCTAAAAAAAGACTTAAAGAATCTTTATAAAAGAAAGTGCCAAGCTAGCTAAATGTAGAAGTTGCTGCCAATTCCCCCTTTAATACTGTTAAAACAAATGCAAATTTACAGGCACATTCATACCAAAGCTGTATGCCAAAGGCCATCAGAACTAAAAACATATTTTAGAATATACATGTATAAAGTGGCTCTGATGATTCACACAGTTTAATGCCTGGAGACAGAACACAGTTACATGATGTTCTTTAATCTATTTCTAATTTACGTTATGTTCCTTGGTCTAATCTGTTGGTTCCCCATTCAGTGTGTCCAGCAATAGATGGTGCGTGTTTGTGCGAGACACGGTGGCTCGCCTGACAAGGGCTGTTCTATGTTTATTCATATATCCTCCATTCAGTTTAATTCCAGAGAGATAATTGCCCATGAACACGTTCTCCTTTCTCAAGCAAATTAGAGGGTTTCCCATATGGTGCATCCTCCTGAGACCACAAGGAGTTTTCTGAGAATCTGCAGCGGTTCAGGTACAAGGAGACTCCCAGCTTAGCTGTAACCTTTGAGGTCCTTCCTATTTTCATCCTGACACCTATGTCATCAGTCCCATTACAGAAAAATTCCTCTAATCGGAAAACCCTGCTGGTGGAAAACCTGTCCTCATCGTATGAAAAGTAAGAGGTACCATGGGGATGTTTTTGTTGTTAGTGAATCATATCTGGTAGGAGTTGTTTCTTTTTCTTGTGCCACACCTCCAGCCCCCTCCAAGCCGCCCAGCCAATTGCTTTGGCTGAAGCAGCTGGTGGAAGTGTAGCTTGCGGTAATTGCTTCATTGTGTTGCTTTAAGAGGAGAGGAAAATAGCTATTACTGTGAGCAAGTGCTTCTGTTTTTTCCCCTATTGCTGTTGTATGTTTTGGTTATGAAATGTATCCTATTCTGGTTTTTTGAAACTTTCTTGTTGTGCAGGTGGAAGGCTGAGAATGGGCATATGCAGGTAACACAGGCACTGGTAAAGAGGGAAAACAATGGTTTAGAAAAATGCTCTTCATTTATAAAAAGGGAGTGAAACTATTGTTAATTTTCTTCCTGATCCTCTCTGTGGAAGGTACCAAAGCAGCATGGTTTCATTCCTGGAAAGCATGCCAAAGCTAGGCTCAATGCCTACGTACTTTCCTCTCATCTTCAGTTACATAAAACTTAATGGAGATTTGATTTTTAAAATTACTGTACGTACTTGTTTACCCATTTGGCTATAGATGTAAATATGAAATTTAATGGTCAGTAGGTGGCAGAGATAAAGCTCTATAAACTCGGGGTGCTGCCTGTAAAGAAGCTGTTCTTCCATAAGGCTATTCTGAGAAAAACGAACAAAAAAAAGCCCAGCTCCAGTAAACTGAGATCAGGCCTGTTACTGGAGATATCTAGAAATTTATGACTGGAAAAGGTATTAGGTTGTGACCTGATGGTCTCCTGCCGCTGAGGCTCCAATGGTGATTAGGAAGAAGTGATTTCATTGCCATATGAAGGCTGCTGCCCTCATTCCTGTTTTTTTTTCTCATTGAGAAGCAGAACGTGGTATTCAGGACTAAGAGGAAAAAATGCCTCCCCGCACATACACACAAAGCGTTATCACTGCCAGCTCCTCGTCTTCAAAGACCCCTGACCGAAGCTGTGTGTGACTAAGTCCACTTAATTCCCCACCTCAGAGAAAAAAGTGGAGTTCAGAAGTTCAAGGAACTTTTCGCAAACCACACGCTTGTGGTTGTCTGAGCTGCATGGTAAAGGGTTAGGCTGAATTGCTCAGTGTTTCGGACCTGGTCACAGTCCTGTAACATTTCCTTTTCAGGCAGCAAATGGCCAAAAAGGTGGAAGGCGTCACACGTCGCTGGTGGGGGCCGAGCGCTCTCTTGGAAACTTAGCCTTAGATGTCACCTTGGGAGCTGTTCGATATGAAGTGTTTGGAAGCCTCGTCGCAAGTTCTGGGAATGTTTAGCATAAGATTGTGTATTCATGGCCTTGACAGGCTCATATATAACCCTGTACAGCACCCCCCTTTCCTCCCAACTTGTGTAACTGTTAATAGTAGTAGCCTCCTATGAAGCTTAAAGTACATAGAATATTTAAAGCTTATAACATTTATATTTATATATTATTTATAGATTGCTACAGCAGCAGGGAGAATCAAGCTAATGAAAGGATTGGGTGGCTGCCCTGAATTAATACGACCATAATCTAATTCATTTTAACTTCTTTTTTGCTATGTATAAAACCTTCCTGTCCTCCAGCAGCACAAGTAGGCCCGACCAGGAGGCTGGTGGCAGGTGACGGAAAGGTGCCTGCACAGAGGGGCCGTCAGGTCCTGAGCAGGAGAAGCGATGGTAGGGGTGGCAGCCACCCTCTGCGGGCACAACGGGAGGTCTAGGAAAGGGGATTTGGTGTTTGGGAAGTGAATGGGAGAATCAGAGGTGTGGATAAAGCTGTGAGTTTTGAAACAGGCTCTCTGCTGCAATTTGAAATTGAGATTTTTTTTTTCTCCAAAATTTCCATAGCATGGAGCCTGCTTGCACCCAGAGACTGTATTATAGGCTGCTGTTTTCCATTTACGACCATACAGCATTTTACCCTTCCTTCTCTGCCCTTGCCTTTCCCTGCAGAAATTGTGTTAGAATACTTCTCATAGTTATAACTCTATATAGGTGCAGTGAAATGTATTTGATTGTGACACCTACTTCTGTTCTTTGTTTCATCTCCTTCTCCCATCTGTTATGCTTGTTTCAGCCAAAAAGGAAGGATTATTGAATGCTCTATAGATTATCCCATGGCAGCTTGAAGGGTGAGGAGGGGGAGCTCTGGACCTGCAAGTGGTCAGGTTGAGGAGCTGGAGGGGAAAGCAGTGATTCTGAGAGGGAGCAAGGCACTGAGGATTGTTCTGAAGGATTTTGTTGAACTGTGTTGCTAGATCACTGAGTCCAAGGAAATACTACAGCACAAGTCCATGTAACAGCCAGTTTATACTTCCAACCTTTTCACATTCTTCTGACAAGCTATGTATGACACTGTTTTCTATGTACAAACTTTGACAGCCCTTCTTATCGACTAGAGAGCTATAGAAAATATAGCAACAACATAATAAATGACTGTCATATTCTTTTTCTTAAACCTGAATGCATGCATACCATGCTAGGGTTTCAGTAGCTTCTGAGTGCTAAGGGATGGGCATGTTCTAGGATGTGGAAAATTCAGTGAAAAACAAGGCATTAAAGAAAGTAATAGCTGGAGACGATTGAATGGTGAGCACTGTTCTTCATGGACCTGTCCTGAACTTGTGCCCCAGCACAGTTGGAGGACTGGTGTTGTGCTTGGAGTAAACCTAAAACCAAAGCTGAAGCTACTTGTGCTCATTAAAGAACCCATGGCAGCTCTCACTGTGCTGCATGAGCAACACCTTGCCCTGGTCAGACACTTGTTTGAGCAAGCCTCCTCCGTGTGTTGATTGCAGCTATTTGTAAGGATATTTGTAAGGATTGCAGCTCATTTAGGAGGCTGCCTGCATCACTTTCTTTCTCCATTTAGTCAGTGGAGGGAGAGTGCATCTAAATTAAGTTTCTTAGCTAACTTGCCTTCTGAAAGTATGGTTTTTTTTCCCTACTAAGTATACATGAAGTCTAGAGAGATTAGTCTTGTAATTTAGGCTAAGATGGGTGTCTAAAATTAAGTGGTGTTTACATCCCTATTCTCTAAATGTGTCCTGCATCCTCATTCAGATAAGACATACCTTGTCCCTTCCTCCTAAATTGCTGTGTCATGTTAAAGTGTTTCCAAGGTGGCACATCCATCGTGATCCCATATGCTTCTGCGAATACCCAGATGTGTATCAGGGTGATAAAAGCTATTTTATTTGAGGGAACTGGCAAGCAGAAAAATGCTGCCTTAAATAAGAGAAATGCTTACAAAGATTTGTGCATGCTGAAGGGTGAAGAAATGCACGCAGCTGAGGAAAATCGTGGTACCTCCCCCAGGTAATACATTTTGCAACCACTACCCTTTGATTTAGGGTTGGATTAAAGTTTAAGTGGAGGAATGCAGAACTGCACTACCCAGGCTGCTCCCCACAAGGTGAGGTCTGGACGATAGGTTCTGCAGGGACAGAGGTGTTCCCTGCAAGCAAGGGACTCTTCAGGCAAGTCCTTTGCAGCTTTTCTCTTGCCAGGCTCTACCTGCTCCATCCGGGATCCTGCAGTGAGATGCCCATTTCCATTGCTGTACAAAGAGCATGAACATCTCTCCAAGGGCTCTGGGTGCCCCCTCGGGTGCTGGTCCTTCTGCTGTAAGCCAACCTGTAGAGCTGTGCTGCTTTCTCACACTTCTCTGCTCTCTCTGCCTATTCGAAAGGGAAACGGTCCAGCCCTGCGGGTCTAGGACAGGAGCAGTGAATACCCACAGTTAGCATTTGCTTTGTTAATCCATCAGTACAGGCAATGTAGACACCTGACTTGTCTTCTGTGGAGAGGAAACCACAGCTCTCGAAGGGGTGGTGTGACGATTCATGGGATAGTTACTATAAAAGCTCAGCATGGTGTGATGAATTATGCCCTACCTGTATGAAACCTGCTCACGTTCCTTGTGGAGGAACCATATCATAAAGTCTTCCCTTAAATAAAACATCTAAGGGCAAAGCCGATGAGCTCCTACCCATGAGAAGCACCTGCAGGGCCAGGCTTGGTGTTCTCTAAGTCTTTTCAGGATGCATGGGGGAACAAAGCTGGGCAGCCTGCAAATGCAATTATTTGTTTATTTCCACAGAAACTCCCTCCCTGTTCTTGCAGAGGCCTGAAGCCGGAGCTTCATCAGGGAACATGCATGCTGCTTTGGGCAGGAAGCATGGCACAGGGGGCACCCGACCTGGTTTGAAAGACAGCTCTTCTGACTCATCAGCCGAAAGCAAAATGAGCTGTATATATTTAAAGCAAAGCTCTATTTTAAAAATTAATGATCTGTAAGGGAGAGAGGAGAAACTGCTTCTCTGTAATGCAGAAAAAGGCCCCGATGACCACAGGCTGGGTCCCTTTCCAGATGATGTCATCATCAGTCTAAATAATAAATTTTTAACGATGTGGGAAAAAAAAAAAAAAGAAGGAAATAAAAAAGAGGGGGACTCTGTTTCAATGAGGAGTAAAAGTAGCTGGTGGCAACAGGGTCTAAGGAAAATATATGGTTGGGTGAGGTTTCTGCCCTGTGTAATTAGATTATCCCAAGTGTAGGAGTGTACTGCAAAAGGCACGTTGAAATGCCAGTAATTGAGTGCTCTGTGTCTTCCTCTGCCGCATACCCATGCAGAGTGGAAAATTGGGGTACTTGGAATATATATAAGGCAGAGGGGCGTTCTGTAAACGGGGTTGCTAATAATAGGCAGTTAAGATTAGAAGGGAAAGTATAGGCTCTCATCAGCCCAGAGACCAGGGGATATTTTCCCCTCATAAATAACAGGCCACAAGAAATGTATTCAAATGGATTTGTGTTTGGTTGACAAATGTATGCAGTATATTACCAATAGAGCACTCACACTGGCTCTTTAATGCAGCTTGAATTACTAGTAACACATTCATTTTTAAATACGCTCAGTTTTGTTTTGTAGCTCCCCCCTGGAAATGCATTGCCCACGGCCGCAAGCGCAGTGTAGGTGAGGTGGGCTTGTGGGGAGCGTGGCTTTGGGGGAGTTTGTGGCACTGGTGTGGACTGAATGATTTTGTTTTTTCACTTCATGCTGACTCCCCATCATGGGCAGACCTCGGGCGTTTTCCATGGGATTCCAGCCAGAATTTTCATGAGAAAAAAAAAAAACAACAAATCAAACCTTAGCTAATAATGGAATTGTGCAAGATACCAGAGTGTACCTGATCACGTTTTAAGCTGTATTTTAAGTGATCTGACTTCCAGATCTTATTCAGGGCTTGAGATCCCATGCACTGTGTATTCCTGTACAGGTGGTCCTCTCCATGAAGGAACCTACAAGCTAAGGAAATCAGGTGGCACCTATTCCTATGCGATAGTCACGGGGTCAGTTGTCCACAAGCAACAAAAAATTCTTGTCAAAGTGTGGACCCAAACTGCACTTCTTGAATCTCAGTCTTGTATTTTCTGAACTAAATGTATTAACCCCAACCAAAGTTTTTGTGAACCTCAGGTATCTGGACCTCAGGCCCTAAAAGAAACAGATGTGTTTCATGAGGTTTGGGGTTTTGTAACAGGAGATTTCCATGTTTTTAATACCCAAATCTACACATGTTCCTCAAACTGTAAGGGATAGATTTATGTCATGTAGTGTAGTGGGCTGATCCTAACACTCTTGTCGTGAGCCAAATTTACTGTAGTTGTCAAGACAGATTTGCTGTAAGAAGTCAATACCTCTCAGCCTGCCGGTGCCTTAAGGAGAAACGGACTGGATGTTTAATGCTGTAAATATTTTTTCTTGCTCTGCCGTACAAACCTTGCATGGCCTCTCAAAAACAACTTCTATTATGCGTCAGTTTCTCATGAATAAAATGGGGACAACACCACTTCTGAGAATGGAGGGAATAAGACTGATGAAAAAAGGAGACTTCTGACCAGGAAGATGGAAAAGAGTGTCTTTTCCCTGCAAGGCCCTATTATTTTGTTTAAATTAGTTCTTTTCTTTTTATTGTTTTTGTTGCTCCTTAAATAATCACTTCAATTTCCTTTTAGTTTTTTCCTGGTGCGCAATGGCTCACCTTTTAGATGCCCTTCAGCCTTTGGGTCTCTTTCTCTCTCCCTCTGGTGCTCCTACTACTCCCTTAGCAAAGGAAAAAGTCACCTTGGAAGAATTTGTGGGGTTTGAGGGTGACTTTCACAGGGCCTAGCAGAGGTGCTGAAGTCAGCAAATTTGACATGGGTCTTTCTAGAGTGGAAATGCAGAGGAAGAAG
Source organism: Chauna torquata (assembly GCA_013399475.1). Taxonomy (NCBI): domain Eukaryota; kingdom Metazoa; phylum Chordata; class Aves; order Anseriformes; family Anhimidae; genus Chauna; species Chauna torquata. Next base: position 70,013 of record VXAL01013768.1, read on the forward strand.
ACACGTATTCAGTCTGGACTGTCATACTTCTGTCTGCTCTGGGTCCCCTGTGAGAAGAGGGGATGTTGCTGCAGTCACATTTGGGTTTTTCTTTTCTAGTCAGGCAGGCTTCAATTCCCCAGCTCACTAACACGTCCCTTGTATTCCCATATTTCCATAAACACTGTGAAGGATACGCTGAGCATTGGATTTTCTGATGGGTTAAAGACTCTCTCATCCGAGTCTGTTACAGTCTTAAATACAACTCACGTTTCACCGGTCCAACAAATACTTACTTTTATATTATTAGCTCACCCAGAGTTTGCCATAGATGGACAGTTTGTTAAATGTTGGCTCTGCTTGTGTGTGCTGTGTCTTTGTTTCATCTGTTCTGGTTTCAGTATGGAGCTTATTTCTGCTCAGGGCATTGCAAAGCATTCAGAGTAAGCATTTTCTCGTTTTGCACAGGGCAACGGAGTCGGTTCAGGAGAAAGATGAGTGATTTGGAGAGAAGGACACTGAGCTGGCAGTGAAAACTGAGAGTACAAGCTGACCCTGTTTGGTGGAAGCAGATAGTACTGGTGGGACAACTGGAGTCACCTCGCTCTTCCTTGGGTGTGCTGCACAGGCTGCAGTGGGCTTTCTTCACCAGCATGCTACACACAGAGCTAGGAGAAAACGTGGAAAAGTTGCCAGCGGCTGTCTGCATGTACAGTGGGATGCGTGTACAGAGGAAGCATAAGCCATTGCACCAGCTATTTGGCAGTTGAGGAGCATGTCTGTGGAAACCAGGCCTTCTCTGAAATGTGAGTTATACCATTTCTCAATACTGCATGTAGCAAGAAATGACTGGGAGGCCAGTGATTCATTCTGGGTTAATGTAAAGGTACCAGAGGGGCTAATATAAAGGAAGAAAATTGATACTGGCTTTGCAGTGCTTGTGGTGCAGAAATGCGTACAAATGTTTCCCAGGGAAAGAGTGGAACAATCCAATGCAATATTAAAAACAAAATATACCCACCCAACAACAAACAAACAGCCATGGGGACATAAGAGCTGGTAACAGTGTTTGGATATCTGTAAGTCAGTGCAGACTGCACAGGTATTTGCTTACTGCCATACATTTCATTGCAACTGAAAGGAAAGGGCCCTTGTGAGATGGTAGAAATCATATGAGAAAACGTTTCTTGAATTGTAGCACTGCGATTATTGTGTCAAATACACTCTGGTGTGAAGCCATTGGAGTTACACGAGGGATGGATTTGACCCTTTGGGATGAATACTCTGGGGAAATTAAAACTAGCTATAAAAGCTATATATGGTTGAAAAGGCTATGGTAACATTTTATGCGATATGAGCTATGTTCTATTCTTTACAGAAACCCATATCTGTAAAAAAGCAATTAGAAGTGCCTCCCTGAAAAAAGGCAATTGAATGCAGTGAATGAACTGCAGGAATTGTACACTTTCCAGAAAATGGTGGTAGTGAAGCGTTTGTGGGATCCATAAAGTCACCATAAATTCCTAACTGAATATGGATTCACTCTCCAACTCTAAAACCACAAGATTTATTTCCTGCTGGCAGGGGAGGTGAAGTTTGCAGAGCTAGATCTGTCTGGAGAATGGCAGCAGGTGGTGAAAGCTCCAGTATGTTCCCAAGTATGCAGTGTTCCCAGTATCACCTTGACTGGCTGTGTCCTTTCAAGATGAGAGGAGAAGACTGGCCTGTTTTGTTTTGTTGAAGACCTGTCTGCTTTCAATGCATGTAACTGTATACAGGTAGGAAGTTTTACCAGCATGCAACATGTCCCATTGGAAAAGAAGGATAACATGGCTGGTTCCACTCATGAAGATCTAGTTTTGGCTCAAGCACTGACTTTTGAAGTCATATGAGCTCTCTTCTCTCTGTGCAGTGATGATGCTTATGGGCATCGTTTTTGAAGTCACACAAGCTCTTTTCTCACAGTGAGGATGCTTATGGGTGATTCACATTTTGTGGTACAAATGTAAATGATGCAGCAAAGGTTGCTTTGTTTCCTTTCCGTGAAATTCCCCTGGTCCCCCAGACTGGGGCTGTTTCATGGACATATGCTTTAGGGAGGAGGTATTGCTGTGGATGGTGGTGGTTTGTTTCGTTTTGTTTTTATCTCTGTTCATTCACCTTGGCCTGTTCCTCTGGTTGCTGGCTCCAGTGCAGTTCACTTCAGACTCCCATCTTTTAACCTTGCGATGCTTCTCCTACTGCTGATTGTAAGAAGGACACCAGTTCAGGCACTCAAAATTTTTAGCTGCTGACTGCCTGGCATAGTGCCAGAAAGGTGCACAGTAACATGGATTTGAGGTTGGAAAACAGAAGGATAAGTCACAATTTCAGGTAGGACAAAGTAAGGCAGGGCAATAAGGGCTAAAAGAAGCTGCACTGAAATGGAGAACTCTGTGGCTGCGGAAACTTGTAATTATTTGGGCCCTGTCAGAGATGAATGGCTATGTCTCTTTCCAAAGTCATCTGCATAGCTGGGTAAATGTGATTGCATTGATTCAGCATGTCTTCAAGAGTCTTTTTACAACCACAGGAGCTAGAAATGTCTTTTGTTGTTGTTGCTTTTTTTAATGAAAGCTGACGTTCTGGAGCACAAGTCAGCAGGAAGTGGGGGCAAGTTTATTGGCTGTTTTGGTGGGGCCTGGAGAATAATTCTTCCTTTCTCCTGTCTTTTGTCTGTTCAGACTGTAAATTCATTGAAGCAGGGACTGCTTTCTACTGTGTGTCTTTATAGCACTTGCTGCAATGGATCTGCATTCTCAGCTAAATCCCCTAAGGCTTAACAAAATATAAATTAGGATAATGGTATAATATGTTATATGTTAAATGGTTGCGGGGGGTGGTCTATTTACATGAGTTATCACCTTAAAAAAACAACAGCAAAAAGTCCTTCTGAACTCCTGGTGAGAGTTTTTGCTTTGTGGCAAAATCTGTGCATTATTCTACACTACTGAGAAGACAGGGCAGTCTTGTGGTGGTTGTGCCCCGTTTTAAGGCAAAGGACATGAGATGGTTGTCTCAGACGTACAGTACTCCAAACTTCTCTAAGCTGTGTTTGCTGTTACCAATGGGAAATTACTACCTGCAATTCCTTTGCGCAGACTTCAGTGATTGTCTTGTGTTGCACAGTCCCTCGGACAGAGCTTTGACACCCAGGAACATATCCTGGAAAGACAAAAAAAAAAATTTCTCCCTCCTTCAGCTCCTGTGCAAAGGAATCCTCAATGCATTCACTGTCAATTTTGTTAAGACAGAATGTAATGCTAAATTGGGCAGATGTGGCAAAGTGGAAGAATACAACAGAGCTGCAGTAAGCCTGATGTGCTATCGTGCTGCTGTAGGATTTGTATCATTCCGTCATATAAGTGCAAAAAAGGACATGAATGGTCAGACCTTGGGATCCAGGCTGTCATGCATGTGTAAGAGCTCAGAAAAGATATGTGGAGTGATAGGTGTCCTCAAAATCCAGAGCGGATGTGCTAGTCCGTGTTGTGTGAGAAATGGTAGTTGCAGTCCTGCTCAGTGCTCTGCCAGGTCCAAGCCCTCGTGAGTAGCTTGTTCTTCTGCCTGTCATCTGCCCCCTTTTAGATGCTTTGCTTAGGGCAATGACCTGTGGGTCTACCCATAGCGCGAAGCAGTGGAAACCTGGTCTCTAGCTCTTGTTTTTAGTGTAGTTAAGCTCGTCAGCAGCAAAACTTTCTATTACTCTTACACTGGAAATCCTCATGAAAGCGAGTGGCCAGTCTCTCTCCCCCAGTGTTGCTCTGGCAGCTTTGAGGTGACCTGCCAGCTCTGTTGTCAGGTTAGCTGGAGACACCTTGTTCTAGGCTTTGCAGTGCGAAGCAGCCCTGAAGTTGGCAAATGTTACTGCCACAGAATAGCCCTATGTGCAGGTTGCTCGGTGCGGTGATGCAGTTCACATGCCTTTCTCCACTGCCTTTCTCTTGTTCCCTTATGAAGGGACGTCGCTTGGACATCCCATATCCTTACCCACTCCCTGGTAGTTCCTGGAGGCCAGCATACCCCTGCCTGTACATTAGCACTGTTAGATTCAACCATTTGTATACCTGTATCTCTGAGGGCCCACTTCTGTCATGCTTCACCTTTGTCTTTCCTCTTCCAGAGCAGTCATCCTAGCTCAGGCAGACCAAAGAGAGAAACACAGAGCAGTGTGAGAGCCAGGCTGAGGCCAGTGGTCTGTCAGCAGATAGTCCAGCTTGGGAGGAGGCAGAAACAGGCTTTGCTGTCAACTTCATGCCAGCGACGGCACTACGACATTACTCACTGTAGATTAACGTGGGAGAAGGTCCTCGCTGACAACCCCTGCAAAACAGTTCAGCTTCAAGTGGAATTACAGTGGTCCTTTTAGATAAGTGTATTTTTGCCAGCTGATCCACAACAGCACTCCCAGTGGTGGGGAAAGCTGAGACTATTACTGTAAATACAAAAGGGAAGACATACTTGGCATCCCTTTACATTAGAGCTGGCTCAGAAGAATGTCTGCGTAGCTGTTCCACTGCCAAGATGGATTGTAGTCAGATAGTACACATTGCAAAGGAACTAGAGCACACACTGAGATCTGTTTTTTTTTTTAACAATAGTTTATTTGTGTTTCAAAGGGATACTTACAGGAATCCAGATCAATATGCTTGTCCAGAACTGTGCCTTCCTATTTTAGGGCCTGGATGAATAAGAGGTTACTTGAGTTCACGTGCATATGGAGGAATCGGTGCCTGCAGTAATACATCCTCCAAGGCTTGTTACTTTTCCTTTTTGAAAGTGAACGTGAAAGAGCTGCAAAACTGAAGTCAACATTGGTCTGGTTGCTGGAGTTTTACTTTTTTCCACCGAAGTCTGTGTGGTGGTGCCTGTTGTGCGAGGCTCTGTACGAACGGTGAGGTTGTGTCTTAACAGGAGATGGTGGGAGCTGAGCACCCCCTTCCAAGATGTTTAAATGAGCATTGGTTGAACCTTTCTCAGTGCACGTTCTGAGAACATGTCGGGGTTCAGATGGAATCAAACACTTCTGAAACAGAAGGAAGATTGTTTCAGTGGAATGTTCTGATTTTTTTTAATGAAAAATTGTAAAAGTACAACTTTGATGAAAAGATGTTCAGCATTTCCCAGCCCCAGGATTTTTTCATAATTTCAGCACTCTATCCCACTTGTTGGGACAGGAGAAATGGTTGAACTAATGGAGTTAGTTGCATGGGGCTAAAAATCTGTTTCCTGATTGGTTCTGTTGCTGAAATCATTTGAAAAGCTATTTCAGACAATGATTTGTAAGTGCTTGAGAATTAGACCTGTAATTGCTTTGAAAATATTTTGTTTTTGTCCTGCTTTTTTTTTCCCTCTACTAATTGTGATATATTTCTAAGGGACACAGGCAAAACAGGAGTTTGAATAGACACAGTTACCCAGATGCTCAGAATATCTTCCTCTATTGAATCATCAGTCCTGGCTTATAGCAAGCAATAGATTTCTGACATTGTTAAGCAAGCATGCACAACTGCTGCACCTGGGTTTTTGAGGGTAAAACTGCGTCCATTGCTCTAGCATATATGGTATCTTGCTGATGATGAATTATGCTGTTCATGCTTTGAATGGTGCCACTGCATTTTTTGTGAAGTGTAGACTCAACAAAGTATATCAGCAGACGGAGACAATTTCTTCTGAATTTCCTACAACAACTTTCTCAACACACACTGTTCTACGTTGATCCAAGGGGCTATCTTGAGGGATGTGTTCCAATGCAGCAGCGCTTCAGAGTTCAAATTCTGGTGTCATCTGGCACGTTTCTGATGTCTTTTGCTTTTGTGATGACATCCTGTTACATGAAGAATTTTGGCTGGTGCACGGTGTTCTCCTTTCAACTGTTTTGCATAGCTGAGGAAGACACCATCCTGACTAAGTCGATGCAATTTGCAGCAGCATGCCTGGTCTTTGCTGTGAGAAGGGTTGCTTTAATCTTGGCTCACTTTTCTCCATTTTTCTCCTTCCCCTGTGTGTCTGTGCATCACCCAACATGAAAGGTGGGGCAGTTGCTGGTGGTGGCGATGCTGTGGCAGTCCCAGTGGAGAACAAGAGAAAGGAGTTGTGATTCATTGGGGATTTCACAGTTCTCACCCTGAATTGCATTAGAAGGTGAATGATCGGGAAGATTATGAAAAGGATGTGGATTACCTCCTTCTGTTTGCCACTGCTGTTTTCATTTTCTTACCTGAGTTGATAGGATGGAGGGAAGCAGGGCAGATTCCTTCTGGACACCCCAGCACTATGAGGGGAAGAAAAGGTTTTACAGGCTTGAAGGAAGCAAAGCAAGATTTCCACCTCTGAGAAATGAGTGAATTGGGAACCAGGCATGATTGTGGAGGATATTTTGGGAGCTGGGCTCCTCACAGATCCAGGTCCCCTTAAAAAGAGACTTTTCACATGCTTCTGACCCCCCAGAATTAGGGGACTGGTCCACCACTGCTGTGATGAGAGAGGCAACGAGAGCAGTCTGGAAGACGTTTGCACAATCCATCCTGGCCCTGGCCAGGACTTGAAGTCCCTTGCTGTCCTGAGCACAGTAGAAAACTCTGCACACTGACACTGCCTTGCAGATAACTGGCTGGGAAAGGATTTCTTCAGGGCTTATACTCTACCTCCACCCACACTTGCAGTCCCAGAGTCACCAAAGAAAGTTTAAAAATATTCTGCCAAATGCTTGCTCAGTTAATTTTTTTAGGCCTTTTTGTATTTAACCCCTGTTTTGATTCTTGGGTTTTTTTGCCCTGTCTTCCCTTAATTAAAAAAGTTTCCCTTCTGGAGGATGATCCTTAGGAGCTGGATGTGTAGGAGACGTATACAGAGACTGCCTTGGCAGTAGTCACCTTGCCTTGCAAGTACTCCATGCAGTGCTTTTCTCTGTGCACATTTGTGATATGGGAGTTTTATTTAGCACTTTTTGATGGGAATCAAGTCAGGGCTGGATTTCAACATCTCTTGAAGAGAGGGAATGCAGGGCAAAGACTGCATTGCAGGGAAAAATACCCAGCACGTCATGTGCCTGCTCACATCTCATTCTCGCTTCATTCTTGCCGTTCTCTGTTTGCCTCTGTTCAGAAGTAAAGTCACAGAGCCAGGGGGGTGACTGTAAGTCAGAAGAGTTCTTGTTTCTGCGTAAGAAGAGATAGTCTTTAGCTTCTTTGTGCATTGCACAACTTTTGGAAGAAACAGTAGGTTTCCATGTGTGTTGCACCTGCAGCGTGATGCCATGGAATCGCTAGGTCAGGTCTACCTGGGCTAAGAGGGGTACAAGAGAGGGCAAGGTGCAGCTCCAGGCTCAGCCCAACTCACGTAGTGTACCCATCGCCTTCAGGGGCTAAGAAACGTGCTTGGGATGTGCTCCCAGCCCCTGCTGGTGCTCAGATGCGGACAATCATGGTCTGTCCCAGCAGTGGTTCCTCCCATCACCGGGGCGGTGGAAGTATGGTAACTTTGATGTACAGCAATTCTTCTGCAAGTTTATTACCCCTTTACTTACGAAGATTTTCAGTGTGTGCACAGCTAGAGAGGAACGAAAGCCACGGATTTATTGCTTTAGGAGGTGTGTTAATCCTGTTACAGGAGCTCCTGGCGGGGGTGGGTAGCAGGGGAGGGAGGGCTGTTTCTGAATGTCCAAGGCAGCACATGGTGAGGTGCATTCGGATGAGCTTCACCTCAGCCTATGCGCTGCATCGCCTTGGCTCCCTTAGCAGGTCTGCTCTTCAGCATCCCACGAGAACCCCCACACAAATTACCAATTACATTTTGTGCTTTAATTAAACAGAAAGGTGGGCATACTCTCTAGCTTCACAGTGAGCCACAGTGTTAAACAGTCTCTTGAATGATTAGAGACCCAGCAGACTGGGGCGCTGCTCGCTGCCTTTCTTCCTGTGATTTACTTCAGACTCCCCTGCGAGTGGTGAATTGGTTGTCCTCCTAACCTGCCCCAGAGAAGTTTTGAGACTCGGGATGGTATGAAGAGCCTTGAGAATCTGTTGAAGTCGAAGGGAGCCCCATGCCATCAATGGCTGGCTGAGAGATGCTTGAAATTCTTCAGCATCTGGGCCCTAAGTGTAAGACCTGATATTAAAGCAAGGAGTGTTACCCAAAATTTGTGCCACAGAGGGAAGCATTGGCAACATGACAGGAGCCCAAAGGTTGTGCTTCATTTGCATGTGTATTTGCATAATTGCAAATGCATGAGATGCACATTAATAATCATGCATCTTTATCATTCTCAATAAGTACAGAGAAAATTTCTTGCTCTTGGAGTTCATCAGCAATAAAAACGTGCAGTGTCCTCATTCTGTAAATGCAAGGAATTAGGAACACCTTGGGAGGGACATGTTTTATCATCTGTTGGATGTATCTACCCTTAAATCTCTTGTCTGTAAAATTTAGCTTTAGACTGGCTCTGGGCAAGAGGAATTAACTGTGAAGGGAAAAGTACTTTGAAATTTTTATGCTAGTGGGGATATTTCAAGGAACCTGGAAAAAATGGCAGCTGGATCCCATTGAATTTCAGTGGAAGTTCCATGGACTCTTGCTCTGTTCAAAACCTCAACAAAACCGTATGGGGCATGACCAAGGATGGGTGTTCCTCTTTTTGGATGTTCTACTGTGCAAGGACTTGGGGGGACTGATTTAGAGTGGTGTGTCTGATGGAGCTGGTTGTTCTAGATGTGTAGTCTGGCACAAAGACTTTACTTCTCCAGTAGACAGCACAGAAGAAGGGTAGAATAGGGAATGCAGAGGCAGAGGAATTTGCACATGATAAAAAAGCCCTTCTCTACCAGTTTGTCTTTTTTTAACCTTATCAACTAAATTTCCTCTCCCTCTCAAGCTTATATTTACTCTGCAGAGTTGTTCCTTCTGATACCACCCTTCTGCATTATACCGTGCAAATCACAGTGGTTTTAGGATAGAGAGTGATAGATGTCTGCAAGTGATTAAATGATGCAGTCGTCTGTTGCAGGAGGGACGCGACTGTGATGGCCTTGATTTGATGGCCCAGCTCTGTGTTCCAGCCTGGAAAGTCTGGGCTTTGCTCATGTACTTCTACAATGTTTTTGTTACAGTTGGCCAGAAAATAAGAACTCAATTCAACAAAAAAACTTTTTTTTTTTTGAGTTTCTAATGTTTGTTTTCATTTTTTCTCAGATTTAAAACTTTTAACATATTTCAGGATGGGGGAGATGGGAGGGATGTGATTACATCCCTCCCAAACCATCACTGCCCAGTCGCTTGGTTTGAGATGATTCAAATTCAGAGTCCTTTTCTTTATTCAGGCCTTGAGTCAAATCTAGGCTTTCTGCATCTAGGTGGGTACCTTAATCATGTCAGAGGGTATTCTGGAATATACTCATGAATTGCATCTGGATTTTCTTCTAAAACAGCACTGTGACTAAAACTTACCACTACAATGTTTGGTTCAACAAATCAGCTTTTTCTCTGAAAAGCAAATAAATATCAAAAGGGATCATTGCTCTTGTTCCTTCATCTTCTCTGATGGCTGTGCTGTAATTACGGAACATTACCTTAATTGATAAAGACAGGGTAATTATGTACTTACCACTGCAGCCATCTCAGTCTAATACCTCTCTTGGGTTATTGGCTCCAGAGTTTTCTCAGTGAAAACCTGCATTAATTTGTCCAAGGAAACAACAGCCTGCGAAGGAGGGGACAAAACACTTACTAGTGTTGTTCTGCGTGACGGGAGTCCCATGACTTTGCAACAAGCAATGCAAAGTTTCAGACACCTGCTTTGCCTCAGCAGGATGAATTCATTGCAGGTGATTCTCTGTTCTGCTGTATGGTTTCCAGGGGATCTGGGAAACTGCTGAGTGTTTGCATAATTGTCTTTGCACTTTCATTTCAGATGTCTTCAAATGTTTCTAAACTTAACAAGTAGGAGACTGAGCAGGCATTGACTGGTTTCTCTAGAGGAGAAATCTCATATTCTTCAACAGGATTTCATTTTACCCTTCAAATAATGTTTTTGCCTTCAGAGTCATTGTGGCTTCTGCGCGCTTTCTTTGAAACTGTATTGATCATGTAATTAAAGTGTCTTCTGACCGCCTTGGGAATCTCACAAGATTGAGACCTAGGATTTCTTGGCTGGTTTCGGAAACCTCAGTCTGTCCTTCATTTTAATCTCAGCTCCCAACCTGATTCTTGCCATTACTTACAGGTCTTGCAGGCTGTGCCCCTCAGAGTCTTCAACAGTGCAGAATTCAGTCAAACCACTAGAATTAAATGGCTGTTAGTCCGGCACTGCATTAACTCCAGTCTTGCATTGCAACTCTCTCCTTTTAGTGGTAGTATACAGGCCATATATACAGGTAATATACAGGCCGTATGTATGTATACAGGTAGTCCACAGGCCCCAAGGAAGATGGGGGGAGTCGCTATGCAGATGCATGAAGATACAGTCCCTTGGCTTTTGCTGACTTCCAGCAAGGCGATGGGAATGATTCGAGTACTTTTTATTTAAAGTTATAAATCTGACAGAAGGATGAATGTACTAATCATCATTTACTGTTCAAACCATTATTGGTTCACTTTATGTTGGCTATGAATAATGCCCAAGGTGCTTGCATAAAAAGACACTTTTGAAATATGTTTGCCTGATTGATTAAGTAGTCAATCTGTAGTAGTACTACAAAGTGAGCTACTAAAAAAGAAACGAGACCGCCAAGCATTCAGTCCCTTATCAACTATGCAGTATCTTTCACAGCTGCTATTTCAAAGCCCTTCCTTCTCAAAATTACCAATACTTTTTAAAACTGTTTGGGACAGTACAATTCCAGATGCAGCTAAATTATTTTGGGAAAGAAGAGGTTTTAAAAAGTTGTTTTAAGGAATAAAATCCACACTAGTAACAAGAGGAGGCAAGTCAAGAGTGAATGTGCACACACTCTGGCAGAGAGCTGCTCAGCTGAGGAATATAATGCAAAAAGCCTATTGGCCAAAAGATTTTGTCCAAGACTTCCAAAGTCCAGCATTGCCTACAATCATGTCCAATTTCTTGCACATCCAAAAGCCAATTTTTCAACTCAATTCCAGCTGAAATTAGAAACCCATGTAGAGATCTCAGATTGGTGAAAAGGGCCTATTACCACGCATGCCAGAGATCATTCCTTCTGCCACATTCTGGACCAAGTGCAATTTCTTCTAATAAAAACATTTCTGGCAAAGTTGTACATTAGGAGTTAGTGTAATCAAATCTGGATGTGAGGAAAGCATGCAAACTTGCTTCCAAGTCAGCAAGAGTTAGGCAGGATTTAATCTTCCATGTATTTTTATTATGATATAAAAAGCTGTTATATTGGTATTTTTAATACATTTATCAAAAGGAAACTGCAAATCCAAAGTCACTTCCAAATTTCCCACTGATATAGGAATGAGTAGCTGAGACAATTCTGAAGTGAACTAAGGCAATGGGATTTTGTAATATGGATTTAGCTGCCAGTAGACCAGCACTCGGGTTTGACTTTTAACCAGTTCACACTAGACCTATGCAAACATTTTCCCTGAACATTTGTTGTAGCGTGAAGCTGTTTTTTTTTGCTGTCTGCTCTGTTTGTGCACCATTTTCTGTTGGCTTTTTGTGGACATTTTAGCAACCCATAGGATCTCCTGGGATGACAAAGCTTGTCACCGGCCATGCACCAGCCGCTCCCGCCACAGCCCACAGCACACACTTAGGAGCCTAAGAATAGGAGAGGCGGCAGACTTTCCTATTAAACCCTCTTTTCTGGAGAGAACTTGGCTTTCATTTACTCACCTAAATAAGGTTTAGATTTTCAAAAGAGCTCAATAGATTACATGCTAAACACTTGTGAAAATAGCCTACATTTCACATCTATGCTGAGCGCTGAGGGCTTTCAGAAAGCTGTCCTCATGTTTCTTGTTCTTAGACAAGCAATGAATGTTTGGGGACACCTTGGGGATGATTCTGCCTTACTTGCCCTGGGGTTTCCAGTGGTGTGACACCATCCAGTGCAAGCGGCCAGGCTGCCGGGACATCCTGCGGGGAGCTCTGGGAGGAAGTGGTAAAGGGGCCTCTGGTATGGGACATGGGCATTTCATTCCCTGCTCCGCCACAGATGGCCTTCAGGGTCTTTGGCTGGGATTTGTCAAAGCTGTTTAATGGATGTTAGAGGGTCAAAAGGAAGCGGTTCAGCTCTTTAGTCTTACAAATAAGATACTTTGAAGGGACCTGATTTTCAGTCCTACCTCTGCTCTTTGAAACACCCCAAATGAGGCAAGGAAAGCACAGGCACTCACATTCGTCGCTTAGAGTTTTGTTCTCAGCCAGTGTGCTCTGACTTCTTGGTTTGTTTCCTTTTTAAAATTCTTACCTCCTGGGTATTTGTGAGGACAAATGCGTTAACACTATAAAAAGTGTTTGGGAACTAAGCTGATAGAGACTATGTAAATCCCATACACAGATTCTGAAGCCCAATTTAGAGCAGCCTGGAGGCATCTCACCATCTTTTCATTCTTTCTCAGTACCAATTACTTTTGGATGCAAAACAACCTGTCCTGAAGCCTGACTATACTACAGTATCTTTCATCCTGCAAAATCCTAAAACTACACTGCAAATGTTACATAAACCATACACGGATCATTTTACCTGTCTTTAGAAAGCAGCCTCTTGTGGGTTTGGAAAGTGTGAGAAAAGCAGGAATGTGAGGAAGTGAGGAAAAGCAGGAAAATGCAGGAAGCACCATTTTTAATCAGGATGCTTTCATCTGAACAGAGAAAGTCCCTTGCCAAAAGCGCTCTCATCTCTGAACCCTTATGCAGTGATATGATGTAGTTCCTCTGGGGACATCAGAGATGATGAGGTCAGCCTTGCAATGTAGTCCCAGTTACGAATATTAAAGAGGATAATTGGCATTTCTACCACCTGGTACAGTTAATAAGACAGCATCAAGATCAACTATCTAGAGCCCAGTAAAATAATCATAAGGAGAATAAAGTTATTTAATAGCAATAAAACTATAATAAGGTCCTCTAAATAGAGTAACAAAAGTTGAACAAACTCAATATTAAAACACTATATATTATTAGATTTTTTTAGAAGTCCATAACAAGGAGATCCTTTGGCACAGAAGTATAACATCAAATTTAACAAGCGAGTTAAATAAGCAATTAGGAGTGGGGATTTTAAACTTTTCAGTCTCAATTGCTCAAATTTAGCACAAGCAGAGATCTGCCTTGTGCATTGCAAACTGTCTCTGGTGATGGCCATCTCTGAACAACGGTGCTATCAAAGAGGTGGTCATTTTTAGAAAAAGACTGAAGACCTGATTCTCATGGTAGGTCAGATTCCCCAAAGTGACCCTTTCTTACATTACAGCTTTGTGTCCAAATGCTCAGCCAGGGTGTTGGGAGACCCAGATCCAGTTTTCTCTTTTGCTTGGGAGAAATCTGGCCCAACTCTCCTTCTTTCTAAGAAAGATCTCTGCCCAGGGAGCTGGTTGCTCTGCAGTGGGTGCATTTTCCAGTGCTGGAGTTAGTTTTACTGGTCTCCTAATAAGAATACAAGAGTCATTGGATGAGGAGGAGGAAAAAAATCTGGGGCCTTGTAAAAAGTGCCTTTGCCAGTGGTAGGAGACCTGAGTTCCAGCCGCAACTCCAAGGTTGTTTAAGTGTTTTTCATGGAACAGCTGAGCAAGCAAAGAAGCAAAACTGGAGGAGCTTGAGGAGTTCAAAGGAACCAACTGAGGTGCCTTTTAGGGATTTTTCAGGTTGCTGTTTTGAACTTAGGCATCTAAATAAAGCCTGAAGATTCGAGTCTCATTTTGGCTTCATCCTGATGCACTCTTATAATAAAAATTACCTTTGTCTTAAAAAATGTGTATACACCAAGCAAGAGGCATATTTTCTGTTGGATGAACTCTCCCAGGAAACTGTAGCATCTTTCTAGCTCAGTCACTGGGATTTTACTGGCAAATTGTACAGCTATGTGTGAGGTCCTCAGATGCTGTACAGTGGAGGAGGTCTGTGACTGATAGTGCTGGTATTCACATTTGCATCAGTGCCATTTGAAAAATCTGGTCACTTACAGCCATAGAGAAGACAAGCATCCTATCTGTTTTTCTAATTGATGAATCTGTTGTAGACTTCCTTAAAATGAGGTGGGAATTTTTAAGCCATTCTCTTCAAGTGTTGTTACAAGAGGGCTTCTGCAAAGCTGGACTGTTGTGCTGCCATCCCTGGCAATTCTTTGTTGATAATGGACTCCATCACCTTTAAAGTTTCTGTTTCTGCAATTATTGGAAATGTCCTGGATAGTAGCTGACCAGCAAAGTAAAGACAACCAACTGTTTCGGAGGAGTACAGAGCTTCAGCCACATTTTGCTTTGCCATTTTCTTATAGCATCTGTCTTGCTCAGGAGCGTGTCCTGGTTTAACTCTCTGCTCTACAGCAGCAGTCAGCACTAGACATGTCCCTTTTCATTCTCCTCTGTATGACTGAATATTTCCCTTTAGCTATTTTATTTTTATAAAGAAACTTTTATCCATAGCCATGTGTGCAGAACTCTCAAATGGGCTGTTTCAAATCTAGTCAAGGTCATTGAAAAAAGATATTTTTAAAGTGGCTAGGGCTCTTAAAAGTCCTTTTGGATTCCCCAGAAGCAGAAAAGCAGTATTTACCCTGTAAGCCTTGTAGATCAAGGACTTGAGTATCTTTCAACATCCTAAAGCCCGTGCAGACTTTAAACTGGTATTCCCAGCTCATTCACCAAAAGAAGAGGAGGAAAATGAAATGAACTGAAAGCTTTTGCCTTGAGGTCTGGTGCAACAGGCCTTCTGAAGTCTGGAGTCGGAATTGTTTCAATCTATGTAAATATCGGGAAATTAAATTCCATATGTCCCGTGCCAGATGCTCCCAGCTGCTGCTGCTGTGTGGGGAATGGTAAGTAGACAGTTTAGCCTTGTCAGGCAGGGGTAAAAAAAGAAAAAAAGTAGTCTTTGCTTGAGAGGGTGGGAGGGGGGCAGGTTGCCATCTTGAGGTCGGGAGAGTGGTGTGTACAAGTGCCTATGCCAGTGAGCTGACAGGCCAAGTCGCTGGACAGTTGGGAGCGCCGTGTGAGGCTTACAACTGGGAGAGCGCAGTGAGAGCGTCATAGGACTTGGCGCTATAGCTTGGCTTTAATGTATATTGTTGATTTCAAAGCGTATAGGAATTGCGTGCATATGGAAAACAGGCTTGGACCGTGAGTGGCTCGAGTGGGTAAATCCGACTTTGTTGCAGCCTGGCAAAAACAGCCCTGAGCAGGCACGGAGCCATTGCTGAACCCGCCGGCCACCGGCATTGACCGTGCCGGCCCGTGTGGGCCACTTGTCACCAGTGCTCGCCTGGCCATACCCCACCATTGCCCTTATTTATCACCCCAGCTCCAGCCTCTTGGCTGGGCCTTATTTATGTCATATGGCAGGCTCGCACGTTTATTTAATAGGTTTGTTATTTATATCACGAGCCTTGCACTGGAAGGGAAAGAAGTAGAGCGACGCGACCGCAATTTCAAATGACCTGTTCTTAAAAAAGCACACACGCCCTAATGAAACTAGAGATTTAGGAATCCTCGTGGAAACTCCAGCTGCCTAAAAATAGGCAGCCCCCCTCTCGTGCGTATGCAGCGAGGCTTTGCCACGCTCCCGGCTGTCAGCACGGTGGCGGCCCGGCCGGAGGCAGGCGGACATGTCCCTCCAGAGGCCCTGCCAGGGCACCAGCCCACGCTCAGGCAACGACTCCTGCCTCCCTCCCCTTTTTTATTTTAGCCCCGTGACAAGTGGAACGGTCTCTGAAAAACAGCGGCCTTGCGGCTTGCCCCGGCATGGCTGCAGACACTCAGTAAACAGGAGGGGAAACGGAGCCCCTTGGCTGGGCGTGGGACGCGGGAGGGCGAGGAGGGCCGCGGAGTTACTCAGCATTTGCTGTCTGAGAAGGTGAGAGTTACTGTGGAAAAACCCTGCTGCTTTATTGTTCTAACCTTTATTTAAATATAGAATCTATAACCTGTTTTTCCAGAGAATGTATAATAGCGGTTTTTCTTTTTTTTTTTTCTCTTTTTGCTCACAACCACCCTGTCCAATTTCTGAGGTATCACATACTTGCATATTATTTTATAGAGCTGACAGAGGGGGAGTCTTGGGGGGAAAAATAGCTGAAATAGCCAACAGCAGCGTGCGGAATAATCCCGTGTGCGCGCGCCTCAGGAGGAATATCGCAAGCCTGCCAAGGCTTGTGCTTGCTTTTATGTTAGCCCGCAACCCCCTTGGGGCTCCCCGGCATGGGGGGCTTGGGCCTGGGGCTGCCAACAAAAACCACTGCTCCCCCCGCAGCGCCGGCAGCGGGGCTCGGCGCGGGTGCCCCCGCCGTCCCGCCTGAAAGGCTTATTTGTAAACTTTGCTGGTGAAGCGTATTATTAGATGTGATATTTTCTAGTGTGATGTCTGGAAAAAGAAGCAGGGAGGATATCCAGTACGCGAGGCGGTCTCCTCACAGCTGCCGGCGTGGTCATGACACTTGGCAGCGAGGTTTGCCCCGCCACTACCCCGGCCGGTAGAGGCAGCAGTGTTTTGGTGTCACATGTGTCAGAAGAATCCCTAACCACGTCCACTCCTGCACCCCTTTCTTTTCCCTTTAGCATGGTTTTAGTACTTGGCTGAGGACTTTTGCTATGGAGTGAGAGGCAGAGCAGCCGTGAAGAAGTATCTCACTCTCAAGTAAACCTGAACACATCTGTGGAATAGCATTTAGTCCAAAGCAAGGCTCTTTAACTTATTAAAGCTCATATTGCAGTAGTGTCTTGGAATCCCTGTGGAAATCTGGGCCTCGTTTAGGTAGTCCTGTACTGACATTCAGGTCTACGTAGGCAAGAAAGACAAACTGCGTGTGGGGAGGCAGACACGGCTTGCCGAAGGTTGCACCAAGCCATGGTGGCCTTCAGGAGGGCCCAGGTCCCTTCTGCTGCCAGTGCCATGCCCAGAGGCTGCTCTGGATCTTTACGCACCTGACCTTTTCTATATGGCTGTTATTGCGCCATTCTCACGGTGAAGAGGGCTTTGTTCTACAAAAAGCATGGCATTTTTCCTCATGAAAGATTATGTTTCAGGGCCTTAAACCACTTCAAAGCAGTCAAGGTGTGCATTTGGGTATGTCAACAGAATTTCGATAGATGATCTTATCACTTGCATGTCTGTTGCCCTGGCGCTCCCCTCCTCTCTCTCTCTCTGTCAGGTGCTTCCCTGTTATCCTACGATTTACCCATTTTTGAATGATTGGTGTTTTCTTTCTCTCATGGCTGTGACCAAAAGTTGCCTGTGTGTCTTCCAACCTTGAAAAATGGAGCAGCAGGACTCAAAAATGACTTAAAAATCACAGTTGGAAGATTTAGGGCCAGGAAGCATAAGGTGAACGTAAGCTATCTAAAGGTATCAACCAAACCAAATTGAACGATGGTGATGTGTGTGTGTGCATCCATCTCATCAGAGTGGGGATTCAGAAAGGGGCGGTGTGTTTGCTTGCAATTTTTGGTGTTTTTCTGAGTTCGTAGGGGAAGTTGCATATCTTTTGCAAACCATTCCAGTTAGTTGCAGATTATGTTCTGAATTTGTAATAGCTGTTGTCTTTATTTAAAAAAGATAGAGGAAGCATTTTACATCATGTTGGTTATCTCAAGGAGAAACTGTAGTGTTCACAGGACATAAGGAAAAGTTTGACAACGTCTCTCCACTGCTTCTTCCCCAACAGGTTTTCCATAGCCAGCTAGGTGGCCAGGAGAGCAATGATCCTCCCCATCCACCTGGGCTTTTATGCCAGTAATTGTCCTGATGTAAAATTGCAAAGGAATTTTTTGGATTTTTGATGGATTGTGTTGAGGCAGTGATTTGTTCATGTTTTACTATTCATTCACAACTTGCTTTGAATAGTAAGATGCTAAAATCTCTCTGATGCTCCCAGAATAAACTTCCAAACTGTTTCACATAAAGACCATGGTTGCAGTCTAATCAGTGACTCAACCAATATGTTCTGGTAAAAGTTCTTAGCTCAGTCGTGATTTATGAAAATGCTAAGACAGAATTGTGTACATTTTCATGGGGAATGTACGAACAGTAAATAAAAGGAAACTGCTAAGGATCTAAATTGAACAGAAAGTGCTGAGGTAGGAGTAGGTTTGAAAGGTTGTCCAAGATCTCTACCTCTGTTTCCTCTACTGCTGTCCATTATGGCATCTAAAGTATTCACAAAAAAAAGTGACTTTTATGGGAGTCCCTGTGTGGGAGTTGTCCCTGTATGAGCACAAGTTGCTCATAATTAGTGTCTTTCTGACCAATGTCCCTAAACATGTGGAATGCTAATGGGTCTTTTTCCAACTTTTTTCAACTTCTGTAATCATATGGAGTGTAGGTTTCCTTTGAAGTCCTTAGTGAAAGTTCAAGTTGTTTTTTATTTACCATAATTTATTTACCCACCTTTAACCATGGAAAAAGAGTACTTCTACCATGATGTCAGGGGGGCAACCTTCCTCTCGGCTCCCCTCCCACAAAGTGACCATTATATCAACATATGGCAAACATTTCTCCTATTCTTTGTTTACTCCCAGCAGTAAAAAATCAGTAAAAAGCCAAGGGCCTTCCATAGAGAGAGGAAAACTCAGCTACAACCTTCAGGACAGGAAAAGCAAATACACTTTTAACAAGAAGTTATTGGGACATTGCTAAATATTTCCAAGAAATAAAATAACAAAGGAGCTTGTATCCAAGAGGAGTCACATATCTTCAGAAAGTATAAACATCATGGAAAAAAATCCTGAAGGATTATTTTTGAAAGGTTAGCTGAAATTAAAAGCACGTTTATGCAGCCAAAGGAGTTTTGGGGCTTTAATTCATTAGCTCAGGTTTCATCTACCAGGATTCTGCCCACAGCACGTGTAATGAGATTAGTTCATTAATCGTTGAGTTCTTAGGAATTAACATACTGGAGGTGCTTTTCTCCCTCTCTGAAAAGTCCCCTTGGATATATAAACATAACCGCGATTTTGTTGAACGTGGGATCAGAGTTACTTGTGCCAGATTTGGCTTGATGAGAATGACTGAATTCTATAAACAAGTGAACAGTGGGAGAAATGTATTAAGAAAAGAACCCCCTTGTTTAGTCTTTTAGAGTTGTACTGCAGTGTTTGGCTAACTACATGTGGAAGTCCTCTGTATTAACTCTTTTAAAAAAAAAAAAAGGGAAATACAAAGTGTTTTCTTTCACAGGACAATTAACCTGGGAAATCTGCTCCCTACTCGCCATCCCATTAGAAAAGTGAGGATGAAAGGTCGGAAGTGAACCTGAGGAGCAGACCAGCATGTGTGCGGTACAGATGTGTATGCATCCTTGGGGCCAGACTTGGGCGGAGTGATGCAGAAGCATCTCTGCCTCCCAGAGGGACATGTTTCACACATCTGTGCAAAGGACAGCAGCCCTGTCTTAGGGCAACTTTGCCCTTGCTCCAAAGGCAGGACAGACGGTGTCATTGCTCCTGCAGTGGATGACTGAAGGCAGGTGGAAGGGGGTGCATGGTCAGCAATATGGGAAGAGGGTTTGGGGCTTCCTTCCCTTACTCATAGCCTCCACAAGGTCAACGCAAGATGTGGCCCAGTCTTTTTCACTGACCAAATGGGAAAGAACCACCTACCACCTTTGTAATAAAGTCCTTTAAAAATCGCTTGGGTCATGCGCCCATTTGCGTTGTGCCATGTTGTTGTGCAATTTAAGCAGATTAAAAACACATTTAACAAAGTGCAAGGAAGGAAATGCCCTGATCCCAAGTTACAAGGGTCAGAAGTGACATGAATGATTAGGTGCGTTATTGGGTATTTTGATATGTTGTTGCTTCGTTCTGAGGTTCTTTAAGGATTTTGCAGCAGGGAACCTAAGTCATGAGGCTTTGGACTCATGAGAATTTTACCTGCTGGAGGATACTTGATTTTCCATTTTTTATGATTTCTGAATCCATTTTTTCTTCTCTCTGCAATCATATACAAGCTATTTTCTAACAGGGGCATATTTCCCTTTTGGAACTATAGAAAAACATTCCTGACATTGGCAAAGGAGACCAGGGTAGGATGATTTATGACTAGAAGATTAAAAAGAGCTAAATATGGCTCCTTGGTTTAAAATGACTAAGTAGGAGTATGATAACTATCTTCAAACACAAAAATACTAGAGCAAAATAGAAACGTCTATTTTGAGCCAACAGAGGCAAACCTATAGGCAAAGGGAGGAAAATAATTAAAATTCAGGCTGAGTATCAGGAGAAAATTCCTAGCAGTGAGTCCTCTCTAAAAATCTCAAGGTACAACAATGCTCCAGTTGTAATAATGTCGTAAAAGTGGCCCAGTGCTACAAATATTGTAAAGAGTGCTGGGATTTCCCATTTATTATGCCCAGGTGGTATTAAATAACCCAGCAAAGGAAGGCTTGATTCAGTCATTAGCCCCTCTGAGGATCTGGAAGGAGTGCAGGAGCAAATTGGGTAAACCTCTCAGTGCCAATAAGTGGAGCGAGACGATGACCAAAGCAAAGGTGAACATGAAATTATCCTATTTGGGCTCAAAGTGTGATATGAATGGTGAATGCTCTTAATGAAAACATGGCTGCTTTAGTAACCCAATACCTCCACTACTATTTTAGGCTGTAATGGTAGCTAATAGAAGGAAATGGATTTATATTTTGCTAGAATGCATTATTTATCAGAAGAATTTTAGAATTCATACAGTGTTGTGGTGAGAAATGTTTGATAAAGAGAGCCTAAACAGACCAAGTCAGCTACACTGTCTGTACTGGTTTCTTGGGTGTAAACCTTAAGTCCAGAACAACAACAACAACAAATTTGGTATTGACATGGCCAAGTGAGACTTTGTGGAGTAAAGGGAGCAAGAAATACAAGGTGAGGGTGTAATATGGCTGTGGAAGATATGAAATATGAGTGGATGGCCAAACGCTGCTAAGATCATAAAGATTCAGGGGACACCCGGGTTCCTGAAGTGAAATTCGGTTCTAATTTCCTTTAAAGATAAACCTTGTCACCCCAGGAGAAGCCACTGCACAAGGTGAATCTTTCTGAGTTTTAATTCTGTGCCATCCCCTTGCCAGAGAGGGAGCAGTCTGGGGTTACAAATAGTGGAGTAACATAGGAACAACACGAAATAAGTACAGCTACCAGGAAAGGTTTACAAGCAAAGGGCACTGGACTATGAAATAGTCACTGCAGCATGATGGTGGAATCCCATTGTGTAGGGCTTTTTTGAAGCAGCCTGGACAAAATCCTAGAAAACGTCTGGAGACAAACCTGTGCTGGCAGGAAAACGATCTGGATGATCTAATTGGACTTTTCCACCTCCAGCTCAGACAATCTGAGCACAGCTTCCTGGGAGGAAAGTTGAAGCCCTGCCGCCTGAATCACTTCACTTCAGCTGATGGGTCAGACCCACAGCCCCTCATGCTCATGAGGCGTCTCCCAGCTCTGCCAAAACCGGCGGGACCACTGCAACCACTGCAACTGCTCCTCCCTGTGTAGGAAGTCGTTGCACAACCTGGCACTTCCATAGGAAGTGAGCCATCCTAATGAACAACTAGCCATGGACATCCTAGACGCAATTTCTACACAATCATTGCTATTTTATCACCGGTTCCTATGTTTTTGTGGCTGCTGCTGCTTTGAAAAAATGAAGGAAACAAAGTGAGCTCTTTCATGTTTTGTTTTCCGTAGTAATTTATGATTAGTGGCATAAATCTTGGAATTCCTACTCAGTTTTCACTTTTTGTAACCCAGGGCTTCTGTTTATTCATGTTTTGTAACAGAACTAAAAAGTATTTCCTTTTAGCCCAAGGCACCTAATCATGATTAGGCCTGGAGGAGAATATTTTACATTCTTGTGTTCCAGGAGTACCTTGATGTAGAATTATCTTTTGTCAACCGTAGACTGAATATTCAATTACACTACTGCTTTTTTTTTTCTTTAAGGTATTTTAGTGCCTATTTGATCAACTGATACTGAATGAAGTTATTCTCAGCTCTGCATTTGGTGGATGTGGGTCTTCTTACAAGCTTGCTAGCTGAGAGTTGATAGTAGGAGGAGAATTTGGTTTGTGAAGCTGTCACTCTGTGGGATTGGGTGCCGTTCACTGCTGTATGAGCTGTATAAGAGTCTACTGATGTCTGGCACAGAAGTTATGGATCCCTGTCCTACAGTGAGCTCAGACTTAAGCATGTCATGCTTAGTACCTGGTTTATGCAGTATCTGCTGCGCAGGAGTTACCATATCTCCTCCTACATTCTTCCTCTCCCTCTGCAGACCAACCAGCACTATAATGTTTACAAGAAGCTGTGATTTATGTACAAAATTGAGGCTCTTTGGAAACAGCATCTAATTTGCAGTGGCTTGAAATAACAGTCCTTATACTCCAGTGGGTGAAGATGAGTGACTTGGAGGGATACAGATGTCAAATCAAGGCAGTGTGTGTCTGGGATGCTTCTTACTCAATGCCTCATTATCAAAGGCAAACTGAACTGCAGAGCCATTTTATGATTACAATAATAAGCAGCTTTATTTAAACATAAATAATGTGGTGGTTTTTATTTTTGTTTTTGTTTTTTGTTCTGTCTGGTGTTTGGAAAGGTCTCTGTAGCTTTGAGTCTCCTATTTGAATTTTTAAAAGGTTTATGTCTAGTTACAGTACAGATGTATTACATATCAAGGTCTTAGTCATCTTGTTCTCTTGCATCCCAGTGTGCTTTACTCACTTTGATTTCTCTGAATAGGAAGGGATGGAACCTGGATGGGAGTAGGAAGCGAAGGGTACACAGATTGAAGGAAGGGTCCCGCTTACCTTTGGAAACAGTTGGCCTTTATTTTTTTGTTATTTTTGTCTTACTGACTCTAAATAGTGATACAACTGTGAAAGAATGGGAAGTCAAGAAAAACACTGCTTTTTCTCAGGCGGCTTTCTGAGTTGTACACTGTATTGGAGAATCCCATTGAGTTGTAACGTCAGATCTCACTCTCCAAATAACTTTATATTTACAGTGCATTATTTGGTTTTATTTTTATACAAAGGGATTACTTGTTCTTTTTTTTATTATTATTTTTCCTTTTCCGTTAATGTGCCTGTAACATACTCAGAAAGCTGAGCTGTTACAGTAGTGCTTGGCAGACCTTCCTAGGAACTGAGCAAAACTTCCAATCCTTTAACTTTTGGTTTTCCAAAATTAAAATTTGCAGCAGAAGTGTATACATTAGGCTTATCTCCTAAATATCCAGGCCAGTGCTGCTGGGTTTAGTGAACCCTCACTCTCCTCTGCTCCATCACTTTTGCTCCCCACCCTTCCTGTTACAGCTGTGGTCTGCTGAGCCACACAAGAGATTTTGAATCAGGACTCCTGAACCTCCTCTTGACCCTGTTCAGGACTCTGTGTACAACATGAGTCACCTCACCAGTCAGTGAAGTTTGGCCTCGTTTTGCCTGAATATTGGGCAGATTACATCACTGGGCTCTTGACGGAACAGCTGTGGTCTCTGGCTCTTCCTGGGCTGGCGAGAGAAGAGATGAGATTGCACGGAGGTGATGCTCAGCAGAAGTGTCCCTGAGGCAGCCTGCGCGTACCTGTGGCTCCCTGTCACTTTGTCTTCAGGCAGTGGCTAACTACTAAGTGTAAAAAAGGATTATTAAAACGAATGTGGCAGGAGATCATCTGTGGGCTGAAGCAAGCTGAAACAAGGAAGAGGAAAAGGATTCGGCAGGTACAAGGATAGGGCATAGGAAAATGGAGAAGGACACATCTGTGAATTAATACGAAGAATGGAAGCAAACTTCTTTTCAGCCTCTCCTAAACACAGCTCTCTGTTTGCTTGTTGTTGCTTTTACCAACAGGGAAGTCGGCCTTTTAAATCTCTCTCCGGCTGCGCAGGTGGTAGTGTAAGTAGCATAAAACAGAACTTGTCAAATCCAGGAATCTGGCTTGTGGAGAGCAAATCCCAGAAAGAGGGAAAAAAAAAAACCCTCAACCCCAAAACAAAACAAAAACACGATACCTAAACCAGACTTCCACTTCTGGGATCAGATCAAAACAACAAAAAGCCCAGAAAGATTAAACTAAGCTCAACTCAAATTAGTTTATTGTGTTGCATGTTTCTCGAGGCAAAAGAGTTTACTTTGGAATTACAGCACACACAAAAAACATAGCCCTCAACTGGACATTCGGCATGCTAATAGTTTGCAGAGGAGTTCAGGGAAGTTGACTCTAAAAAACAGATGGGTGTCGAGAGGCACCGTTGAGGTCTCTGCATTCCTGTCCGTGTATTGACATGGGGTTGTTGTGCTGAGATGGTCAGAAACTATGCAGCTGTTTGAGTCCTCTGCCGAAATAGCTCTGCACACGTACAGCCTCACAACACACCGCAGGGCCCTGCGTACTGTGCAGTGCAGGCTCTGCCTGGGGCCAGTCCTACTGCAGATGGGGGGTACAGGGGAGGGAGGGCAGCCCAGGGGGCTGGGGTCCTGCCTCAGGAAGTGTCTGTGAAGTACCCCGGCTGCCTCTTTGGAAGCACATCTGCCTCCGTCATTTCCTGGGGCTGTGGGGCCGCTGTGAGAATCCCCCCAAAGATTTCTCTTGTAGTGTTGGTAGCATTCTGTAACGTTTCGGTAGGCAGGATCCTGGCCATAAATAGTTAGTGCAGAGGTGGCATGACACTGAAAAACGAATTATGAAAATATTGAGTTGTGAACTTTCAGTAAGGGCTTTGGTGTCACGTTTGGGAATAGTTCCTGTTTCATTCCAGCTTGATTGAAGTATTTGTACTTTGTGGTTCATTCATCTTTTGGGGTGAGAGGAGGGCATTTCTTTATGCTGGGAGTATCCCCACAGGTCCACCCCCATGTGTCCTTACTGCACCAGGACAGCATGGGATGTCAGGATAGGAATGGGTCACTGTGAACCCCACTGGTCCCCCAGTGAGGCTGCTGTGTTCCCACCAGGACTCTGAAGTGATGCTTCCGAGTGGAAGTGGCAAAACCACTGCCCCAGTGACCCTCTTCTCCTCTGGTAGCAGAGACTGCAACCTTTTCTGTTACTCCTTAGGACTGGCAAAGGAATGAAGATATTGCCTAGTCTAAGGTTTCTATTTTATTTACTTATTTTTAAGGCTGCAGTCTTGGCAATAGGAAAATGCCAATGGCTATTTGTGCGAGTGCTGCTAAGCTCCCTTCCATAGCATCACTGGGCTGTCTGCCCTGAGAAGGGCAGTTCTTTTTCAAGGTCATCTCCTGAGGACCAAGGATTGCTGTGTTCAGATGAGGCACAAAGTCTCTCTTCTTCCCCCATCCAAACTTGCTCGGCTGGAAGCAGCGCACTGAAAGCTTCCCAGTCTGACTGACTGGGAGGGCTGGGACGTGACGAGTGTGAACGCAAGAATGCTGCAGAGAGCAGGAAGAGTGGCTGAGATGGAGAACTGGCTGCTCTATTATTCTGCTTCTGCTGCCCTAACTCCAGGCTCCTCCTTCACCCCATGATAACCCCAAGAGACAGCGTTGCTCCATTTGGAGAAGGCACAGGTAGGATTACAGGGCTCTTTGGGAGTGATTAAGAGGCCAGCCATGAGGCCTCTTCCTAGCTGCTCGCAGCTGCAGACCTTCTTGCTGCTCCAGCTTCTGCAGGTCTGGGGAGAGCCTGGGCAGATGCCTGCAGTGGCCGGCAGCTGGAAGGTAAGTAGGAAGCAGGGGGTGAACGATGGGTGTCTTCGAATTTTCTGAGAAAAAGGGCAGCTTAGAGTCCAAGGACAAGGTGTTGGAGCAGTGAGATGCTTGAGGGAAGGACAGCCCTGTTTGCCTTAGTTTATTTTCACATTTGACCTTTTGGTGAAGGAGTCCAGTCAGACTAATTTCTCCCAACATAAAGACAAGATACTGACTTTAACTGGTGACTGACAGTGGAAGGTTGTATTTTTGGACTGGGGATGTATGCTGAGGGCACCTATTCATCAGCTTTTCTAATACTCTGAATATTAGCTGCTGCTACTGCTGTATGATTCTGGCTTTCTGTGAGCAGTGTTCGTGTTAGCACTGTGCTTTCATGGCACTGGATGTATTCTTCCACAGCAACTCATAAGGCAAGGTAAAAACAAGGTGGAACAAGACCACGTGATAAACAGAGCTGTCTGACTTCATTATGGTCTCGTATGCCCTTGACTCTTGGCAGTCAGTTGAGGTGTGATATGGAGCTTCCCCAGTGCTAAATCTTTGTGATTTTATACAGTTTGAAATAAGAGGGGAGAAATGCTTGTTTGTTTTGTTTGTTTGTTTGTTTCCTGAAGGTCTAACTCTCTTGAAATAACATGTAAGAATCCATAGAGTTGTTAGTAGCTATAGTGGAGATTATTAATCCCACTTTTGCAGATGAGTGGTGACTGAAAAGCATGGATGCATGGTTAGGTACGCTCTAAACCGCAGCTGGGATAATGTGAATATTTAAATTCTAACCAGTGTTTTACAGGTTTGTTGTTCTCTCCATGCTTGTTCTCCTTGCTAAGGACAGCCATAGGAAGGGCTGTATTTATTGATTGTTTTTTCCAGTCCCAATGAAAGCAGGAAATCCTTAGGAATCGCAAGAAATCCATCCGAATCTCATCCATTAAATGAGAATCAAAATAGTGAGGAACCAAACTGCTGGTTCTTCCTAATATTACTGCTGGAGAGGCTGCCCCTGAAATCATCCAGAAGTTGGTAGAAACTGGTGGACTGGAAGCTGGAAACTGGCTTTGGTAGGATTACAGAGAGGAAGGATGAAATGTTTCTTTCTTCTTTATATAGTTGTTTATTGTACATTTGAACTGTCTCCATGTGCCATATTGGGTCATCAGTTTTAAAATTCCTCATTGATTTGAGGAAAGATTTCTGTTTAAAAATCAATGGCTTGGGATGGCTGGTGAGGAACAGGGAAGGAAAGCCCATTTTGTGTTTGTGTAACATTTGCTAGAATTGGTTAAACAGACACACATCAAAATAAATGCTGTAACCTTTCAATAATGTTTAGTCTCCCCGAGAATGAACATACTGTAAGTATGTGTGTTAAGTATACAGCATTAATAGTCTCTGTGACATTTGGGCTGGCTCCACAGGGGAGATGAAGGGCATGCACTGAAAATGGTATCAAAAGGGAAAAATAATCACCTCAAGTCACAGAAATAAAATTTACCAGAAGTTGGGGGAATGAAAATAGGTTATTTGGGTTCCCTTGACTGAATTTGATCCCTGTGATGTTGCCATCAGAGGACGCAACTTATGTCCTTTCATAGCCCAGGTTTTTTTTCTGAAGTTGTGACAGGAATGAGTCCAGAAATTCCTGGAGAAGTGTCATAGATGATGGATGATTTTGGTGTAAGTTACTGCTGTTACTTAAAGGCAGTCGTTTTTTCATAAATTCTGGCTCTCTGTTAGTCTTTTCCTTTTCAGTTTGGAGTGATATAACTGAAAACATAAGCACCTAAGGACAAATTTCTGCTACAGTGGACTTTGTCCCCAGCTGGTTCACCATGTCACAGCCATTGCCTGCTTCTGCAAGTGTGTGAATGATTGCAGTCCTGTGCCCTAAGATGAACGACTGCAGAGAAGTGAGGCTGGTCTAGATGTGGGTTAAGTAATTCCATCAAGGCAGAGCAATTACGATGGAGAAGATGATCACGTCAGTGAAGAGTCCTGTTAACATCAGTGGCCTTGAAGAGTTTAAACAGTTGGGTATTTATTTATTTATTTATTGTGTTTGTTTAGGGACTTATGCTTCACCAGCTGCAATCCTTTATTTCCTTTTTTGTTTTGATGGACTCAATGGCACCAGTTAACTAGGTTTATTTCCACTAGGAATTAAGCTGAAGAAGACCATGACTTAACTGAAACTCTGAGCTGTATCAAGTTTTGCTTAGGCTCCAGAAAGCTTGGTTATTCCCATTTTATTAACTTTTCTTGTCTCCCTTTATCCCTCAGTGATAAGAATGGTTATTATTTCTGGACCATTGAGCTAAGACTGTTTAAATTGTTTATTGGTGTATAAAGGCTGATGTGATTTCATGGTGGATCATATCATCCTACAATAAGCAGTTAGGTAAAATGAGATGGGATGCCTCAACCTGGTGGATTAGTGGTGAAAAATGTGAGTTTTAACAGAACAAGAGTGGCATGTGATGTTCCGAAGGCCCGTGAGTTCACCCAGACCTGGCCACACCTGCCTTTTAAGGCTTCAGATGTTGCGGTCCCTAGAGATAAGTCCCTATGGATGGCTGCAGAG
This sequence comes from Chauna torquata, assembly GCA_013399475.1. Classification (NCBI taxonomy): domain Eukaryota; kingdom Metazoa; phylum Chordata; class Aves; order Anseriformes; family Anhimidae; genus Chauna; species Chauna torquata. Next base: position 98,408 of record VXAL01013768.1, read on the forward strand.
CATGCAACTTTCTCCTTACTGAGGACATACATTCAGCCTCAAGAAAAAAACTGCTCTTCCCATGGTGCATTGCTCAGCTCTGGGGTGCAGTTTGGGTGAATGTAGTTGTCATGAGTTTATATAACTCTGCTGCATCAGCTACTTACATCTTGCATTAACCACAAGGTTTGATTTGACATTTTTCTGTGGCTCTTAACATAAACCGAGCTGACAGAGAGGTGCTGCAGGTGAAATCTTAGGGCCTTTATGGAATACCTCTGGTAATAGGAGGACTGGGGGAGTCAAATGCAAATCTATGAATTTTGTATCACCTTTGTATCAGCCCAGGCCTCAGGGAATGTTCCAGGGTGGACTGGAATAGGCTGAGATGGGAGCAAATCAGGGCATTGCTCAGACAGACCTACATTTGGCTCTGGCTCTGCAGGCAGATTAAACTGGTTTTCCAAAGATTTTATCATCAGCGTGACTCAGCATCATTAAACTTGAAAGCAATAACAGAACTGGTGATCAGAAAGAGAATTTGAGGACCATCACTCAAAGTTTGATGGCCTATAAGTCAGAGTTGCATCCAGATGACTCATGTTCTTGCAAGTCTCTAAGTCAATATTTTTTAAACACAAAAGAGGTTTGGGTAAGCTTCTGACCTGGACCCAGCCTTTCAATGTTTTGAGGTTCACCCATTACTATATATTCTGTCTTGCTTAGGCAAGGGTTTAAATTTAGAAAAAGAACTTACTGTGTAAACGTTAATTGTTTAAATATTAAGTGTTAAAGTTACAGGTTGTTTTTTTACTTGAGCTTGGAAATATGCAACCTAATTTGCAGAGGTGCGGGAGCCAAATCAATTTTGGGACTGGAGTGAGCTCAGCTCATTGTGCTTAGGATGTGTGCATTGCTTAGAGCTATAACCAAAATGTCTACAATTTCACTTTGTGTCCTGGAATAGTCAATATTTGGAATAAAAGAGAAAATATTTGCAATTGTAATATTCCCATGGTAGGAAATGAAACTTATAATGTCTGAGCTCATTTGAATAAGCGTATAAGAGGACAAAACCCCAGTTTTGTAAAGGCTTTTGTATACAAACAGAACTTCGCATCCTGGGAGTAGCTGTATGAAACAGCAATCATAATGTATATATTAAGAATGTACATATGTCTTCACAGGGCTGGGGATGTAGATATTCTCCTTCTGAGAGCCAACATAGAATCAAATGGAAGTATGGAATTTGCTAATGTGATATTTGTTTGGGGAAATTTTGGAAAACAAGGAACTATTGTGTAAAACCTTCCTCCTTGTTGAGGCTTGTGGTTTATCCTCCTCTCTCCTCCAACAATTACAGTTTCTCAAGAGCAACTTAAGAATTGTTGAGTAAAGTTCATTTATCTAGTATAGGATGGCTTTTCACTCTGGCTGTCAGAAAGATTTGATGATGGAAATTACCCCAATACAATGTAGTAGCAAGCTTGCTAAAGCAGAGCTTGAATTGGGATGTTTGGAGGCCATTGGCTGGACAAAGGAAAGGCCTTGTCCACCACTAAGAAGTAATAGCCTGTGCTAGCTTATTGCCTCGTTGCTTACCGTCATGGTATCCAAACACCAATAACATTCCTTCAAATGAAAACAGGAATGACAGCCAAAGAAAATATCCTCCTTACTTAGTTAAGATAGCAGCCAGATCTGCCCGCTTCGGTTAGATTTGCTGCTTCTTTACCTGTTTGCCCCATGCACTGCATTGATGTACTAGGATACAACAAAGTAGAGCTTCAAGTGCTGCCAGGAGAAAATCTGTCAGTGCAGTATGTGAAGCACTCAAGAGGACTTTTCTAGCTCAATGCACTTTTCCAGAGGTGCCTTTTCTACCGTACATCCTCAACATAGTACCTACCTACAAGTTGTCATGTCTCCTGCAATATGATGTTCTTCCTGCAAACGCATATATCTTTCAGTATGGGAGAATGCTTGGTAATGAGAGCTGAATGGCAAGTTGTGAGTCAGGGACTTGGATAGCTTTAGTACCGCGTATCAGCTTTCCTGTAACTAGGTTGTCATTTAAATGCAGCTCAGTTTGGTGTTTTCTGAATGTTTTTGCCAGCTGATGATTGTCCAGGCATCCAGGTGGTTTCAGCTTTGTACGCGTCAAAAAAACGTGTGTGTTTGCCTCTGCATGTGGCAAGCAAACACATCCTTTGTTGTTTGGCTGGCTCCAGTTGTTACACTTTTAGGCAGTTTCAGTCAGACTGTTTTACGCATCTTTGCCAGTTCTCAGCTGCGGGCATTTCTCAAGGCATGGACTTCAGGACTGATTTGAGGCTGTGGTTGTTTGCTTTGTGTGTAGTGAAGGACACCTGCCCAAAGGCTGTCACTTCTCAGGAGATCAGTGAGCCACAGTGACCAACTCTCCCTGTTCACTGCACCTTTGTAAGCCTGAAGTCCTAAGGCTCCCTTAATAGTCAAAAGGATGGAGATAAGCCTAAGTTAGGCTCCTGCTGCCTGTTCCAGAATATGATTCAATATAGCCACCTCTCTGGCTACGAAGGGAACCATGGAAGATCAGCCTGACAAAACCATGGACGTGTGAATGCCCATCATCATCGCACATGCAGCAAAGCCATGCAGCCACTATGCAGTGTTCAAAGTGACAGCACAAGGTGCAGGAGCTGGTAGCTGGAAGGGAGCGGTACTTGCACTGCAGCTGTCTGGACCGTACCTATTACTTGGATAAGCAATCAGCTCCTGTCTCCAGGGCTGTCAATCTGGAACCTTTCACCAGCACTAAATTCACTTTAGAAAAATAAAATAGAGAGACAGAGAGATTAGTCAGACTTCTAAAATGCTTCAAGAAACTTTAATGTTATTATCTAAGCAGAAAGATATCCAGCAATTCCTCAGCTATTTAACATAATAGGCAGTTGCTGACAAACAACGTTATCGAGCGTACACTCTCGAGTGAGGAAGAATGATACGATCTTGCTTAAATTGTGTTTTAACAAACATGCCTATCTAACAATTAAGCTGGAGCAATTTTACTCTTAATAGGTGCTTTTGCTGCTTAATATAGAAATTTACACGTTCATTTGCAGCCCCCAGAGATCACACAGCTGCCAGACTCCCAGCTGCCACCACCCCATTCCTCCCCCTACCACTTGCTCTCAGCTTTGGCTACGAGCACTTGATCTAACGAGGCACTTTAAAATACAAATCCCACTGTTTTCTTGGCCATGGAGCTGAGCTCACTGGGCTGTATTTGAAACAGGCTGTCTGCCAGCCAGACACCCTTACATGCTCACCTAAGCTAATTTTACTCCCTCTGATGGCAAAATTACTCGCTCCCCCTCCCTGCTTATCAGAATCCTGTTGTATTATATGCAACACTACGAAAGCCTGGAAAGGGCGATCCTCATCAGCGCACTTGGTCCCTCAGCCTGTCCCTCCTCCTGCAGTGCGGCACAAGGGCTGTCCTGCTTGGGGTCAGCTCTGCGGCCGTGCTGGGCTGCTTCGGGCAGCTCGGGCCCCCAGGAGAGACAGGGGCTCTTCGGCTGAAACTCTGCTGCCCGATTCACGAGGCATTTCCCAGATAAGGAGCTTACAGTGGGAGGTGGCAACATGCAACTTGGGCGCTGGCAGCATTTTTCCATTCTCCAGTTACTCTGTAGTTCAGCTTGGGACAGACACAAGCCTGATGTAATACGCTGTGTGCTATTTCAAGGAAACAGAGCCCATGTCCTTCAGGCCAGCCCTTGGAAACTTTAGTAGATAAGAAATCCCACTTTGAATGTTTCTTACAGTCCAGATGAGAGAAACAGGTAATGCTTTCTTTCAACTCTGCCAGTGAAATATAGGTATTTCATCTAAAATCCTAGAAGGGGAGTGCCCATAGCTCCACATTTCATGTGCACACATGCTTTTAGCACTGACCTGGGAGAAGATGTCAGGTAGAAATGAATGCATGGCTAACAATTTTTTGGGAACTGTGAAATCAGTTATCTCTGGACTAGCAATACAGAAACCCACGTAATGATGTGGGTACTTTGCTCCTTTCCCCCTGGTATGAAGAAGCGGAGGGTTTTGGTTTACCTTCAGGCCTCATCTGTTGTTGTTCTGTCCTGTCGATGAAGGATCATCTGGTCCAGGCGCTCCCTTTTGCAGCCTGGACGCGGTTAGCGGCAGGATACTGAGCTAGATGGAGGCTGGGTATGATCAAGAGGTTATTCTTATGCAGGAACCAACAAAACTGTGTCTCTAAGTAGCTTGTCCAATGCCAGGAAGAAAACCCAAACTTCTCTATGAAGTGATTTGGCATGAATAGTTCTGTAAGCTCTAGACAAAGGGGCATATCCTCCAGTATAAATCAATTTATGTTTTCTAGGGATTTGGCCTAAAGCTTTTTTCTCTGACTTGCATACCATTGTGACAGTGTTGTAAAACATTGTAAAAGGTAATTCATTCTGGATTATCTTGTATAATGATCGGCTGCCCTTATTGTAACAAGGGCCATCCGAAAAAGTTATGTCCTTCCCCTCACCTATGCTGAGTGATAAACCTCATGCCAGAGGTGCCTGTGAGGGTTGGATGACCAGAGAATCTGTTCCATTTGTTTTCCTATTTAAAACAAAAACACTTTTACTTAACCATAATCAAGGAGGAAAGCAACGCCACTCCACTTGGCAAACAAACTTATAATAAGTGCGCTTGCTGGAAAAATTTATAGTTTGTTTCTGAAAAAATAGACTGTGTTTATTGATGGCATAGCACAATCTGACTTGTGTTTCCTGCATGGCAAAGGGAATGAGCATCCTCCCTCGGTCTAGAGCTGATTTCTCTTCTGCAAGGTGAGAAATGCATTCAGTAGGCCCAGTTAGAATCAAGATGGTAGAGCCGGCAATGACTTTGGGAAATTCCTCTCAGAGTGAAGAAATTCATCTTCTGAAATAACTTATGGAGCAATAAGTTACCCCTGGAAGAAGTGGTCCCTGGGCTGCTCCAAGGGCAGGGATAACACCACCATGCTTCTTTGGACTTGTGTGATTTTAAGAAATAGTTTCAATGATGCCTCTCCCAAATCTCCTGTCAGCTTTGCAGAGGTGAACCAAAATGCCCTTGCAGAGAACTGTCCCTACAAAGTGAACACTGCAAATAGAGGTCAACATTGGACAACCACCCAAAGGTACCTCGAACCAACCATTTAGCCAAATACGGAGGTGTTAATGCAGTCAACATGCAGTGACTGCGTGTTTGAGGAGAGTGTCTCTGGAAAGCATTTTCCAAACCAGAGATACAAAGCAGAGTCTCGCGTAACCAGAGCCTTGGAAATACTTTGCTCTGCCTTGCTTGTGTCCAAAAACTCCTGGAAAGAGACTCCTGTGGATCTTGCGTGGAAAAGGTTTCAGCCTGCAGAAAAGCTTTGGTGACATTTGTCTCATGGCCCCTCTTGTCACTACCGCCTCGTGAAGTGCCTTCCCCTCAAGAAGTGGAGGGCTTTAGATTAGACAACAATTTTTGTGCAGCTCAAAATAAAGCATTGAGTGTAGGTGCTCGGAGCTTTAAAATTAAATGGAGGTAAAATTGGTCTCAGAAATTTACATGGAGTGAAAAATTGAATCCCGCTGTTTTGAAAAGTTGGAATTGAAGCATTCAGACTCACAAAAGCTTTGTTTGCTGTTCTTTTCCATCTCTTTTGGCCAAAACTGTTTGCTTAATTTTGTAAAGCTTCAAGAGAAAATGTGATTAGTCCAGCATTTCACTTAGGGCTTAAAAACAAACAAAAAAAACCAAACCCCAAACCTACCTAAAAAGGAATGCGCTCAGGTGTAGCTACTTCTGAGTATAGGCCATATGAGAAGTAACAGCCAAGGTTACAGTTTTCTAATGCTTTCAATATAAAACCTTGACTTTTTTTCAGTTATTCATTCAGGCTGAAATTTTCCCTGCTGGTTCATTTCTTAAAACATTTGAGCCAAACTAGTCTTCTCTTTCCAGGAACAAATTGGGAGGAAATTATGCTGTATTACCATTAAAAAAAACAAAAACAAAAACAAAAAAAACAAAAACACAACTCACAGCTGTTTCAATGTGAAACTCTCAGACTTCCACAGACAAAGACTTGACATTTGTTGATAGTGGGGTTCTCACTCCCATATTGCCTATGTGCATTTTACTGTTGCTAATTTTGCAACAAATTCTGTCTCCAGCTGTGCTTGTTGCATGGTTTTGGAGCTTCTGCACCTGAACTACCAATGTGTGGCAGAGGAAGAGACCTCTCTCCTGTGCTGTCCATACTCACATGCAAAAAATAAAGCTTCATTTTTTCTCCACCCCGGTTCATTTCTGGTGCAAGGATCTGTGCCTTGAGTGAGGCAGAGGTAAGCAACGTGTGATAAAAGAGCATGTGATCGTAGCATTCGGGAGGTTGTTGTTAACGTGTGCACATGGGGAACAAATTTTGATTGCACAATCAAGTATAATTCAGGGATTTCCTAATCACTGGAATCTTGACTTTGCAACCTTATGAATTTTCTTCCATCTGTGGTGGTGTAATTCATTGCTGTAATTTCAACAGATGGCTGTTTTTTTTAAAAACAAACAAACAAACAAAACATATGATAAGGCAAAAAACTAAAGTAGCAAAAATTTGAGAGACTTGGGGCCTAGGACATTATACACTGTGTGAAGTATCATGTTCTGATATGAATATACATTTGGCACCTACCTGGCTATAAAATGCAGTAGTCCTAATTAGTTTTATAAAATGCTTAGTTTTTTTGATAACTTCCAGTGCACAAACTTTCTCCTGGGTAGTGGCCAGGTAGTACCCCCTTGTCACTGTAATAACTCGCAGCTCTGCCATGGCAGCTTCGTGTGGATGTATCATCATCCTCAGCCTATCTACACTGAGCTGAGCCAGAGCATAAACGATAGGAATACATCTCTGTCCATCTTGCAGGCTGCAAGCTAAGGATAGGTGATACAATTTTGGAGAAAGGAGAAGTAGCTTTTTCCCCAAATCTTTGGCTTAACGTATGTTGTGAGCCCACTGTTTTGAAGATTTGAGTTACTTTTTCAGAAAGCTTTTGATTCTGTAGACCTCTGTGATTCCTGGCTTCACAGCACCAGGAGTGTCAAAATGTCACATCAGAGGCTGTTTTGATGTCATAGTATGCAAGATCTAGGAAGTAAATATAAATCCTAGGAAAGGTTTCCAGTTCTCCTCTGAATGCTGAAGAATTTTGGAGAAATGACAGCAGAGGCAGCAAAACACCTGAACTTTTGGAAGAGTCCTTAAAATAGACCTCTGAACCTTTGAGGAGTCATAAGTGATCTCCCAAGGAAAATGTCAGTGTTTACCTCATTTGATATGAAATGAGCAAACTGGAGAAAACTAGAGAATGAAGGTAGGGAACAATATACTTTGTAAATTATGCAGAGAAGGGCTACATTTTAGCCTTGCCTAGAAGTGAGCTTTGGTTAAAGACTTTACTTTTTGCTTCTCATTAATCGATGTGGTATTTGTGCCCTCTGTTATCCTAAAGGCTTCTAGGTGAGCACTGTGTTGGATGGTAGAACACAAGGAGAAATAAGTGCTCTATACATTTAATAGCTGGAGGAGAGTATTACCAATGATGAAAACAACAGGGCTGTCCACAGAATGCAGGCAGAGCCAGTGACATTAACATGACATGCTGATTCCCTGCTCAGTACCTGTGGGAAGGCAGGTGAAAAGCTTTTCCTCGTCTGATCTCAAGATCGTGACAGGTTGAGAGCTGGTGTGGGTAGCAAAAGAAACTCTGGTGAAAGACAAAATAAGGGAAAACCTAAATACCCACATACCTGCCCTGCTTGGCTCTGTGCTATAATGTAGTGTGATGCTGTGGGACTCTTTATGTTGCTGGTAGTTGTCTGGGGGCTTGGTGTTTTAGTGGCAAATTTTTTACTTTTGTTTTTCAAGGAACAGAAATACATCAGCTGAAAAGGTTCCAAGTCTGTGCTACTATAGACTTTGCTGGTCAACTCGAGTTTCTCTTGTATGAATTTTTTTGAGAATCATCAAAGAGGGGTAAGACAAACTTTGGGCCAACATTACCTACCTCGTGATACAAGATGCAGAGCTTTTCTAATTCTCCTTTCTGCCTATAAAGCATGCCACAACTGCAGAGAATAATGTTAGACAGCTAACATTAGTATTTTCAGGAGATTTTTTCACTTAATACAATCACTTGAATTCATAATAGAGGCTGCCTGCGACATCCTTTTAATCTAGTAATGGTATACTCTGTAAAAGTCTATTTGAAATGTCAGCATTAGGGAGGGAGAGCAAGCTGGATAGCTGGAAAATGTGCTCATCCCTAATGCAATTATTATTATTATTAAATAACTTGTTCAGAAGGATGGAGAGTGAGTTACTGACTGCACATTCAAAGTGTTTCCTCCACCTTGGGATCCATTTTGATCCCTAGTGGAGGTGTGGAAGAAAGGAAGCCAAAGCAAAGACTTAGCTTCTGCCTTCAGCCCTTTCTGGAAGAACATCCTGTTACACCTAATATCCTCCACAGCAATCACTTCATTGGCCAGAACCCAGAAAACCTTCCCATTGACGCCAGAGTCCTCCTGCATAGTAAAATCAGACGCTGGTGACAGCCACTGGCAAGGTGTGGCTCTGACTCATGCTGCGTGTTCGCACTACTTCCTCCTGCACATCCACCCCAAAACACATCCTCAGAGCGGGGCCCCACCATGGCTTTGGCCACTTGGTCCCGTGGCCAAGCCCGGGGCCCATTCGAACATTGCTGTCTGCTACTGAGGCTGCTCCTGCACTTTTTCTGTTTTGGTTTCTTGAGTCCCTTGTGGAGGCCTTAATACATCCTCCCTAATCTCTGGTTGATAAACAAGACTGATGTCACTCAGAGGTGTCCTAATGAGCAGCAAATGTGCGACTGGATGCCTCTGTGTCGCAGGGCAAGACGAGTGGTTGGCAGCACTGCATCCCCTCTCCGTTTTGTTCAATGACCGGTAAGCAGCTTGGTGGATTCAGCAGGAGCTGCCCCACATGCTTTCCCTTCCCCTTTCTCCTTTGGGTGCTGCCCTTAAAACCTAGGGGTGGAGTGCTTCTCCTAATATGTTGATTTTTTTTGTTGAGTTTAAAAAGCACAGGAGGAAATCAGTAATGGTGGACTTGTTGGGATTATTTTCCAACCATGTTTTATTCTTAGTAATAGGACTGCAGGAGGCTTTATGATGAGCTGTAAAAAAAAAACCAGCTGAGTGCAGTGGCTTAATGGGCACAGGGACTTTCAAAAATGAATACAGTTTATTTTTATTTTTATTTTTTAAAAAAAAAAAAAGCTCAGGAAGTATTTTACAGAGAGGAGGTAAAATAGGCAGTGAATGCTTCCAGGAGCTGGATGCTGCTTTGGAAGGAGAAAGGATGAATTGGTATATAAAGAAGGACAGGTACCATTTACAAGTGGGAATGATGAGGGAGAGAATGGAAAGTGAGAGTAATGGGAGAAAGAAAGTGAACATGAAAGAGTTGGACAGTAAGAGAGAAGGATGCAATTATAGACAGGGAAAGAAGAGGGGAGGTGGATATTACATTTGGAGCTAGAAGCAAAGGAACAAGTTTTGGCAGGAGGGGAGAATGATAAGTTTAGCAAGAGGTGGCTGCCGAGAGGAGAAGGAGAATGGTGAGGCTGTGAGAGCAGGGCTGATGGGTGGGTGAGATTTTTGTCTGACCAAATCGGAGGGTTTCCATGATTCTGGAGCTGATGGTTTTACCCTGGTATGAGATTTCTGGGACTTTAAGGAAATCTGATTCCAACATTGGGTTCATCAGTCATGCCAGTGAGTAGCCAGGGATTCACAGGCCACCGGTTTCTGCACAGGTGAGAAACCAAATAATCAGAAAAAGATTGTCTCTGTATGGGATTGGCATTGAAAGAAAGATTGCTAAGCGTAAACACCCTAACCCCACCTCAGGTAGACCAAACATCCAAACTCCTCTCTCAGTGGTAAAAGTGCTTGAGGTCAACACTGTCAAAGTCCTTTGTGATTTTAATCTGTGATTATATGGCTTCTGCATCTTGCCCTGTGACAGCAAGCCACAAAGAGAGGTGAGATCCCATTTGAGCTAACAGATTTTCACCTAAGCTCTCCTGCCCTCTAGTCTTCAGAATTAAGTGAGAAAGCAGCTCCCATAAGCCCATCAAGCACTCACGCCATGAATACATGGACACAAAGGCTTGGCATGTAGCAGGCTTAGAAGGGCATAGAGAGACATGGTACCTCCAGGGAAGCACCTCCTGCTCTTTTTATTGAGGAAGGAATCTTCCAGCATCATTCTTAAGTCAGTATCCAACAACCAATCTGAAATGACTGATGAATTCCATCACCAGAGTATTTCAGTTGCAACCTGTGTCCACTCCTGTTGGAAGCGTTGTTAGCTGTTGGTAATGCTAACCCCGTCCCAGAGAGCTCATAGGCTAATATGTGGAGAAAGGGAGGTCTGGAGCCATTGGCAAATTGAAACAAGGAACAATTTCCCTTCCCCTGAACAATGCATGTGAATGACTTTTATGCAGATGAGGTTCTTTGTAAAAAAAAAACAAAAACAAAAACCTAGATGTTTCATAACTGGAGAAGAAACAGTGAGAGAAAATACCGAAGAGCCTGAAGGCCGAAGAGCTCACTCTGAATAAGAATAACTTAGACTTAATGGTCCCAGCAGGAGGGATAAGGAAGCTACAAGCAACAGAAGTAATTATAGTAAACTGCGTAGAAAATTAGCTTGAGTAGGGATATTTGGGGCTGTTTCTCAGTGAGTAATCTTAGCTTTTGCTCTGGGTCCTCCCAATCTGAGTTTCTTCTAGACTGAAAGCCCTGAAAGCCTGCAGCTTTCCTTGGGGTGTTGCAGGTGCCCTCCGGGCTTGCTGCTGTCCCCAGCTCGTGCTGCTGAGGGAGCCTCAGGCGGGGACAGCCGGCATCAGCCAGAGGTGGATGGACGAGGGAGGCTCTTTGTGCAACACTTAGATGTTGACCTGATGGTATAGCAATGGAAATACCACTGCGGATTGCCATTCAGTGTCTTGTTGCTTGAGGTGAACCACTGGGGGAAAAGAAAAAACTCCAAGAGAGAAGTACTCTGTCCCTCTGACCCGCTTCCTACCCGGGAATGTGCGTGCTGCTACTGTAGACATTAAGGCTGTAAAAGCTTATTGTCAAATCAATTCTGCTCTTACTGAGGCCTAAGAGACCAGGCATGCGCCTTGAAAGACTTTAAATCTTGCCCCTCCCTGATGATTTGCAAAGTTTAATTTCTGTAATAGGCTCTGGTGACAGAGGCATTCACTGTTTTTCTCCAACAGGAATTGCTGAATGTATGAATGACTCATTCTGTAGGCGGGAGATATAATGGCAGCCTTCGATATCCTGATCTAAGGGTGGGGAGGTTGTGTGGGAGGGGAGGAATGGGGTACACTCTAAGTTAAATTACCCACCTTGCTTCCCCTTCATCAGGCAGCCCCTCCTTCTCGTTCTCTCAAAGCCCCTTCCTGGCCCGGTATGAAGATAATGCTGAAAGAGGGAAGGGGAAGGCTGAGGGCCTTCCTGTGGGAGATGAAGTTTATAATATATGCATTTGCCTGGAAATGCCATAAGAAATTAATATTTGTTACAGAAACAGTGGGACTGCATTAATATTTTAATATTAAATGAATATTTAATTTGAAAGCTTTGATTTGAAAGTGAATGAGACAGCCATGACATGAACAGTTGTGCTGTTCCTGTTAAGAAATGTTAATCATTTATTGCCAATGTCGGTAGCAATAACTTTACACTGTTTCAGTTACATAATGCCTTTGAAATATTGGTAAAGTGATTACTGAGAACAAAAAGCAAGCTGGCTTCAGCAGCCCTTTTGGGAAGGACTGGTGTTAGAGAAAAGTGCAATTTCCTCCTGAGGGGGATCCCATCTGGTCCCCAGGATCAGGGCTGGCTGGGGCATCGGCCGGCCACGCACTCCCCAGCATTGGCATCCTGCACCAGTATTGTCCACCTCTCCTGCCCACATGCTGCTCTGGCAGTGGCTCGTGAAGAGCCAGGCTGATCCTGGGGGACCTGAGAGGTTTGAGAGCTGCGTTCCTCAGCCAGCTCCCCACAATGACTCCTGTCATGGGCCTCAGCACCTTTTAGAGCTGAAAATGGATTGCTTCAGGGTTTCTTACAGCTTTTCTGGCTGAAAATGACTCAGGGGTATCTGCTAATTCTCATGCATTCAGTAATCTTAACCATCAAGAACATCTTAATCGCCCGAGCAGGTTTATTCTGTGCCTTTTAAAGGGTTATTGAAGCTGTACCTGTGGTTTCAGGGAGTTCTGTTAGGGTTTTACTCCTGGATGTGGAGGCAGTGAGGGAACAGAGAAAAGCAAACCGGTCTGTTGCCTTATGAGCATCCTGAGTTTAATATTAAATTGCAGCTGAAACTGGAAGTTGTTGGCTGAATGTAGCTCTGGTGAACCTGAACTAGCTGCCTACAGCCTGTAGGTTTTGGTTCTGAAAACTCTCTGCCTGCAGTTTTTAACCCCCTTGAAAACTTTCTCTGAAAGTTCTCTTCTGCTGAATGAATAGGAATATGGAATATTTTTGTGACATGATCTGCTACCCATTAGCTGAGAAGAAGGAAAAGTCATCTAAAAAATAATTAAAGAGCCACTTGGGCATCATGTTGTGAACTCTGTACCATGCTGTAGGTTCCCAATTCCAGAAATGTGTTTTTTCTTAAAGCCAATCTTTGCACAAAATTAAGATAAAAATGAAACCTAAACTTACGATGTGACCCAATCTAAATAAACAGTGCATGTTTCTTCTTCTCCCCTCTCTTAATTTTGTGCCATTGTTACAATCGTCCCTGTGGAACAAGGAAACAAAAACCCAGTATAGAATGTGGTTTAAAAGTACTCGTTTTTGAGCCTTGATAATCTTTCTGATTTTTTCAATTGCATTTTTCTGATGGCGGTCCTGTTGATTTTAGTGTTGGCAAAAGATGCTCAACATAGAAGGACAAAGGTTTCAGCTTGTGTGACAAATGTCAGCACAAGTTTCTGTATGCTTCACTTCTGTCCTGGTCCCTCTGCTACCTCCTGGTAGTATTTTAGGAGTGCAGACTCATGATGGCTTCCAACAAATCACGTCACAGAAGGCTATCAAAATAATCTGATCAACTTAATAGCCTTGGCCATACTTGGCAAGGTTGGAAAATAGTTGAGTATGTAAGCATCAACCCTTATTTAAATCCTTCACTTGCACTGAAATAATTTGAAAAGTAGGCACCAGTATACCTATATAGCTCTTGATTTTGCTGTGTTTGCCCCAAAACCTATGCAATGGGGCTCATCACCCCACTCACCTTTAGCAAGAGAACTGCCTATATTCCCTGTGAAGTGATTGCTGTAGACTCCAGATACATCATTTCCTATTAAAGCCTGGCAAGACATTATTTGCCACAAAGCATGCACTGTTTTGGAGCATATGATATTTTAGGGCTGAAATATTGTGAATACTCCTAACAAATTGATTTTATTTGTGGACAAAAAGCCGCCCTATTTTTCATAGTAACTATTTGGTGCAGTATTTTGAAAACAACTGAAGTCCGATCAAACTAAAATCAGTCCAAACTTTTTTTTTATATATATATATCCGAGAAAGAGCTACTAACCTTTCTGGGTGGGTCATATAGCATTTAATAGCAATGGGTACCTTTTTGTATAAATATCATGAACTATGGAATTTAATGAGATTTGTATTGCACTATAGAAATGTACTTTAGAAAATTAAGTTTAAGTCTATAGGTTTAAATGTTTTCTATGAATATTATTGAATTTATACAGGGCTTTGCGATTCTGTGCCTAGTTTTGGAGAATGTTTTCATGTATTATTTGGGTTTTCATTTGATACGCTTCTTTTTCCTCGTTCTTTTTTAAAGCATTGGTAGCAAAGGAATAAAAGGAGGCTATTTTTTGCTACAGGATAAATTTTGATATTTCAGTTCTAGTTTTTGCCTCCTGAGGAATTTTCTATTTTCTTGGGATTCTTAACCAGGTCATTCACATACTCATAGGTTCAGTTAGCTGCCTAGGCAGCATATCTGAGCTGCCACTGCTGTGGGTCACACATTTCAACAGTCCAGTCCATCTAGTGTGCCCAGTTCTATACACAGATGTCCTCGTGCAACAGCAAGCAGTTTTAAAAGGAGGGTACATGAAATATCCTCCAGTACAAACAAGGTTATGCTTTTCTCAGATCCAGTTCTCTGCAGCTTTTATAGCTGTCCATATGATGTTTTCTGTTTTCTATGCTAGTGGGCAAATGGGGTTTGACACTCAATAGCAAGCAGTACTGCATCAGAGAGGTCTGCTACCTATCACTGGAGAACTGGGTATCACCTCAAAGAGCAAAGGGAAGTTTTGAAAATCCTGTTAAATGCATTAACAGTGAACTCGTGATGAAGTCAAAACCTCGCTTAGACATTTCGATTGAGAGTTGCCATACAACTGTAGCCAGTGGTGGGTCTTGGCTGAAAATGTATTTATACATTAAGACAGATAGAGATGGATTTCACTAGTTTAAATGCAGCTTTAGTGCAGACAAAAGCAATAGGGGGTGGTGGGGAAAGCACAGGCTGCCACCGCCCTCACATATGGCAATCGTTTCCTATAATACTTGCTATTTTGTGTTTATGTCATGCAGTGACATATCACAGAAAGCCACCTATGCCAAATTCTTAACAAAAAAATAACAAAACCCAAAAAAACTGCAGCTTTTAGTCAGGGCTGTCCTCCAACTTATTTGTGTTTTGTTGTTGGTTTTCTTTTTCCTTCTGCTTTTCATCTGTCTGGTTTCTATTTCCACCCTTTCTGTTCTTTCCTTCTCAGTTTTGTTTTGTCTTGTTATTTTGTTGTTGTTGTTGTTGTTTAAGCCATATTTGAGGAATCTTGGTTGCACTGAGAAGCCTGGGAGGTACGAGTGGAATGTTTTGATTTAATACATCCTTGCCTGAACTTTCTTTTGACAAATCAATTAATGTTTGTGGATTCTGGTGGCAGAGTACTGGAGGGGCACAGGAAGATGAAGCAGCTGGATGCAAGGCTGGTGTGAGAGTGAGGAAGCTTGATGGCACGGTCAGAAGGACTCTCAAGGGCTTGTTTCAGGTTTCATCGGGGCATGATAGATACAGGTGTGACACTTTGCAAATTCTGGAGTGAGCACATGACTAAAAAGACTGGTTATACCTTCCAGGCAGGCAGATGATCGCCTTGCTCTGTGGTGCCAGATCCCATCTGCCTTGCTCTGCGCTTCGGGGTTAAGGTATAATGTGCAGGTTGGCTCAAACGCTGGGTGCGTTTCGTTTGGACTGCTGTAGCCTCCCCCTGTGTCAGCTTGGGGCAGAAGTTTGCCTCTAACTGCCAATTTACAGGCGATCTCGAGGGCCTAAGTCTGGATGAGGACCAGATGCCTCTTGAGGTTTGGGAGCATTTGAGTCAAGGGCTTAACTTTGGGCCCCGTGAGCTGTGAAGACAGGACTGACTGCTCAGGTCAGGTCTGCTGCTGGAGGCTGTGATGGCCTGGCTGGTAGGGTTCCCTGCTTGGCTGCATACCTTGTGTGCGTGGGACTTTGCAGCTGTGTTTTTCAAATGCCATTCAAATGAAAGTACAAAAGGGAAATCCCATTTCACTGGGAAATGCTCTCCAATGCAGAGAGAAGTTTTTCCTCTGAATTCTGTCTTTTGGCTTTCTTGTTGCAGAAGGACACAGTGTCTTTTCTCCTGATCAATTTGTTTATCATTTGCTTGATTATCTTTTTCAATAGCAAGACACGACAGGTTTCTCTTTTTAATCCTGCTAGTACTGGCACTGGAGCAGAAATTTAGTTTAGGAAAAACATTTGGATATGTTAAACTTTCTTGTAGATGATGCCTGTGAATACCAAAACATGGCCTGATATGTTTGGATTTTCTAGACTATTCCTGGGCCATGTATTCCCATCTGTCTGAGTCCTGCTCCTTGTCTCTCCGGATGCATACTTATGTGCCAGCACCACACTTTCCTTCTGGCTTTCAGAGCAGTTCAGGCTCTTCTGATAAAGTACTGCTGATAAAGTGCTGACTACACTTCGGGGGAGCTGAGAGTGCAGTGGGCAGAGCCCTCTTCTGCAGCTCCTGGGCCCAGCTCTCCTCCAGCAGCCGATGCCCTGGCAGCCCGGCACATGGGGCCGGAGAGCTGCCACTCCAGTTCTGCTGCGATCCTCCTCCAGGACACCTGATAGTGACCTCTCTCTCTCTCTCTCTTTCATGCTTTGAAAGTGATATATGGCTAGAGGAAGATGTCAAAGCAAAGCACTGGAAGACTGATGACCTCCATGTATCTTCTGAACAGGTTCTCAGCTAGCAGAGGCCCCATTTGCCTTCTGAAGGCAGCCCTCCATCCCTCTCTGCACCCATGCACGTTATTTATCTTGTGGGGGAAACATCAGTAAGTCTAAGAGGATAGTTTAGGCTCCACAGCTCGCCCAGCCTTGACCTTTTGGCTGAGACTTGCCAATGAGGCGGTGACTAATTACCAGCAACTGCAGCGGTGTGTCTTGTGTTGTGGATACATGCCGGTTTGGATGGAACATATCTGCTAATGCCCCGTATACAAAAGCAGGGGACCCTGGTATAGTAAGCAAGCCTCCGTCTTTCAGTCTCCCTCTTTGACTGTGCAGTGCTGTCTGACAAATCTTTGGTTCAGTGAAATGGTCTCTTCTGAACAAACTGAAAATGTTCAGAGGTGAATAAAGCAATGGTGCTGTGCAGTACTCTATCGTAGGTCAAAAACCAACTACCAGATCACTAGGAGATGTGAATCACGAGGACCTTTTCCCTTCTTGGTCAGTTGGCTGCTCATCTTGTACCACTTCCTTCCCAGCCAGGTTCCCCAAGTAGCTCAGAGAAACTCATGTTATTATTATGCTAACATTAACAGGATTTCAGGCAAAACAGTTATTTACCAGAACTATTTCACCAGCATTTGAGCCAGCCTCAGAAGTACTGGAGGATATGTAGCTTTTGAGTGAGACAGTTTGGGAACCACATAGCACATCTCACATTCTGGAAAATCTGGAAAATCTCCTTTAGTACTCTCCTGGGTTTTACTTTTTTTTAAAAAAACAAACAAACTTTTTTTCAACAGCAACATTTAATATTCCCTCCTCATGGCCCCTCAGAAATTTCTCATTGGGGAAAAAGTACAGAAGTGATAAAAATAGTGTTCTGCAGTTGTGGGTTTCAGCATCCTGATTTCATCGGAGGACCTTGTATCTGTGGGCAAGCAGACTTTTAAAGCAGGCATTCTGTTAGTCTCCTGAAATGAGAGGGGAAGATGAGGCAAAGAGCCTCTGAGTCCTCGTTGGACTTTCAAACCCCTGCGAGAGGAGGAGGGCTCCTGATCCAGGGCAATGCCAGGGGGGCCTGGGAGGGTGCTGGGCGCTCACCCCCCCCAGGGGTGCGCCGGGGAGCCCCTCGGGTGGGCATGGGGCCGTGGGCACTTCTGAGACCCAGGAGGTCCTTCCTCCGCTCAGTACCTTTTGCTTTAGGCTGTGATTTTGCTGCCCCCATCAGTCTGCCGGCTTAGGAAACGGCCTCCTCTCCATGCCGGGATGTGGCCCTGCAGAGCGGGAGGCGAAGGGCCTGCTCCTGGGGTCACCCCTTGGGGACCCACTGGGGCTGCTGACGGAGGCTCAGCGCGTCCCCTGTGTGCCTTGGGTCGGAGGACCGTGGCCGGGCGAGCTGAGCTCCCTGGTGGGTTGCCTCTTCGCACCTGAGCGAGGATTTAATCCACGCAGTCTGTCCCTGACACCCAGATTACAGTATGTGGTCCGAGTTAGGGTGGGCCTTGGTCAGGATTTACACGGTTTAACTAAGGAGGAAGGATTTGCCCCATTGTTTACATCCTCCAGAGTGAGTAACATCTCTTTTTGCGCTCACTACAATGTTGTAAAATAGAGATTATAGCCCAACCCCCGAGAATGTATTTCAAGAATGTGATGAAAAAAAAAAAATACAAAGAATATGTAACTTTTCTGGAAATACGATATTTCATGTGGGAAATTTGAAGGATAAAGTAACAGAATTCCAGGCGAACAGGCATCAGTATTGTTAGGTAAAACAGCTCTCTGCAGGGCAAAAAAAGAGTGGTATGCCAGGTTTAAATAGGAATTTATAGCCACTGACTGCAAATTACTTTATAAAATTACTGATCAATTATGTGTTTAGTCTTGATTGTCATTTATTGCAGTTCTTAATTGTTCAGTAAACTTTTCTGGATTAAATGGTATATTTCAAATTGACACGAGGCTGTTTCATTGATGTAAAGTGACAGTGTGTGTGTTTCACACATGGGATAACTGGGAGAACAGCATCAGAAGAGTCCCACTGATAAAGGAAACGTGGTACTGGTGTTTTGATTTCTGCTTAAGTTAGCATAGTTGTTTGGTATTATGAATATGCAGGCAATAGTCAGCAAAGCACCCAGAAACTCAGGATTTTCATTAGCATGGAGTGCAACAATAAAGGCAGCACACAGACTTTTAATTGTTTGTCCTTTTTAAAATATGAGCAGGAAGGACAGATAGAGAAAACATTTTAAAAAATTGGCAAATTTACACCGAGTCCAAATTAGGTCTTTTGTTAAATCTTTTCCAGGATTGAACATTTGACATTTTTTTATTGTTGTTTCTTCAGTTATTAGTGTTTCTGCCTTTTCCTGGGCTCATGAGGGGCTGGGGCCATGTTCCACGTAGCTCCTGTCTCATTGTTTTGACACCGAGCGTGTGGCTCTATCTGCAAAGAGGTGTTGGGTTTTATGTCATTCACAACCCGGAATGCCCAAATCCCTTTTGCTTTGAAGCTGTTCTCGGCTCTTCGGGTTTCATTCCTCACTATTCTGTGGAGGCAGCGTGATTCCTATCATACCATTGTTGATTGCATAAAATATTCCCTGAATCCAACACGTTGCATTAAAATCTGGTGTCTGGGCCCTGTCTGATTCTGAACAGAGCCACTGTTGGATTGCGTTTCAGCCATCTTCAACCGAAGCCAAGTACAGAGAGACTTGATTGGGATATCGGTGAGGGGTAAAAACCATATAAACCTCTGCTGTGATTGATGGAGTTGTGCACAGCAAGGACAACTATGTACAAATACTTGCTCAAAATAGTAGGGCCTCAATTCAGCCGGAACTGGCAGACTGTTCAGCTTGCCTTTCAAGAAACGTTGTTTTTAATTGACCTTCACACGAGCAATTTGAAGATCCAACACCGTTTCTTATGAAAAGGATTTCAAACTGTGGAATCTCCTATCATATGTAGAATTAGTAATTTTACTATATCGTGAGTGATTAAACCTGACCCCTAGGGAGCCAAAAATAATGCTGTGTGACTTCCTTGCCTAATTACCACAGAACAAATGTGAAAATGTGTACATTACAGCAAACGTGTGCTAATTGGCCGTAGAGAAATACTAAATATGAGGGAGAAATGGGCATATAATTTCAAACATATTTGAGAGGTTTTGCAGTCTGCTTGCAAATAGGAGGAAAAAAAGTCAAAATTTGACAAAACCATTATTCGTTATGATTTATTCACTCAGCTCTAGTCTTGAACCTGGGAGTTATTGGCAGCTTCAGCTAAGATTCCTGCTGAGTATTTCTACTTATAATGACTGCATGCAGCATGTAGCTCGATGCTATTTTTTTGGCGTAATATCATAAATATCTATTTTAATTCTTGTCTCTATACATGTATCTAGGGTTTGGTGCTTTTTTTCTTTTTCTTGAGAAAATATCTCTAGATGCAGGACAATATCCTGCTCCCTTTACTTAGGAGAATACTGCACTTGAGTTCAACAGGAGGATTATTCTCCTTGGGTAGAAACCCCCCTGCCAGAAGGCCCGTACATCACTTAAGTACTGGCTTAAGCAGAAAATAAATGTCCATCTGTGCAGGGTAGAATTTCATCTGTTGTCAGGGAAGTTAGATCTGACCCATGGACTTAAGGAATCCCAGATTTACTCCCTATTCCTAAAATCACATCACTCTTGTACTCTCTGTTCTTTATCGTTCAGGACTCGAGTTTATGCACCACGTTTTCTTTATGCTTTTGCAATGTCTTGGAAATAAAAGTGATTGAACATGTAATTTGTGCTCTAGAGGTAAATTTAGTCTTTTCATACTTTCTTCTGTCTACTGTAAATACAGAAAGTCAAGATTTGGTCCTTTCCTTTGAGCAGGAATACTCCTGAATTTGTTACTGGAATTATAATCCATTGCACTGAAGCATTGCAGTTTGGTAACAGTGAAGCACTTGCTTTTGCCGCTTTTGCCATTGCTATTTTAAGAGTATAAGGTCAAATATATTCAAAATGAAATGCTGCAGTGCCATCAAATTGAGATGTTTCAATAGTTCTCTTTGATGATCTCAGCCAAATCATAATGCCCCTAAGAAAAATTTTTAATTTTGCAGAATTAACTTTTTCCACTGGAAAAACTGGAAGCTGCATTATTTATGCTGAAGAGCCTGCTCTTCCAGACATGGGCAGAGTTCCTGTGGACACTGGGGGAGTTTTCAATTGGAGAAAGCAGTGTCCCAGGCATCAGGACTCTTCCTGGTTTAGCTCTTATTTGAAGTTGAGCCCATTCACTTTAACTTTTTGATTTTTTTTGTTTGATTTGCAGTATCCTCTATGCTTTAAATTGTAGTAGTAAATTGGAATACACAGGCTCTGATCTTATATGGTTTCTGCTGAGCAGGCACATGTGCCTGAGTGGCTTTTTTGCATCCCTCTGAGTTCTTCAGGACGTTTATGGGAGTTTATACCATGGTATAGTTTGTTTGCTACCTAACAATTTCCTCTTGATTGTTGAGAGGCTTAATTGCTTTGAGGTCTTGTATTCAAAACTTTGTAGATGTTGCCAGTATTTTGTATCTTTATTGCAAGTAGAGCTGTTGTGGAGGGAAGGTCTATGTGATTAGAGAGGGGGCTGATCAGCTGTAATTCTTGTTGACTTCTGTGGGACTTTGTGGAGGTATGCAACATCTCTGAAAATCGGATGCCAACTGTACATTCCTGAGTGTTCGCAAATTAGTAACAAGCTGAAAAACCATCTCCCAGAAGCCTTGTAAATATGCAACAATTCTTTCTTATTTCACTATTTACTTTCATTGATTTTATCAAGTATATTTTAAGTGTAAGTAGCCATAACAAACTCATACAAACAGGGTAATCTGCAAAAGCAGTTAAGATTACAGTCCCCGGACAACTCTTGAGAGATTGCTGTTAAAAGTCTGTAGCAAAGTAAGGTGACAATTGTTAAGTTTGAGATGGAAGAAGAGGATGATGTGAATTCCTGGGTTTGAGACTGAATTTGCTGCAGCTTAACTTGGTTCTGCTGCACTTCTTCTGAATGGAATAGTGGCCAATAGATTCAGAGTGTGCTACTGCTAAGTCATTTCCACTTATTAAGTACTTAGAAAAATCCTTTTTGTTGCCATCAGGGGGAGCTTTTGAGATCTTTCAAGAGTGAAAAAAAATATATTTAAAAAAAAAAAGAGAGAGAGAAAAAAGAAACGTCCCAGCTCAGAAACAGAGATCTACAAACCAGCAAGCAGCCAGAATCTTACCTGTGGCTACAAATAAGCCAAGGAAACCAGAGGAGATGAATTCCTTTGACTGAAAAATTAGCAATAGTAAGAGAGGATTTTTTGACTCAATCCACCAATAAAATTAATAATTTTTTTATTATTTAAAAAAAAAAAACAAGAGTCTTTGGGAGCATTCAAAAGCCAAATCCTGCTCTGTTGCTACAGCTTCTGGAAGGCAAATGCTCTTCAAAAAGCTTCTCTCCTTTTAGCTCCTGATGATTCGATGGGGACCTTTTGATGCAACATTTGGATTAGCTGCACACAACTGCACAGAGGGGGACCACAAAAGGGGGAGCCTGGCTGATTGCATAACTTTAAGAAAATAGTAAGAGGAAAAGAAAGAATTAGAAAAAGAGAGAGAGAGTGAAAAAGAAAGAAAGAAAGCAATTAAAAAAAATCTGAGACTCAAGTTTCAAGACTCTTTATGTGCTGCAGAGGAGCATAAGGTTTACCAGCAAAGTGCAACGGGGAGTCTGAGAGGAGAAATAGCTTTCTCTTTTGCCAAGAAAAAAAAATAGGAATGTGTTTTTTGGACTGGACTGAGAAAGAAAGCTGGGGAGATTGCAAAAAGGGGGGTGCAGGATTTTTATCACATTGATCCATTCATCTTAATTGTCTTCTTTAAAAAAATAAATAAGAGGGGGGAAAGTGATAAGGGGAAGGAGGAAGAGGAGAAAAGAAGGGGGAAAAAGAAAACAGCAAAAGTGTTTGAACCTCTGGAGCTATCTGCTCCTTCAAGCTGATTGATTAGTCATGATCCCTGCAGTTTTAATGGGAATCATTCAATTGGGAAGGTGGAGCACCCTTGAGTAGATTAGCATATTCTTGTTTACTCATCTTCTGAGGGGCTTTTTCTCTTTTCTTTCATTTTGTGGAGAAGAAGGGAGGGGGGGAGGTTGGGGGGAAGGAGGGGGTTGTGGCTTATGTTATAAAGGAGGCCAAAAAAATAAATAGATTAGAGCATCTTTTGGGGGGAGGGAAATCAGTGGGTCTTAGTCTTGGAGATAGCTGGGGGGTTGTTTTGCTTTTTTGTTTTATTTTGTGTGTGTGTGTGAGTGTGTGTGTGTTTTTTTTAAGAAGAAAAAAATAAAGGGAAGAAAATCCAGCAGAGAAAAGAAGAGAGAGAGGAATTCCAGCTGTGGAGGAATAGAGGAGAAGAAGACAGATAGAGGAGGAAGAACAGAGAAATACATTTCAACCAAGAAGGAGTTTTGATTTATTTTATTTTTATTTGTTTTAAGGAAAAAAAAAATCTATAAGCAGGAAAAAGAAAGAAAAAGAAAAAAAGAAAAGAAAAAGCAACTGAGAAGGGTTATAAAAAGAGCAAATACCAAGAAGGGTGAACAAGAGAAGAAAGTCAAGGCAAGGAGGAGCCCAAAGCTGGCAGATCGGGAGGATTTGCAGGGGAGAAGGGGGGGGAAGATTGGAAATGCAGCTCTGGAGTTTGCTGCTGCCTCTTGCGCTTCTCTGTACAGCCCTAGCCAGTGGACCCGAATGTGGGATGGACGAGCGCTCCCGCAGGGCAAGAAGGGACACCAGGCACAGCCGCCAGCTCCTCTACACTGCCCCGGGCACCTGTGCCACCAGGTTAGCCCGAGGAAGGCGCTCCACTGCTGGGCTGGAGCCTGGGCATGTCCCCCGCAGGAGGCAACAGCGGGAGGTAAAGGACGAAGAGGAGTCCCTTACCCCGAGCAGGGCGCTCTATTTCAGTGGACAAGGTGATCAGCTGCGGCTGAAAGCAGATATTGAGCTGCCCCGAGATGCCTTCACTTTGCAAGTGTGGCTGAAAGCTGAAGGAGGACAGAGATCTCCGGCTGTCATTGCAGGTAGGTAGTTCGTCGTGCCTGTGGCTGCAGCATCCCTTTTACGTTCCGGGAGCCGGCAGAACAGCCAGCTGTAGGCGTGCGTGTGTATAGTATATGTGTGTGTGCATTTAAATATGCGTGTGCCTTGCAACATACATACGTATGTGAGTGCATGTGTAAACAAGCACGAGTGCGTTTATTATATATATATATATTTGGTGGAATATTGGAGCTTGGCAAACTGTCTGAAAGTGTAAGCTTGCAGAAAAAGTTATGTAAACTTTTGCATAGGGAAATGGCAGTAACCTGGGTAGTTTCTGTATTTCTGTGTGTATGGATTAAGATGTGGATAGGAGAGGGAGCTCTTACGGTGGGCTTTTAACTCATTTGCAGGTCGGAAAACTGTAAGTAGAGCTTTTAAAAGTAGCTTGTATGTATGTATGAAAAGATATGTATTTCTAGTGTGTGGTTGCAAAGCAATGCATGTGTAAGGTCCCTATACAATTTCCTTAGTTTTATTAGCTCTTTAGTGTACTTTCACTGTTACCTTTTTAGATGCTATGTTAGCATGTGGTTTCCAAAAAGCTATAAAGGAACTTTTGGCTATTGTGAAACCTCAAATGAATCAAATGAGTTTATAAAGTTCCCAACCCCTCGACACTCAGCTGGGGCTGGGACTAGCACAGCAGCTAGAGGATGTCGAGTATTTTTGTCTCCCCTTAGAAACGGCAAGTGTAACACAAATGATTGCAAGGTCAAATAGCCCTATAAAACCATTTAGTACTAAAAGCAGCTACCAGTCTAAGCTGTCTGAGCTGAACAATAATGAGGAATATTGCACTTTTCTTATTTAAATTTTATGAGCCCATCATGAATTTGGGTCCTTTTCCCCTGCATTCGCTCCCTCTCCCCCTCCCTCCCGCCACCTCCCTCCCTCTCCCCGCTTTAGTGATAAAGTGCAGCAAAGTTGTCGTGAAATCGGATACTTTTTGGAGGGTTACAAACCCTTATAAATGTCGCCACATCCATCTTTGCTCTGAAGGAAGTCATAGAAAATGGAAATGCCCTGGAAAAAAAAAAAAAAGAAAAGTCAGAAAGAGGAACCGGTAGGGGTGGGGTGGGGGGGAAGAAGACATGTTTTACAGTTCTTTTGGCAAGGAGATTCCCTGAAAGTACAAAGTTTCCATGTCCTAGGATGCCTTAAAGAGACAGGGAGGATTTCCCTTTTCCCTTTTACTGGAGTCACTTCCTACGAGAAGGCAGCGGATGCTTGTGCTGGTGGTACCGCGGCTGCTCCGCCGCCAGCCCAGCTCGCCGCTGCCCTGCCACCGTCCCTCCTGCGATTTTCTACATCTCCGCTGCCCCATCCCTGACCTGCGCGGCTGTCGCCTCTCAGCAAAGTTGCCTTGTCCTAAGGAAAACAAAAACTGAGATGAACTCAGCAGTGCAGTTCCTTAACTTTCCCCAATCCCAGCTCCTCTGCTCGCTTGTGGGGAGGGGGACGCAGTGTGTGTGGCTGCCGGGTGGGCAGGAGGTGCCAGGCAAGGGCTGGTCCCCTTTGCTTTTAGTAGGACAGACAGATGAGTAATTTCATAGGAGAAATAGTTTATTACTTGCATTATTTCCCCTGGCTTTCTCATGCTCCGCTCTTCTGTTTCCCAATCTCAACTTAAACCCTAGGGCTCAAAGTGCTTCCCTTTCAACTTAGGAAAGGCAGAATTTGGGTTTACATGGATCTCATCAGTGGCAAAATATGGTCCGTGTTTGTTTGTGTTTAATCTAGCACCTAAGACCCTGTGTCTATCTTCGGTGCAAGTGTCTGTAATCCATACAATAGGGGACCTGGACAAACACACACAAAGATCATTTGTAGTAAAATACTTTAATTGGATGGGGGAGGTTGGGTTGTTGCCTGTGTAAAACGCTTGACCCATTTTATGCATGGAAATAACATTCCATTGTGAAAAATGAAAAGAAATGCCCCAGTTTAGCACTGTTGAGCTTGCAGCTCAGCTCGGGAGGACTTTGTGATTTTTATTTTATTTTTAAACTCCCCCTTCCCCCTCACACACACTCTTGAAGAGGAGCCAGGTTTGGCTCTGTGTGTAAACACCTGGAAGAGGTCCAAGAGGAATTCACTCAGAGTATCCTCCGCACACCACAGCCTCCCAGACCTGCAGCAAGCTTAGGGAGAGATTACGCTTCCCTCAATGAGGAAATCAAGGGTTCTGGCTGCCAAAATGCTTGGCTTTCTCATTTTCACTGTTTTGGGATGTGACAGACTCAGCAGCCCTGTGCTGCTGTTGACGTTGCATTTGTAGGACCCCACTGAAACCCAGAGCCCTTCTGGGTGTTGGGGGAGGGCAGGGACTGGGTCCATTTGCAGACACTGTCAGAAGTGAGTTTCTCCCCAGCTTCCATCACAGCTGCGAAGTGGGAAATTGTGTGACTGCATACCTGAAGGGGAGGGCAGGACTGACTGGAGAACCCCGCATTTTCAGAGTTCTTACATCTTCATCTGCTTTCTGCCCACTGCCCTCTGCCTGCGTTGACTGCTCCTCTTTGATCGCACCTTGCTGGCATATAGGTAGTCATTGCAAGTCGTGTAGGAGCCACGCGCATGCCTATAGGGAAGCCTGCCTGTCTGTTAAAAATCTCATGTAGGACCCGAGTTGTTATCAGCTTCTACGCCTCAGCCCTGATATAAAGGAGCTCTTCTGCTAATCCAGGCTACAGGAGTTTCTGTTTCTGTCTGGAGCCAACTCTCCTTACGTCACCCTCTGCTGCAGTATTCAATTTGTTTTCATAAATGGCTAATTTTACAGTGCTGTTAAGTGGGTTTGTCATTGCGCCGGGCCATGCCCTGTCTCTGATGATAGGCAGTCCTTGGTGCCAGGCTCTGCCAATTTTCACGCTGGTTGGCAGTGATGTTATTGCTGCCCTGTTTGACTTCACTGATATCTGTTCTGGCATTTGTCAAGGAAAGCTGTTGGGAAACTAGAAGTCTGACCCATTGATCTATGTTACGCAAAAGCTCAGACGCGTTTTTGGAGCTGGGCTGTGCTTCATTTGTGCAGCTCCTGCGGTGCGGCTCCAGCGGAGGCAGCTCTCAGCTCGTGCGTACTTGGGTCCCTCCCTGGGCCACATAGTTCTTGGACAAACACTCCTTGGATGTGTGTACCTACCACACAGCACAGTATGTCACTCTTACAAATAACACACATATGCACGTGGTATTTTGCACGCTTTCCCCCACAGAGACTTTGAATGCATCTCTAGTTGTGAATGAAGGAGTTAAGGTCCAGCCCATAATCAAGTTAGATAATACGCGTGCCATGCAAAGTAAGACGCTTCAAAGCACCGTTGACCTTGCTTCTGTTGTAATCAAAGATATTTCAGTTCTACTGTGGAAATGCAACCCCATCCTGAGAAACAGGATCCTCCAGAGTCCCTGTCAGTGTGTTTTCTGGTGTATGGCTCAGGAGCAGGATAGCTCATGTTTTCATAGGAAAGAGATGTTGACTCTTTACTGGCTGGGAGCTGAGAGGAGCAGGATGAATGATCGGCAGCAGGAGCTGGAGTAAGAAGGCGTGCCTGCTCTGAAGGGTGAAAGTTATTTGTGTTTTGTTTTGGTTTTGTTTTTTTTTTTCCTTCCCGGTTTCATTCTCCTCTGTCTCTCTATTCCTCTGCCTGCCAACAGAGAGCATGATCCCAACTTAATAACGCTTCATATGTAAGGGAGTGCCTGTGTTTTCCCAACTTCAGTCCTTGGTGAACATAAAACTGCAGCAGAATCCAAAGGGAAAGAAACGCCAAAATCAGCACAGTGGAGCTCACTTAAACCCACAGCTCTTGTGTGTGAGAGACTGAGAAACGTCTATGTTGGGGGCCAATAATTGGGCAATTATAAAGATATGTAATTGACACTGCGTAGGTCTGTTTCCTCCACAGAGTTTAAGAATATATGTTTGGGTTTTGCTTTCATTTGATTCACTTCTGGAGTTTTGGAGTCTGATATTGAATTAATAATCAGTGATCCGGGTCCTGTCCCCGGAGCCGATCCTCCTAGCAGGTGCGTTGGGAGCTCAAGGAGCTCTTCACAGAGAGTTTACACAGAGTTCCACTGGCATTAAAATAACAGGTAGATAGATAATGCAGCGTTTTCTCATCTTCGACAGCCTGTTGCCTTTTTATTCCATGGATTTGCTTGTTTTGATATGTAATGAAGTACTTAAATGAAGGACTACAGAATGAGTTGAACGTAAAACTTGTAGTTTAGTTAGCACGGGCGTGTGCCAGGTCCCAAGGGGATGGAGCGCAGTAACCGCGGGGGCTCGCACGGCTGCTCTGTCAGGGAGAAGCCTCCAGAGCGCCATTCCTGAAGGACACAGGTAGCCGTGCGTTTCAGGCTTCCCTGCAGCCAGGTTCAAATGATTACCCACTTTGTGCCTAAGGATTTGGATAAGCTGTGACTAATAACCCACTGAAAAAATACAGCGTAGCTTGTCATTTCCTAAATATTTGCATTTGAGTGGCTCATTTCCTCCAGCCTGCAGAAGCTGGGACAAGAGGCAGAAACGGGAACTAGAAAAAGGATTTTTCTTTCCGTAAGACTTCCAGTTTCAACTGGTCTCATTCAACTGTCTACACACTAGAGTCAGAACAATATTGTCTGACGAACATGTTTTATCTTCGTAAAGCACTTACTTGTGTGCTGCTCTAATCAATAAAATGGTAATAAAAAAAAAAGAAAGAGGGAAGTTTGCCTCTTTATGTGTGAGAGATGGTAAATTTAGATTCCTAAGTGATGTATGGCTGCCTCCTCTAGGCACGGAGATGTGTCCCAGGCTAAGCTCGCCTCTCCAAGCTTCATTTCGGCCTGATTTATTTCAAGCCAGCCTGTTTCAGTCAGAAAAACTTGCAAGAGGCAGCAAGCAGGCCAAGGGGCCAGTGTTTGGAGGGATGGCGGGAGCGGGGCTCTCCTCAGGGATTCGGGAAAGACGTCTGGAGAAGCGCAGAGCAGTGGGAGGGCCTCGGCGGCGCGGGTGAGAGGAAGCCCTCGAAGAGTCTTTGCGCACTGAACAATTGCGGAAAGACAGACCCAAATGCCTAGAAGCTGTCGCGCCCAGTTGAAGCTGCTCTCCAGGTCCCTGTGTCACTTCCTCATACGCTGCTGGGGGAACACTGCAGATGGCCAAGGAGATCCCAAGTGCACCGACACACTGAGGGATGCGGAGGAGCCCACCATCCACCCCAGACGCACGTGGCATAGCGAGGGAAGCGCTTAAATCCCGAATCGCCGAGGTCTTGCTGAGCGCTGGAGCAGCTGGGAGGGTCAGTGCTGGCTGCCCGGGGTCCCTCACCCCAAACCCTTGCACAAAGGTAGGTGCAGCTCACCTTTCTCATGAAGACCAGGACGGGTCTCCACTTTCAAAGCGGGCGCAGGAGTTTGCTGGTGCCATTCTCGCGAGCCTCGTGTGTTCGTTAGCCTCTGCCAAGGGCGGGGGCAATCCTGGGCTGGGTGCGCCAACCAGCAGAGAGCCGAAACGCTAGTGGGCACCTCCTCGGTCTCTGGGGCCGACCCGAGTTCAGCACGGTCACAGCATGCCAGCTGGGTGGAGCAGACAGCTCTGGTGGAGAAATGTCTTCTCTGGAGTCCTGCTCTGGCTCAGTCCGGACAGAAGTGACAAGCTCCTCAGGTCTGTTGCAAGAGGGGTGCCTGCCTGAGCAGCTTTAGCATAAAAATAGTGCAGGACCAATGGATTTTAGGTGCTCTCAAGACCAGGGGATTAACTGAGCACTTTCACCTTGGATTTCCATTGCTCAGACTGGCCTGAGCCAGAATCGAGAGCCAAATTATAGTGGCTTTTTTCAAAAAGACATATTGAAAAAACAAAAATAAACCCTTCCATGGCTGGGGTCAGCTGAAATGTTCCCATATAATAGTTTTGCTTCCAATTCTAGCAGTTGTTTTTTCAGTTCCTCTTTTCTTTTCTTTGAAAGAAACTATAGGAGCACAAGCAGAGGAGGGACCACCTGGGTTGCCAAATTTAGTCCCCTGCAGTGTCAGGGATATAGCAGTAGATAATTAGTCCAAACATTCGCAGAATATCCACTTTGTAGGTTCTGATGTAGTACAGGCCACAGAAAATTTCTCAGCATTCTACTATAAACCAAAGATCTTTAGCTAAGACCCAGAGTTACCACTATAATGTAAGACAGGAAGAGAGAAGGACGGGTTGACAACATCGTAAGTACCTAGAAATCCAAAGCATTGATTTAGAAGAGTGTTAACTGTGAGAAAGAAAAACATTTTCTGGTAGAAGATATCAGCTCTTATTTTCGGAAACTTAAAAAAGAATCAGGTGTTTTGACAGTTATGAAACCTCTGTTGAAATTTTAAGTCAGAATATTTGCCAAAACTGATCCTTTCCCACAGATAATCTGTTTTGATTAATTTCCTGTTTTCCTGAGAAAAATATTTTATCAAACATTTCCCACCCTTCTCTGATCTTCATCTGTGTGGCAGTTCCTACATCCCATTGTAGTAAGAATGAACACATTCACTTTATGACATTTTTACTTCTTCCAGATTATTCTGAAAATGGATCAGAAAAGTCTTGTTTGATCAAAACCCTCTATGTTTTTCTCTCAACTATATCAGCTAGTGTAATGTCGTATTTTCCTTCATTTAACCATAATATACATTACATGTTAATCTTTCATTATATATTAATTAACCCTTCTATTCCGAATGTGGAAAGTGTACTGGACCTTTCAGTTTCCTTGGTTCTGGGCATTTGGTTCATGTGTTCTAGGCACAGAACAAATGAGTGTGCTGTCGTTTTTTTTTGTTGTTTTTGTCCAAAAATGAGACTTCTAAAAATTAAGGTGTACCTTTCTTCTGACCTTTATGAGCATTTATGAGCATTTCCCTACCTTGTGGTAACTTTCCTACCTTGTGTTAGCTGGCATCTGGATGTGATTCTGAGTTTTATTTCAGCTTTCTCTGGATAAGAAATGCATGGTTGGTCTTCTGCTAATTTCTGCTTGTCCCTAACCTTCTTTTCATTTTCTCTGGTGTGAGCATGCATGCACATATACACACAATTTCCAAAGCACCTTTGATTTTTTTCCCAGATCAATAGAGCATTTAAACTCCAATGATCAAGGAAAAGCAGCCTGTTTATTTCCCTATATATTCTGAGACAAGTGGCAGATCTTGTAAACTGCTTTGATTTGATGTTAGTACCTTTTATAAAGCTTGCTCTCCCCACAGCCATCCATAAAGTCAAAGCACTCTTACTCTGTACACGAGCAGAGCAGAACTCTAGGAGGCAAGTAAAAAGGAGTTAAAGGGAGAGTGAGTGAACATCTTATCCCAGAATTTTTCTTTCTGCTATCCCTGCTCATAGCGATCTGAACAATTTACGTAGTTGAGAACTGTTCAATGTCCATAAGATTGGCTGCACCAAGTGAAGAATGCAGTATGTGTCATAGTTAAAACTGTGAACAAACATAAATACAAGTCAGATTATCGCTTGGTGAGAATGGGGATGGATTCATGTTGTTAGATTTACGCAGGCAGCATGGATTTGATCCTAAACCTATTCAAGATCGTGAAAAATACCATTGACCTTGGCTGACTCTGGCTTAGACTGATTTCAGAGAGTCTTTTGCATCCCTACTTTACATCCCTTCCATGGTCCTTGCATTAACATCCTTTATTTCGCTGTCCTTTCTTGCTTTGGATACAAGAGAAGAAAAATTGCAAAGCCCTAACGTCAGAGAAATTGGCCAGGGGAAGGGGACATGTTTATTTTAGTTGTTTTTTGCTGTACTCCAAATCCCACTTTGGCCTCTGTCTCTTTCAACCTTTCTCCTTTTTTTTCAGTGTTAAAACATCACTTACTCAAAACACGCTGTCCGATTTTCTGTTTTGCTGGGTGATGTAAGTGTGTAACTTTGCCGTCCAATCCCTCCACCCTCTCTTATCACCATCATAGTCTCAGTTCTTTCTCTACTATCTGGTGTCCTTGATTCCCCCGTCTTTCTCTTTTTTGTGCTCTCCACAATTGCTGTTTTCTTCCTCCCTAGCAAGCGCATGCTGTGGATAACCCCACGCTCTCTGTAGTTCTCCTCTTCTTTCACCGTGCAAGGGTGGTGTCCCCTCCTTGCAGACCAAGGGTGGCTCCCAGGTTGGTGGCTTCAGCCAACTGGTGTTGGAAATGCTGTAGGAACGGAGGGTAAGCAGGCTGTGTATTTGTGTGCTTAGTCAGGCACAGGCTCATACATATTTTCTGGGAATTATTGATATTGTTCTGTTTAATATCCATCCTAGTGGTACACAAACAAGGAGCGAGCAGTTGTTCTAACAAAGAGGGAGTGCGGGTGAAGTGAAACTGAGAAGCATCTGGAATTGGCCTGGTGAAGCAGCATCTGAGAGATATGATACCAGCTCAAGAAAGCAAAAGAATTGCTGTGTTACAGAAGAAAACCACTCTGTTCTTTGCTGATTAACTCCTGGGGTCTGGTAGTCTTTCCTTGAGTCTTCCTTTTGAGTGATACTTAGGGCCCTTTTATCTCTTCTCCTTCCTCCCCTCTGCTGTGTTTTTCCTCCTTTTCCCTATGTAATTTATTGTCTCTTTATTTGCTTTAAATCACTTTCCCATATGGATTTCTCTCCTCTGACCCATCTTCCCCTCCCTCATCTGATTCCCCAGAGTATTCTGTCGTCATGGAACTGGGAGAAGAGCAGGCCTGTTCCTGACGCCGAGCATCAGCTGCAGGCTCCTCTCCTCCTTCCTTTTCTTCCTTGCCTGTTCTCTGCTGTTAGTGTTGGAAGCATATTCACAAAGATCATCCACTGGATTGAGGAAAGATCTTATCACCGTTGTTTTGTTTGTTTTTTTTTTATTTAAGACAGTGAGGGAAAGAAATGGAAAGGACAGGCCTTCGCTGTTAGCAGTGTTACTTAGTTTTGAATGTAGGTGATTTTTCTCCTATCCTGATGTATTCTAGTGCTGTTGTTTTCCTTTATCACTTCAGTACGATTGCAATTTTGTAGTCCTGGTAACTGCCTCAAAACATCCTGCTGATGGTGGTGATATATTTCTCAGGCATGAGAGAGCATTGCCCTTAAAATCAGGGAAACTGAGGAACAGAGGGATGCTCTGATTTGTCTGAGATGTTGCTGTGTGATGTTGGCAGACCTAGAAATGGATCCCAGCAGACTTGGCTTTTTGTTAAACCCATTTTTAGTGATGATGATGGTTACTCCTCAGCCTGGGTTGTTCTCTATGTCAACTCAACACACCTTAATTCCTGTAGGCTGTTTCCTTGTAGCTTTAGATGGTTGTTTGCTGGGTAACTGCTGTGCTGAGCTAATGGTGGTTATGAAGTCCTTCACCTGGTGTCAGACTGTTGAAAGCACTGGCAGCATGAGGAGCAGGTGAGGAAGGGAGACCAGCTGGCATTTGTGACTTGAGCTCTTTGGCGGAAAATGAGATGATCATGAATTAACCTCTCCGATCCAGACATGCTAGTGATGTTTGAATCAGCCTGAGTTATGTTATTTTTCAAATGGAACAGTGTATGCAGCCCAAAATGAGAGAGAAGAGCAAATATCACCAAAGCCCCTCAGTTCAGGGTACTTTTATTTCAGCTGGAATACTGTGCTATTTTTGATACATCTGCACATTGGTTAATATGATGACTTGCTGAAACAGCTTGTAAAACATGTAAGTTGTAGCTGCTAAGTGTCTTACTCAGAAATGCTGAAAACCTGGCCCATGAGGGCCAGCTGAGGGTATCAGTTAAGGGCAAAAACAGCTGATTTACCCCATAATTAAACACAGACGAGATGAGTGGTTTCAGAAGGGGCTTTGCACATAGCATGTTGGTGCTCAGTAACTGCAGACTGTTTTGGGGAGGGGCCGTCATCTAGTGCATGCCCTCATGGCTGAGCAACCAGTGTTTCTGTTGGAAGCGTCAGCAGGGAAGCTGTGCATCCTATGATCCACGTGAATTGTGTTTTGCTCTAAATTCAGCAGCATCTGTGCTTGTAAAGACTGAGGTGCTAAGGTTGAAATCTGGAGCTTGCATTACTACTGTCTTACATTGCATCTGTCTTGTGGATAAACAGAGCAGCCTCTCTGAGGTCAAAACAGCACCTTTCACCAGTGATAATTTAATGGGAATTATTTTCAGTGTAAACTAGACAAGAATTGGAAGCCTCCTGTGCTGTAGCTCGTGAATGGAGATGTTCAGGGAGAAAAGGAGTACTGGGAGAAAAAGCAAATGTTAACTAAATGCATTACACACACAGTTTTGAAACATGTACTTGGCAGAGGGAACGGTAAGTAGTACAAGCCAGATTCTGCTGTTGAGCACACCAGTGTAAACCTGGAGTTACTCCTTTGGAGAGGAGCTCAGTGGGCTGCTCTGGACCGGTGAACGTGTAGAATCTGGGACCGAGACAGAGTGCATACAATGGGGAAAATGAACAAGCTGAGAAGTGGGTGTCATGCAGAACAACCTCCAACCACTGTCACTGCTGTGGATGGTTTAATTTGGGTGTGTAATGGTTATGGTGATGCAGTGGGAAATATTTGTACAATGTGGGGTTGTTTTTACTTTTTGGAGCATTTTCTACATATACCTATCATATTCCCTCTGAGCTGTAAAATTAGGCAATATACCATTTTTACAGTGAGCCCTTTGTGTTTCCAGCAACAAACACTTCTAACTCTGCTCTTCAGTCTTGTGGCTATAAACTCCTTCACCCCTTCCCATACTGTCCCATCTCCAGCAATAATATCCCCTCCTCTGTTTATAAACAAACTCCTTCAGAGGAAGTTCACAGGAAGAAAAGTTAATTAATGAAAATCAACTATGCACTCAGGTTCAGGCTGTGGGTTAGAGCCAGCAGGGTTGCTGGATGTTTCCTACCCTACGTGTCCTTGTAGGAATTTCTTTGATGAGATGTCCGCCTGTCTGTCTATGTGTCTTTCTCTTCTTTTCCTGCCATTGTGGAAAATATGAAAAAAGAGGGAGTCAAATTATAGTATCAATCTGCTTTAAAATAATGATCAGCCTGGACAGTAGTTGGGAACCCCAAGCAGGGGGACTAGCTTGAATGAACTTGTAGGATTTCTTGTTGATAAATCCACTGATTCTCTCTCTTCTTCTTCCTCTCTCCCCCCTGAAATCTAGATTCTGGCTCCTGACAATACTGTTTTTTGCTCTTGAGTTGTGCAAAGGCTCTAAAAGGACTAAAATAGCCCAAAGGATAATTTTCCTACTCTATAGTCTGAGCACGAGGCTGATATATGTGGTGTCACACGTCTCTCTCACTGGGCCACCAGTGTAAGGAGGTAGGAGTGAGCAGGGACCGAGGAAGTAGATAACATGGGGCTGTGCAGTCACCGTGAGCTCTGCAGCAAGGACAGACAGGCATGGTAATGGTGCCGTCAGCTGGAAAACACAGACTGCTTTCACTTGCTCCAGAGGCCCCCTAAGCCCCCACAGCACAGGGGGAACCCAAGCAAAAGATCTTGTGACTTCTGGCTTGTGCTTTTAATAGTGCACCTTGGTGGTCTCAGATGGGAGGTGAGGGAATTATGGGTTTGGTTCCCTCCAGGAGACACTGGAATCCTGTGAAAAGCCTTTCTGGCTCTTCAAGATGCATGGGAAAATGATGAGATAAAGAGAAGCTGTGGGAGTGAGGGAGGCTGCACTGGTAGGGATGTGGTTCCTCGCTTGTACAGAGGTATGGTATCAATGCAGCGCTCCTGTCCCAGGCNAAGGAGTGCCTTTGGGAAGTGGGGATGAGGGAGTTTTCCCAGATATTGTAGATGTGAAAGTTGTGGTCCCACTTTTAGTTCTAAGAGCCTTGAAGGTTTAAATGTATTACAAAAAGTCTCCAGTGCTGGCAGAATCTTTGTACCTTAAAATGGGATGGTTTCAAATAGTCTTATCTATTGCTTTTTGTTGGAAGAGCAGTTTCTCTTATTGTAGAAATATTTTCTGGTATGTAATTAATAGCCTTATCTGTAAGGCAGTTCCAGTGTGGTCTTTCCACCTCCCACCCTAATGTGGGGGGAAGACAATCAGAAATGAGCATTTTGCATTGCAGCATGAGCAGAGTTTATCAGTTGTTACACAATCTCTTTGCCTGTGAACAGATTAAAAAAAGAAGGGGGAAAAATGGACCTGATTTATACTGGTGAGCTTCCTCCAAGAATTCCAGGATAACTATCAACAGTTTGTCCTAGGAGGAAAGTTGAGTGCTTCATTCTTGCCCTTTTAAGAGCTCTGAATTAATGAAGAGCAGAGTACCAGTGTATCTTCTGCTCTTCTTTGAGCTGGGAAAGACTGGAATTCCCCAAAGTCCTCTTGCTAGGGATGGTTTAATCAAACAGACTGTTTACATTCTGTGTCTCACCAGAGGCAAAGCTCAAACTGGGGTGGTCTTCATATATACTCCATAATACTAGAGGTTTACTTTATTTTGATTTAAACATCAGCATACCGCCAGTTTTACTGGGAAATGGCCACATCCAAACACCTGCAGGCTCCATGGAACAAGCCAGAGAGAGAAGCAACAGCAGCTGCATCTCAGAGAGGCAAAATGATACTGCAGGGGGATCTGTGTTTCTTCCCTGGCCTGGTGTCTGCAGGTTGGGATTTAGCAACAAAGGTGAGCCAGGAGCACCTGTACTTGGGGGGGAGGAAGACACCTCCCTGCAGTAGGAAGGTGAGCACTGGACCAAACTCTTTTCTCTGCCTCAGGTGCTGAAGGCAGAGGCACAGAAGCAAGGGCCTTTCTGCCCTAGCCATGTGTTTTCTGTCCCACTGTGATGGCCAAACTGTTTTGGTGAGCATCGCCTCTAACAGTTTCTGTGCTCTGGTACTTAAGAAAACACTAAATGAAATGGGAGCTGTGTATCTTATGAGAGAGGAAAGAAGGAAATGAGGTTAAGATAGCTCCTCCTACCATTGCCTCTCTCTCATCACCCCTCCCTCAGGATGAACGTCTCTTGCGCCTGTATCAAGAAGCCAACGCTTTATTGCACATCTGTATTGCTGAAATGGGCCATAAACCTTGAATCAGGATCTAAACTTCTGTTCAGATACAGTTTTTTTTTTAAAATACTTTGGTATCATCTGGAAGTGATGTATTTCCGCTCCCCATGCACAGGATCTTCGGTGCATCATTGAGGAGTATGCACGTAAGCAGGCAATGGGGACGACATTCTTCCGAACCCAAGCAATCCAACCAGCTGTTCCGCAGAGATGTTATTTACTGAGAGCTGTCAATGTGTTCAACACATGGTGTCCTTTGCGCTGATGAGCTTGCAGTCTGGCTTTTATGGGGTTTCTCTGACACTTGTCAAACACTGGTGACAGGGCAAGCTTGACGAGGCACACGTTTTTATGGGAATGTTATGGGCATTGCAACAAGATGTTCTGTAAGGAGTGGAGAGACAGAGACTAGCTGGCAGAAAAGAAAACAAAGGCAGTTGCAAAAAGTTCCTTTTTTTTTTGCTGGTGGTTTTGGGAAGAGAACAGCAATTTCCTTTAGCAATAAATTAGATGCTATGGGAGAAAGAAAGGGTGTTTGGTTAGAGAATGGTGAAACTGCTGTGTGAGAGAAGCAGGCTCCCTCTTCTGCTAGTTAAAGCTGCTTATTTTGTGGCAGAGCAGTTTGAGGTGCACAGGTTGCTCTGGGATTTTAGTCTCCTCTGCAGCTGCTCTGAGGTGCCTTCAGCTCTGTCCTTTGCATCTGTGAAGGTGGGATAATGGCTCTCAGCAGTCCTCAGAGAGACGCTGTATGTAATGAAGAGGTAATAACACCAGCACAACTCTTTGATCATGTATGATGCGGCAAATGGCAAACACCACCCTGTTGTACCAAAAGAAAGAAACGCTCAGCCAAGAAGTCCCGTTGGCCAGGGTCAGTCACACTGGGTCCCTGCAGCGTTGTGTTGTTGTAAAGAGAAAACTGAGGTTATAGAATGCCAAAAAGACAAAAAGACAGATGCAGATCTTGCCAATCTCATACTTATCTATTTGTCCAATCTTTTTCTCTTGACTTGTGTAAGCTCGTACTCATGATTATCACAGGTATTTGTTTTCCCCTACTGAAAAACAGAGCTGTTGCCCGAACAGTGTGACTCTGACCACATTCCCTCCTATTCAGCACAATGCAAGCTTGGCTCTTTACTAGTTAATATTTTCTGTCAACAACCTGCAAGAAAACATAAAATCAGTGCTGATAAATTTTGCAGATGTTACAGAGTTCAGGGAGTGGTAAACAATGTCCAAAACAGGACTCTCATTTGTTTTTTTTTCATAAATTGAGAACATGCAAACAGTATGCATCAGAATAAAGCCAAATGTGAAGTCATACATATAGAAAGATGGAGGCAGGTCATACATAAGGGCTGGATGGTGGGGCAAGGGTCTTTCACCTGGAAGCTAAACGTGTAGGAGTAACTCCGTGCTGGAATAGATAAAGCTGTCTGAATGCAAACTGCCAATGTGATGCTGTGGCCAAAGGTTTGGACTCATCATTAGCTATGTGAACAAGGAAGCATTGAACAGGACTGGGGAGGTTGTGTTATCCTTGTATTGACAATGGAGAAGCTGCTGCTGAAGTAGTTTGTCCAGTTCTGGTGTCCAGAGTTTCAGAAGGATGTTGTATGAAAGGGGATTTAGAGAAAAAAACAATCATGAGAACAATTATAGGATTTGTAACAGGTCTTTGTATTTTATTTGTATTGTCAAGTATTTGACTTGAGAAGATTAAGAGCTGACTTGATCATCGTGATCTTTAAGTATATGTTTAGGGAACATTAATCTGATGATTGGAGTTTGGAAATCTAATAATAGAGGATATAAGTAAATCCAATGAATGCACATGGAAACTAAGCAACTTCAGAACAGAGAGAAGAAGCACTATTTTAGCCATGAAAGTAGTCAGTCACTGAAAAGCCTTTCTGAGTAGAATGGTACAATACCTGTCACCAGGTTCTTTTAAATTAAAATTCAGTGTTTTTCCAAATTACAAGTTCTTGTTTAAAGAGGAGTTAGTTCCATCCTCACCCATATTGTGTCTGAGTGCTGCTAATGTCATATCACTCTGGGGTTTTCAGTTAATACCCCAGATATGGGAACGGCATGGAGCTGTGACAGGGGAGGGTCAGGCTGGGTGTTAGGAAAAGGTTCTTCACCAAGAGGGTGGTCGGGCACTGGCACAGGCTCCCCAGGACAGTGGTCACAGCACCGAGCCTTCCGGAGTTCAAGGAGTGTTTGGACAACGCTCTCAGATGCATGGTCTGGTTTTTACGTAGTCCTGTGTGGAGCCAGGAGTTGGACTCGATGATCCCTGTGTTTCCCTTCCAACTCGGGATATTCTGTGATTCCATGATTCTAAGTAATTGAAGCAA
Source organism: Chauna torquata (assembly GCA_013399475.1). Classification (NCBI taxonomy): domain Eukaryota; kingdom Metazoa; phylum Chordata; class Aves; order Anseriformes; family Anhimidae; genus Chauna; species Chauna torquata. Next base: position 137,390 of record VXAL01013768.1, read on the forward strand.
ACAGTAGCATGCTGACTTCAGCTCTAATTTTCCAGTATATCTATGGATTCTTCTTGACACTGGTAGGGTATTTCTAATCACTATAACATTTCCAGCTCTTTGAAGGGATTCCTGGGCATCACTGTTTGAACTGTCAGGCTCAGCATCATATCATGATGTTCATCTTATTTAGGTTTTGTCACCTTTAACCAGGATAGTTTGCTGAGCGACAACTTGAGTTTCCCACTTCAAATCAGACCTGCGTGCTATTCTGAAGACAGGCTCAAAAATAAGACTGAAATCTTTTCTCATTGAAGCTAATAAGAGTCTTACTCTTGACTTCAGTGAGGTCAAGAACTTACCTCCAGAATATGACCTTCAGGGAGCAAAATCAAGGTTCCCCACTGGAAGCTGGAGCATTGAAAATGTCCAGCTTTGAAGCTGGACAGCAGACATCCATTAAAAACAAAGAAGAGAATGAAAAAGCAGAGAATAAGCTTGGCGTGACTTTTGCTTGTCATCTCCTTGCTGCGTGGTGTGTCTCACAGTCTCAGGACAGAACAGCAGTCCAGAAGGGTATGTAGGCTATATGCTGAAATGACCTATTCCTGTGACCTTGGCCAAGTTGCAAACACTGAATATAGAATATAGAACAAAGACCTAGCTAAGGTAATGAAATTCTGATTCAGAACACTAATTACATGTGAGCAATCCCCAGCTGGAGACCTTTTCTGAAAATAAAAATTTAAACCAAATGCTCAAAATGCCTTATCTTGTTCCCTCAAACCCATGTGCACATATGTGTATATGTGAGAAAGTACAGAGAAAGTAGTACATGGACATACTTTTTTGTTAGTCTTCATTTCTTTGGTTCCAGATTTAACCAAAAGTGGAAGGGCTGAAATAACGTAAGAAAGGTTGGACATACGATATTTCCTGCTGTTCAGCTAAACTCAAGAATTGCCAAAAATCTTCCAAGGTAGCTTGTTTCTTTTACATTTTTCTCCCAGTTCTGCAGACTTGAGAAGGTCAATTACTTTTGAGAAGCATTTGACTTTGGCAATGCTCATGGAAAGTGAACTAGAATTATGACCTTTTGGAGGTTTGCCTGTCGCTGTCCCATCTTGTCCTTTAAGAATTAAGGGCTGAATTTTCAGCTACAGCCTTCGGTTTAATAGGTGTGAATTTGTTCCTGTACACTTCTAAGACATTGCTAGTATTTGTGTGAGATTTTTCCTTTAGATGTCTATTTATTTGTGCTCACAGATCAAGTGATCAGTGATATTTGTATTGCAGAAATACAGGCTCAGGTATTTCCAGGAGGAAAATCATGCCCAAACAAATGACATTGAATTCAAACTGAGCAGAAAAATGCAGCTCTAAGATTATATACTTAAGTTAGTATGTGGTGACTACAGCCTATCTGGAATGCATACTATAGTAGTTATATCATGTTAGAGAGGCAGGTTTTTTTCAACAGGATGTTTCCTAGAAAGCAAAAATATCTCTGTGGTTTGTGTATGGGTTTGGAACTTGTATGCAAGTATGGAGCAGGGAATTTGAGGCATGAAATAGTCATGATTAGAGAAGGCCCAGATCCCTTTCAAAAGCGACAGCAGAAAACAGGCATAGTGAGCTCTGTTCTGTCTGCTGTTATTGCATGCTGTTCTGGGTATAGGACCTGAAACATTTCTTTTAAGGTTGGTATATTCCTCGGTTGGTTCTATTAGTATAGGAAAGATGCAGCCATATGGGAAAGCCAGATGCAATAAGATATTTGAGTCTGGATAAGATCTAAGATACTTTTGCAGTAAGAGATTTAATTCTCACAGAGGCCAAGATCTTGCATGGTATAAATCAGTGTAAATGCACTGGAACTACTCAGTTTTGCATTCACAAGTATCTGACCAAGAATGTTCTCAAAATCCAATTAAATAACTAGAACTGTTTCATGTGGAAATGCCCCTCAATTACAAAGACAACTCTAAGCTATCATGATGTGAATTTTACAGTCTCTTTGCAGGGTGCCCTAGTTTACATTCATGGAATTTTTTGTTTTTGTTTTGTTTTTGTAATAATGTGGATGTTGGCCATCTGTCTGATCCTGGAAAGGTTGTAAGGTTGTTCCCGCTCCCCAGGTTCTCTTCCCACTCCCTCATTGATCATAATGTTTGATTTAGGTGCCACTAGATTTCCTTCTTTGTTCTCTAGCCCTAGCCTCGCCCCCCCGCCCCCCCCACCCAAACACACATGCATTGTGCAATGGTGTAAGAGCTCTTCTCTCTGCAGCTGGGAGTAGTAACTGCTCAGCTGGTTCCAGTGCTGCCCTAAAGCTGCTGTAAAGGTCAGTGACAAGGGAATTCTAAAAAGCAAAACAAGCTGTGTTGTTGTCCCCCCTTCAATTCTTGCCATGTATTTTGTTCAGCACCACAAGCAATCTCACGCTAGACGTCCACTTCTCGCTGCTCTGTGTTTCTGGCCGTTGCGAGGGTTCCATAGGGCAGCACATCGGGCGGTTTTCCAGCATGGCTACAGGCTTGGCCACTGCTGCAGCTGATTGACTTGCAGTGCTTGTCAGGCACAAAGCACATTGTGAAAGGAAATGCCATATTGAACTCCCAGTGAGCTGATGGGTATTGTGCACGGTCATCTGATGGCACAGATGTGCTCAAATAATCCTTCCAGGAGAACGTTTCCTCCTGGGATGCTCTGGCCATCTGATCTGCTCTGAGGTATGCTGACCTATCTTGACCCAGTTTATGATCAATTCTCTCTGCTGTTTTCTAAAAGGAGCCCAGAAACACCATTTTATCATTTAGATTGCCTGGAAGTTATGGTACTTACGTGTCTGTCCCTTCCGCAGAAGATATTCTGCTTGCTCTCAAACACTAACTCTTACAAGAGGGAGGAAAGTCACTCTGTGTTAGCATGCACAAAAGTAAACTTGTCAGTAGAGCTTTGATAGCTAATCAGTATTTGGCTAATAGCACAGGGAGGAGGAGACGACCTGGAAGCAGAGGTAACATATGTGCCACCAAGCACGTTGCTGGGTACAGTCCTCTGGGTGTGGAGAGCGTCCCTGCCGCTGGTGTGCTGTTGTGTTTACATCCTTCTTGTCGGTTTGTGTGCGCTTCCAGTTTGGCAAGCGTTACTCGTGTGTGCATCTGTGAAAGATGGATGATTTTCGTGCATGCCTCTTGATATTTATCCATATGTTTTGCAACATCTTCTTTTAAAGTGGGAATGATGTTAAAGCTGAATTTCTGTAAAGGTGAGTACACTGCCTGAGCTACAATAGGATAGTTAATTCGTAACCTGGTTCTGGTGATCAGTGAGCATAGGTAAGCTTTGAAGCTGAAAAGTGTTCAAGTCGCTTTGAGCCAAACCAACAAACTTATTGAGGGCTCTCCATTCCGTATCTATATTTGAAGGATACCTAGGTTTTCATAAACACCAAACTGCTTTATTATCAGTGGACCACACTAGTGTCTAAAACTGGCAGCTGCCAACCTGATTCTTGTCTGAATCAAACATGATGAAAAGACTTCCATGTTTATGACATATATCAGTGATTCTCAGAAGGAACATACTGGTGGCTGCAGAGTTTATCCCAACAAAGAATGCCTATACTATCTTAACACTGTCCCCATGTGTGCATGTATTATGATCATCTCTAATAAAGTGGACACATACTGTTTTTCCAAGCTTCAGCTCAAAATATTTGGTTGTTTCTGAGAACAAGTAAGGAGAAATAAATTGTTCTGCAGCTATTAGAAAATTCTTACCCTCGTTCTATGGAATGTTCTTGTGCTTCTAGACTTTACAGCAGGGCCTGAAGTTTGACCCTTGTGAAGGATGTGCTTTTTTCTGTCCATCTAAAAGCCCACCCAAACGTAGTTATTGGATCATAAACAGCCACAGTTTGTTAACTAAGTACCAGTCTCCACTGGTTCTGCAGCATTATTGTGAAATGCTTAGGGAGATCTAGATAAGAAGCCAACCTTCCCACTAATACTTGTTTACGCTGATACTGTATACAAAGGAGCCCTTGCAAAAGCAGCACCCAGTCCAAGGATGACCCTTTATGCTACTGCAAGGGCTGAAGCTCACTCCTCTGTGCCATCTGGTTATGCAGCGTTGTGTGTTCACTTGCCCTCAAAATCCCTCACAATCTAATAATTTCTCACTAACCCTAGCCTACCAGATCTGTTTGCAGTAAGCTCTTATATACTGTTTGCGGGTATATTCTCACAATAGGCTCAGTGAAGTGTCACTAATGTGATTGTCCATGCCAGTGGCTGCTCTGTTGCAGCCTACATGATTTTCTTATCAGAAGGGAAGGATTTATGTAATGTTTGTAACTAACAAGCCACTACAAATTCATGTTTTGCTGTTTTAGCCTTTCTCACCTCCCTGTTTTCAGGCTTCCAGGTATCTTGTTGAGCATATGAGTGACTGGGAATTTGAGAAATGATACAGAATATATGCTTTTTTAGTGCTAAATGGCAATGATATAAAGATTTTGATATTGCGAAGAGCCTTGTACCAAATTCTCAACATTAGACAGGCATAGCTGTTTTAGGCTCTGTATTTCTACAGGGTGAAGATCTTGCCTTTCATGTCAAAATGAAAAGAACTCCATCCTTCTGTCTTGGGTCTGAATCCTATTGCATAGCTTGTAAGTGATAATATCTGGTCTGAATTTAGCTAGATTGATAGCAGCAGCAAACATCCCCTTTTTCCTCACTTAAGTAGTATATTGCCATCTGAGCAAGTCTCAGGTGGTTTGCTTGAGACACTCCTCATCTCAGGGGGTGACCTCAGGAGGCCTCTTAGCTGTGCTGGAAATGGTATAGACAGAGATGTTGCCTTAAGTACTCTGGACTTTGAATTATTTAACTACTGGGGAAGGAAGCTGGGGGCTGGGAGAAGCACAGCGAAGGAAAAGAGAGATTATTTCTCCCCTTTGTAAAACTGTATTGGGTTCAACAGCATACCATGAAATATCCAGTGCAGAGCTCAAGAACTGCTCCAGTGGATCTTCGCTGACTTATCCAATTGCATGGAACATGGGGATACTTAACCCAAATCTGTCGGTTTTAATTATTTTCCTCTGGACAGATAAAAGCTTTCTATAGGTTCCTGTAGAATATTTGCTCTTTCAAGCGTTCCTCTGTGCTTTGATACTAAACGATTAAAGCATGCTAAAGAAAAAAACAGCCCCAACCTTTAGCTCCCTCTTCTTGGGCCCCCTGACTGCAGCGTTGATTGTTGACCTAAATTCCCCTTTCATAACTGAGACCCGTCACCTCTGGTTGCAGTCTCCTAGCAAAACAGGCATGGCAAACTTTCAGAAGTGCAGGGCCCTCTTTTCCGTTCTGCCTTGCACGGCTGTGATGGGCTCCACAGCACACCTGATGTGTTCAAAGTCAAACTGACCTCCTTCTTCCCCTTCCCCCAGCCTCAGCTCCNTTATGGCTGGGCTGATTACTGGGAAAATTTCTGTTAGCAAGATGCAAGAAACGGCACTGATGTGACTGAGGGAGGCCTGGAGCCTGTTATTGATAATATTAAAATGGATTACAGCAGCTTGCATGGGCCACTTTGGCCTCTTCTTTCAAGCACTGCCCACAGAGAGAGCTACTTATGACTCCAGCAGCTACAGCCTCTAGCTGTGAGTTCCCGTTTCTTTGCAGCCTGATAAACATCTGCTCCAATCTTGGCATCATGAGCTGGGTTATGGCAATGCCTCATGTCTTCACCCAGGACTTTCTTCCAGAAGTTCAGCGGCTGATGCTCCACGCTGTCCTTGCACTGCCCAGTCCTGTCCAGAGCGCAAGGCCCGCGCGAGGATGCAGCTCTATTTAAGTTCCCAGCGAAGTCCTGAGAACAAACTGAGGTATAAGTCATGCACTGGCCTTGGTTAGGGCTTCCTGGAAGAGGTCAGGTGTGATGAACAGTTGTATTCTAGAGCAGTTGTGGGTTGGTAGCCAAAGAAGTGATGTTTCACTTGTGTGAAAAAAAAAAAAAAAGGGAGAGACTGTACTTCTGGTTTTCCATATTTGACTTTTGGCATTGGGCCTTTGGGGTTTAAGTTTCCAGCAGTCCCCACTATATTGGTGCGTAGGAATTTACTTTTCCTATAAGGATAAACATCATGGGACTGGAAGGAACCCGGTGGGCCATCAAAGGCTCCCCCTGGCTCAGCACACAGGAATGTGGCATCACGATGTGTTCGTGCGCTTCTCCAGAGCTGTCTGAAAAGTGACTCACTTCTTTGTGGGGAAGGAAGGTTACCGATGAGTCTTACTGGAAAGCTGAACCATTGCCTCTTCTTTTTTTAAGAAAAGATAAATTCTGTTTTAATCCTTTGGGCTTCAAGAATAGGAACTTTACAGGGAAAAAAATCTTTCAGACTAAAGGGTTAGAAGGGCTGTCAGTATTCTTCTCAGCTGCAGCTCCATCCGTTTCTAGCAACTCAAGGCAAGCAGAAGTGAGGAAAACTGTTTGCTGCTGTATGAAACTTGTACATATTTTTTTAATCTAATTGCTGTGGGGAAAACAAGCATCAGTTTTATTTCGCACCATTTCTTGGCTCAGAAACTTGAGGCATATTCGCCAAATTGTGGTTTAGCAGTCATTGGCTTGAGTCTCATTTACCATGAAGCCTCTTTACACCACTCGTGGTTTCTTAAGGGACACTAAGTAGCTAAAAATGTCTTTTGCCGCATTATTGTACAGAATTCCCTGTGTAAATGAGTGTCTAAACTCTGTATGTTTTTCATGTAAATGTTGGTTGTGGTCACAGCTGAATTTTGAAATTCAGTGTCAACCATTGTGAGGGGGTGATTTTGCTCAAATACAGCTTTGTTTGGGGTAAAAGAGGCCTCTTCATGTTTGAAATGTTCTTAATTATGTCTAAGAAATAACTCATGGCTATGGAACCTTTTACTAAATTGAAATAAATTGTGAAAACATCAAATTATTCAGTTTTCAGAAGTTCTGGCAATTATTTCACATGTCCCTCTTCCAATGGTTTTGCCCTTATTAGTTGTCATAGAAGATGTAATAAATTCTTCTATTATGACATCCAAAGTCCCAGCTGAAATTAGTTTCATTGTGCTAGGGACAAAACGGAAAAGTGACACTCCCTTAGCCGGAGGATACGTAGTCTAAAGCCAAAAGTAAGTGAAGGACTGGGAAAGTAGGTACAGCACAGAAGCAAAAGAAGGTCATAAAGAAATGGTACGACTCTGCAAGTTATAGGGAGTGCAGGTTTCTCATCCCTTTTCTTAATCTTTTTCCTTTCTCTTAAGAATAAAACAAGTCTTGCTGCTGAAGGCATTGTGATCAATCCATCTTTTCATCAAGAGTTGGATGTATGTAATAGTAAAAGTTTGAGAAAAGAATACTGTATGCGGCATATGGATTCAGTAATGACCTTTGCCCTAAACTAGAAAATGTAAGGAACTGGAATAGTAGACTGCTTTAGTTCAGCAGCGTTCATACTGGCATGTTCAGTGGTGTCCCTATTGTCACTGTTTTTTTTTCTTTTTCTGCCCTCCTTTGGCTCCCTGTAAATCTTGAATTGATGGCAGCTGTTTGAGCCAAACTCAAGACACGTTGCATCACATCAGGGTTTAAATGCTCAAAGGCAAGGGAGGATTGCTACTATTCTGTAGTATTCCTCCAGCAGCTCCATCTGTTCAGCTGAGGTCAATCACTAGCATCATGCAGCACTTCAGAGAGACAGGGAGATGTTCTTTAATCCTGGCTAGGAAACCGAATTTCCATTCCACAATAATTTATTAGTTCTTTGGGGGAATATTTCCAGCCCTGGTCAGTACAAAAAGCCAAAAAACTTGACCCTTAAAGACTGTATGGTGGACTTCCTCAGAGCTGGAGACCCCAGAAGCCTGTTCCAGGACTTCCAGCCCTCCATCTGACAGCAGGCATCTTGGATGCCTTTAGAAACAGGTGGAGCAGCTATTGTGTGCACAGCTGCCCCCGGGACCGCAGGCCTGGAGAGTTCAGATGCTGGGCTGCAAAGGTGGCAGGAGATGGCGGGGAGCATGGCTCAGGCAGGCTGACCTCTGTGCTTGTGGTCAGAGCTGCCCAGTGAGTCCCTGGGGGTCCCTTGGCCAAGTTGAAGACCTGCAGCTTCTCAGAGAGATTTGTTAGGATTAGCCCATTTGTGCATCACTTTTTCTGCTTTCACCAGGTTGGCGTTTCTTGGCAGGCAAAAACTGTGTTACAAAATGTCTGACCAGCTCTAATGGTCTTATTATGATAAGGTGAGATCATAGTGTACCTATAAAAAGGTCTCCTTTTATAAGAGGTGGCTTCATTTCATGCTGGGTTCTGCTTATATGATATGCTTTCACTCTTTTTCTTCAGTACTTCCCACGTTGGAAACAAAAGATATTCAGTAACAGAAAGTTATTGAAACAGAATGGACTCCCACAGGATTTTAATTTTGCGGAATTGGGTATATTTTGGAACATCCCGTTTCCTCACCTTTGTGCCCTGGATTGCAGGGATGCCATACCTCTAAACGGAGCATGTTGAAATGTTTCTTTGGGGCAGGGGTCAGAATCAATAGAAGTCAGTCTTCCAGAGGAGGAAATCTTTGTGTCTCTCCCGTCATGCCGCAGGTCTCTCTTCATACCCAGGGACAACTGTTTCCATCCTTGCCCAGTAGCCAGAGACACCTGCCTGCTATACTGGGAGGGCAACTTTTTATATCTCATTTTTACAACTTCTTTGTTTATGGCTTATTTGGAAGAGGGACTTGTCTTGCCAACTGTCTTCTCATTCATTGCAGTGTTATCCACCCACTATTACTGGACAATACCTTCATTTGAGATTCATAAAAATGCAGATGTTTATGGGCTCTCATACATCTCAGAAATGAATGTTTTCTAAAAGTATTTATTCCATAAAGAAAATTAAAAAACCCCTCAGAGATCCCTAACTCCAGAAGGTCACTGGTAGCTTTGGCTTTCATATCATGAATTTCTCAGGTAAACATCCATCCCAGCAAATGTCGGGTTTTTTTAGATGTTTGTTTTTTCCTTCCCTGTTCCTCCTCTCCTTTCCCGTGATCAGAAGTAGGAGTATAAACTAGAAGCTGGTCTCGAAAAGGTTTTGAACTGAGTGCGCCCTACAGATGAATAAACACATTACCTTCCGAACCCTGGGATCTCTCTTCCAAAGGAAACAGGAAAAGGGGGAGCTCAGAGTCCCTAGCAAAATACCAGTGTGCAGAAAAAAGCCCTGTTTAATTTTTTTTAACTTTCCCATCAGAAGACTTTTTTGTGGGGGGAGGAGAAGGAAAGGGGAAGGGTGTGAAGAGAGAGGGGGAAGGTGGGTTCTGGGAGAGGGGGGGAAAAATACAGTGAATGCTCCTGTAACCTTTGCTCTGTTGATACTAGACAAGACTGCACTGTTAATGAGTGATTGTTAACAGATGGCTGTTGAGCAACTTAGTCAGAAGCAAAAGATGTTATTTGGTTGTAGTGCTGGGAGGGTTAGGGTGCAGGGGTGAGGTAAGGGGATATTTAGTCTTTTCATGAAGACTGAACTGTCAGAGATTTATGATTTTCGGTTAGGCTTTTGGAAGTGAAGGCTTGGGGGAAGGAACGTTTTCCATGTGCTGATAGTAGAAAGGCTGTTGGTGCTGAAGGCTCTAACGATTATTTTTTCAGTTGAGGGGTCTCTCTGCAGCCCATGGCCTTTGAGAACTGAAAGATGGAAATGGATGTCTTTAACTTGCCAGACCTCATGTCCCAAGCTGCAAAGGAGTAGGCTCTTTTAATTTTTTGGAGCTGAGGATCAGCTGAGAGAACTTTAGGTGTAGATCTGCACTTTGTGTGCGAGAGAAATCATTACTGTACATTAATGTATTACAAGTATATACTGTTTCTTTACTGGTTTTGTAATGGGTATGAATTGGAAGGCAACCTGAGCACATTGTGTTTGCTCTCTGCAAGATTTGGGTACTTGATCCTACCAAGATTATTCCAGCTACTCAGTGTCTCTCAAACTGTGCAGTGCTTAGATTTCATACTTATTACCCCCTCTGGACCTTGCTAGATAGAGGATTCAGTGGTATGAGTGAGGTCAACAAGGATTGCTTCTCGAGGAGTGTTCTTATTTTCAACCAATGATGTATGGCTTGAATGAAGGTAAGACCAAATGCACAGTACAAATGCATCAATGTGCTGATAGGAATTTGCAAAAGGGTTTTGGTTTTTGGTCAGGAAAAGGGAATCCCATTCATACATGTCACTGGCAAATCTTGACTTTTAATAGCAAGTCTTAACATGACCTCCCACAGTCATATGCTTGATGATTTAATGTCTTTCGTGTACACTAAATTTCTAATGTATATAGGTGAGTGTGTGTTTATACATATATAGAGAGAGATTTCTACAATTTAAAGGCTAATTTCTTTATTTGCTCTGTCATCCTTATTTATTCATATTTCTTTTTTGGGGGCACATAGGACTATATGACAAATGTTCTTACACCTCCCGTGACCGAGGATGGGTCCTGGGGATTAACACCGTCAGTGACCAGGGGAATAGAGACCCCCGCTATTTCTTCTCTCTGAAGACGGACCGTGCTCGCAAAGTTACCACCATTGCAGCACATCGCAGCTACCTCCCCAACCAGTGGGTACATCTGGCTGCCACGTATGATGGGCACCTGATGAAACTCTATGTAAATGGTGCCCAGGTAGCCACAAGTGGAGAGCAAGTGGGCAGCATCTTCAGTCTTCTCACCTTGAAGTGCAAGGTGCTCATGGTTGGAGGAAATGCCCTGAACCAGAACTATCGGGGTTATGTAGAGCACTTCAGCCTATGGAGGACAGCCCGGTCTCAGAAGGAGATCTTGTTGGACATGGGCCAGGCAATTCACAGACAAGACACGCCTCTACCTCAGCTAGTTCTTCAAGACAGTTTACTGAATGTGAAAAATACCTGGTCTCCCATGAAGGATGGCAGCAGTCCTCAGAACAAGTTCAGCTATCATCATGGCTATTTGCTGGATACCAGCCTAGATCCTCCTCTCTGCGGACAGACAGTCTGTGACAACATGGACGTAATTGCCAGCTACAACAAGCTCCCCAGCTTCCGCCGTAACAAAATAGTTCGCTACCGTGTGGTAAATCTCTATGATGACAAGCACCAGAACCCTACTGTCAGCCAGCAGCAGATTGAGTTCCAGCATCAGCATTTAAATGAGGCTTTCAGCCGCTACAACATCACCTGGGAGCTGGAGGTGCTGGAGGTGAAGAACTCTTCCCTTCGCCACCGACTCATCCTGGCCAACTGCGATATCAGCAAGATCGGGGATGAGAACTGTGATCCCGAGTGCAACCACACCTTGACTGGGTATGATGGAGGAGACTGCCGACACGTGCGCCACACGCTCTTCAACAAGAAGAAGCAGAATGGTGTGTGTGACATGGATTGTAATTATGAGAGATACAACTTTGATGGTGGGGAATGCTGTAACCCAGAGATAACAGAAGTCACCAAGACATGCTTTGACCCATATTCTCCTTACAGGTAGGCAATTTCTTAAACGAGATTTTAATGTTCATATTAGTTAATATCTGCCCAGGTATTGATCAGCCTGCTGGCTGCTGAACCCTTATGTTATTGACATGACAGGCTTTGGCATTTTTCGTTCATTTATTTTTCCCTTAGTATTTGGCTCACATTGCAGCTACCTGAATGCAATCTCAGTAATGGTCTGAACAGTGTCTTACGGTTGAATTTGTATTCCCTCCACTAAACAAAGGCTAAACAACGTTAGTGCTAAAGATTGAAACAGCCAGCGTTGGAAGACCCATTAGTTGTTGGTTATGAGCAACATGTTGCAGCATTGCACAGATTTTTATAACCACAGACTCTTAGGAATGGGGATTAGATGCAGTAGGAAGCTTATATGTATTTGGAGAGTGAAGAGCCCTGCAGGCATGCAACATAAATACTCTTAGGTAGACTTTAATTTTGTAGGACTCCTTTGAAGGGAGGTAGGTTATTGTATATTCTTAATACTATATGAGTGCAGATTTCCATAAGCACTGCTGTGGAGGAGCTGCTGAGCCTGTGGGTTATGAGGAGGGAGGTGGGTACCAGGTTTTGGGAGTGCTGTTGCACGTGTTGGGTGGGTAACTGAACTCTTCTGTGTCCCTTTATATACCTATGAAAACAAGGGTAATGCCACTTTATCACAAATGGGAGAGCAGCTTTCTGTGGATGGATGTGAGTTTATAAAATCCTGAGATCCTCAGCTAAAGGCTTCCTCGTGTTGTAGTTTGACGAGGGGCATCTCTGAGTAACTTGCATCAGTTGAGTACCACATAGCTACAGTTACTCCAACTTGCATTTGGTCATTTTCAGAGAAGAGCTGGTATGTTTATGTAAAAAAAAAAAAAAAAAAAGTGTAGATCAGTTAGTGATACAAACAAACACATGGAAGATGGAGGTTAAGGCAGAAATTCTGTTGTCTCTATCCCATGTTAAAGTTTTTTGGGGCAATTCCTGGAGTCATGGTGGAAAACCGTAAGACAGTCAGAACGCCCTGTGTTGTCATCACTGAAGTTCAGGTTAAGAAGGAAAGTATGAGCTGCTCTGGAGTTCCTTTAATTATATCCATTCAGTCTATATTTGTAACTTCCTTAATAGAAAGAAGTTTTTAAACAACATTATCAGCTCAACTGGAGCTTAAAATACACATAATTAAGCTGCAAAGAAATGCTTCCATTCCTTTTTTTGTTTTGTTTTTGTTTTTAACTCTAGTGAGCTTTTTTTTTTAAAACATCTCTATAGCTCAGCTTGACTGCAGTTGGTTACCAGTGAACAAAGCTCAAAAGAGGAGCTACTTTAAACACTAATTATTGAAAATATAGAAAAGAAAAATACCAGTCTTTTAATACTGTTCAACTGCAGAGGAACACAACTGAGCAAATGTCATCAAAGGCATAATGCAAATTGGATTGTTTTAACACTGTACTTCTGAGAACTTGAGGTGTTAGTTATAACAGCTATGACAATTTTTAGAAAAATACATTATTTTTAATCTGATAGTACCCTTTTATCACTTGTACTGTGACCAGCATAATACCCTTACAAAATGAAACAGGAAGAGCCTTTTAAATTCTAGTTTTCAGATTTAAGACTGTGCCTTAATGTTATTCTGACATAGAAATGTTTCTATTCCAAATGAAGTTTCTTTGCTGCACGGAAGGATTGTACTTGCACAAGCCCAGGCAAGGAGTTTAATTCCAAAACTTGAAGTTACCTTAACAGAGCATACTTGCTTTTCTTAGGAATTTGTGTGTTCTTTTTGTAGACAACCACCTTGCTGGACTTGTGTGGAGAATTCGCATTCACGGTATTAAGCTCACAGATCTTCTACATGTTCATATTGACTTGAGAAGCACCTCCTCTCGACTGACACACTTAAGTCAGGGAGGGAGGCCTAAGGGTCCTTTTCCACAGCATACAGCCTGACAAAATCCGTAATTCCTCCAAAGATTTATTTGCGACATTTATTTATTCCATTTATTTGTCTTTGTCTTTGCATAGAAGTTGTGGTGCAGCATTGATCATTGGCAATGAAACCAAGGACAGTAGCAGGTAGTCCATCTCTCTGGAGCCTTTCCTTGCTGGCTGGCATGCTTAGGCTGAGCTCATACCTGCCTCTGTAATGGGTGGTCACGCTCGGTAAGGCAAAACGCAGCAGTTAGGGCTGTGGACTTGATCAATGAGGTTTGTAAGGCCGAAATCTCCTTTGCGAATTTAGGCTAATGAATACAGGTTTAGGTCAGTGGCTTTGTAAGCAAAGCCTTCATTGACTAAAAGGGTGAAGATTCAAACCCTGTGTTTGGCTTTGGCATTGCCCTCAGCACCATCCCCTGAGAGAGATTTCTGTGCCAATTACTGACTCAGTCAAAGTCTGTGACTCAGTTGGCACCATCTGGGTCCATTTTGCATCACCAGCCCCTCTTGTCATCACTTTCATTGGCAGAGTCCTCAGTCCCCTCTAGTGCAGGCTTTGCACCACATCAGTGAAGACATCTCCGCAGCCACTGAGAGCTCACATCTAATTCCAGGTATTTCCTCTGCCAAAGTTCAGTCTAACAATAACAGAAGAAAGGGAAAAGAACCGTCAGTCTGGTGAGGCATCAAATAAAGCGGGGGGTGAAATAGATGAAATGGTGCGAATAGAAAGTTCCCTGAGCTTTGTGCCATAAAGACTCTTCAGTCTTCCTTGGTATTGGGGGATCTTAAGATGCTACTGGGTTTTGTTCCTTCTGCATCCTTAGTGTCAGCAGTTGTAGCCAGCTGTTTGCCATGTGGCGTTTATTCCTGAAATAATTCTGTTCGTTGGAACCAACCAAGAAGTGCTAATTCTTGATTAATGCTGTTATAAACAGGAACCCTCTTCAGTGCCTCTTCATCCCCAAAAGGAGGTGGATTCATTTCCTGTCGCTTTCCTTCCTGCGTCAGTCTCAGTGTGACTGTCTCAGTCCCAGTCCTTCAAGTCTCCATCCTGGGATCTCCTAAAGTTGCTCTGAATCTTGGTGCGAAAAACGCTGTGCATGCATCTTGACTAATTGCAACCACAGATGTGATGGTACTGGAACAATTTTGAGACACCTCCAATCTGCACTGTAAGTTTCTTGTGATCCCTCTGGCACCTGGGACAAAGTGCTCAGGTACTTTAATGATGTACTTCAGCCACTGTAGTGGTGCAGTTCTATGGCATTTTTTCTGTCCAACCTCTCCTTCTGACACCTCTGCAAAAAATGTTTTCCTCCAAAGAGCTGAGATTCCGTGCCATAGTCAGGTAGCTGGGATGTTGATGCATGGAAATGTAAGTGCTGTGACATATCTGCAAAGAAGTTTGCCAGAGGGACAGTTTAGAGGGACAGTGCTGAGGGATGGGGACTCTGCTCTGGCAGCTGCAGAGCAGAAAATCTGTAAACATTGTGTTAACAACTAGATCATCTCTCCTCTTTTTTAATAGCCTACGGGGAAAAAACCAGAAGACTGGTTATCATTATTCACACAGCAGGCTTTATCAGAGACATCTGCCTAACTTCTTTTTACTTGAGAGTGGGACAGAATGTATTTAGTCCCGGCACAAGATTTGCAAATATTGTTCAGCTTTTCTTTATTTCTGCAATTCTGGGAAGATGAGAACATGCGAAGATCATACAGTCTGTCCCAATACAAGAGGAAGGAGCGAGGATAGACATACTTGCCAGAAAGGCACATTCCTTGTGTTGTTTGGGATACTGCTGGTTACAAAATAGGGAAGACTTTTAGCTCATGACACCTACCATGGCTCCTTTTCAAAAAAAACCTTGAAACAAACAGCAAGGGATCACAGGAAATCATCCCCTGGAAGTGCCATTTGATGTGGCAAATTCTTGCACCATACTATGGTTAACTGAACCATTCCTTTTATGTAATACTGGGTTTGCACATCAGGCTTCACCACAGGATTGCATATCCAGATAAGAAAGCCTTCCTCTTGATGACTTCTTAGGAAAATGCTGATGAAATTCCTGAAACAGTAGAAGCTACCGGAGTGTCTTCAGACTCCCTCCATTCAGACAAAGTACTGAATACTTGCTGGAAGTCCCTCCCAGAATAACTGACCTTGGGGACAAGCTTTCTCAACATCCGCATGTGGCCTGAATGCTCGCGCAACCCTTCTGCTTGCCTAAACAAGGGGCAGAGATGAGCTGTACAGGCCCCAGACTCTGTTTGCAGCACCTGCCTGCAGACTCAGAGTGACATGGAACCAAGGAGCCGGAGTTGGGTGCCCTGCTGATCCCATCCCTGTCTGTGGCCCCTCCAACTCTTGGGTTGTGCAGCACGGCAAAGCGTCACGTCAGCTCGCTCAGGATTAAGGACATTGGCACGTTCCGGTTATACATGAAATAGACTCTAAATACCCATTTGAACAATTTGTACAAAGTTCCACTGTAGTTTTGAACAGCAGTGGCTATGGCAGAGCCTTGTATGAAGGGCACACCATGCTACGCCATGCGGCCACGTTAAAAGCAGGAGGGGTCTGGCTAATCCACAGCCTAGGTCAGCCTCATACAGGTGACTAAGTGGCTGCACATCACGGCTCCTCAACGGAGTTTCTGATCACATCAACCTCTTAACTATTTTTCCTTCTCTTCCACTGAAAATCTTTTCACGAGGCTTCTCTGCAAAATATGGTCAATTTACTCTGGAAGAAGGAGGCACATGTAATGCCCTTTTCTAGTAGCTAGGAAAGTTATAAGAAATACTCCTTGATTTCCAAGAAAGAATTAATTTCCACCTAATCCAAAACACTAAAAAGAACAGAAGAAATTTATCAAAGCTGTTCAATTCAGGAAGCTTGAGGACTTAATCCCCTGCCTTAAAGAGGCCATTGTGCAGCTCTTGACATGAAGGATTCCTGCATTCACACAGGTATCAGACAGACATATAGCAAATATCTGAGTTTTTGTCTAGGGATTCAGTGCTAAATGTCCAGTTCTTTAGTTACCAGTCCCAGGGCTGTTTAGAAGGTGGAGAGAGAACACTCTCAAGGACAGAGTTGCTGTATCTTGGTAGTTTGCACCCAAAAGCCAAGTCCCAACAGGAAATCCTCTGTTGTCTCTGTTTATTCTGTCCTCTATTCCAGATGTCAGGGATGTTAATCAGCTGAGAGGAATTGCATCTGTTCCCATGCTAGCAACTGACATTTATAAGTCTAGTATTGAATTCTGATATAGACAGGACTTCAGTACTAAAGAAACTGTTCCTACATATACAATTGCACACACTAGAGATGGTAGGAGTTTGCTTGATTTAGCTTGACCCACAGTCATCTTTTCCAACAGTTTTTTTCAAGAAACATTTTTTCCCCAAGACTCATAGGACTTAGGGTTTCTTTCATGGACATTATCCATTATGTAAAACGATCGCTGTCTGGTCAAACTGCAGGGTGCTTGGAATAGAGGCAGCCTATAAAATCTATGGAGTAAACTATCAGAGATCATTAAGAATCCTTGTGGGAAAGAATAGGTTAAAGTATTACTATAGTCTCCAGTGCTAATGCAGACCCATTTGGCTCTGGAACTTCACATGGAAGATTCGCAAGTATAGAGTCTGCAGATTCAGCAAGGACTCCGCAGTGCTGCGTCTTGCAGGCCTGGCTGCCCGGCAGGCACCGGTGCTCTCCATAACTCCTTACCAGCCTCAGTTTAAACAAACAAGGTGGAGTTCATTCCCTCGCTTCTTCTGAAAAGTAGCAGTCTATGTAAGGCTGTTTTATTCTCTTTGCTGATCAATGCCCATTTTACTGTCTCTCACACACACCTACAGTTTGATTATGTCCAAAATGCCTCGTTAAAGTGCTGTGGGGTTTTGCATTAATCACCCTGCTTTTCTCCTGTATCCATTTGGGTGCAAGCTCTCTTCAGCAGTAGGTGAGAGGTGCCCCTTGCGTTTTTAATTAGCAGCAACCGAAACCTACTGTAAATTCAGGAGGTTGCACCTTTCACGCAGAAAGATGCAAAGCACAGGCTATTTCTGTGCCAGGCTTAGCCAGGTGCAATACTTCCATTTGCAATTCCAATCCTATCTTTCAGGCTTCTTTTCTGATAGGAATTTAAATCCATTTTTTTGCAAGCAATGGCTGCCTTTTGAGGAAATATAGAGCAGCCACCTCCACCATGCTCCATTTACACCATCCAAGAGGCCAATGCATTTGACTTTGCCCCTCATGTGGATTGCTGCATTTGGACAAACAGTACTCCAGCTGTTTGTTTGTTTTTCCTAGCGATCCCTTCACTATTGCTGCCAGTGGAAATGTACAGAAATCTTTCAGGAGAGAGGATGCTGACTTGTGCTGTGTCCTGGGGGAGCTCGCTCTGTGCAGCCATACTTCAAACCCTTGGCTTTTCTGGTGCCTTCACATCGTGGGTTCACAGGGTTCAGGAGAAGGGGTGAGAAGGATAAGGTGAATTTTCTTTATATAGTCTCAGCTGGAAATGGTGATGTGAGGATGTGAGCAGAGGCATTAATACTGGCCTCGCAGCTCTGCCTTTGCCCGATATCTGTGAACTTAGTGCTGGGGGAGAAAGCCAACCCAAAAGTGTGATCACTCAGAAAATAGCAGTTTCCACAAATAGTCTATGTTTTTGGTTAGAAAAATACCCTTATGCCACAGAGGACTTGCCTGCAGCCTCGGTAGATATGATGGAAAGGCTGGGAAAAAGGGATGCAAGTTATGAGCAGAATAAACAGATAACACTGTGCTGGTGCTGTGATTTTCAGAGCAATGATGTTCTTGACATAGCTGTGAGAGCTGAAGCTTACAAGTAAGACAGGTTTTACAGGGGGGAGGGCAGGATGTCTCTTTTTAAACCAATTAATAGTGTAAGGAAAAAAAGAATAGTACAAAGAAGGGTTTACAAGTTTGAAACCTTGTCCTTTTTTCCCAAATTAATCACTTGATCTATTAAAAAAAATCAAATAAGGTTTCTCTCAATAAATCATTGCTTATGATTTTTTGTGGGCTTTCTGCTTTTAGTCTGTTGGCCTGTTGGAGGATTTCAGAGGTATGAGAAGGCATGCGTGTGGCAGGGGATTTGGGTATATGTGTATGTTTAAATTTGATGGCTGGAACTGAGTGAAGAGGGGATTCACTAAATGGAAAGATGAGGGAGAAGAGGAAGGTCCTGGAAAAGACTGATGGAGAAAGGATGCAGGGGCAGATCTGTAGGCAACAGCACAAAGCACAGTTAGCGTCTATTGGCTCTTGTTTGAACTTCTTTGGCACCAGTTCCTCATTCTTTAAGTCCCTGTTTGCCTCCTCCCTATTCTGTTTTCCTTCTTTGCCCAAGGCAGGTCAGCCCTTGAGTACAGACTCTCTCCTCTGCCCCATCTGGGCAAGAAGTGAATGTCTTGGTTTATCTTCTCATAACTGCAGCAAGAAGAATCGGTTGTCCTTCAAACACCCCAGGATCCTCCTCCACTGTGGAGCTGTTCTGTCACTTTTGCAGCTGTCCACCACTGAGATATGCTTGTGTACAGTGATCGGCGAGGCCGATTCCGAAGTGCGGAATGCCTTCTCTATTAGCTGTCTGTCAAGACACACTGGAGTCGTCAGAGAGTCCTAGAAGTTCCTCTATGTGCCTATTTGAGAGGGACGAAGACTGTGGGTGAATAGAGGGGATACAGATTTGCTGTTAATAAATTCCTTAGAGCTATCAGGAAAGGCAGTGATACAGAGCCTCATGACAGATGTTTTAGGATTATTATGGGATACTGTGGAACCAGTTCAATATCTATAAAGTGCTCATACAAGCTGTGTTGTAGAACAGAGCGATGCAGATAGCAGTAGTCATTTTTCATCCATTAGGGCCAGGTTCATTGAGAAGTAGGATGGATTTATCCCCATCCCACAACCTGGTAGAGTGTTTAGACCAGGAACACAAAACAATACTGTCAAAAACAATTCCATGTGTGCTGGCTGAAGTGGAGTTATGGGACCCACATACAGTAGAGGAAGATTAGGAGCACTTGCTCTGCTGGGGTCAGTGAAATCCTGTCCTTCAATTTTCTTCTGAGTAGATTTGCAATTTTGGAGTTTCTCAGAGTAACTCAACTGAAACTACCTAGTTTGCACACAATTTCAGCACCCCAAATTAACATAAATTTGCAGGAAAGGGCTTTCAGGTTCATTAATAATGGATGGGTGGCTACACCGTCAAAGTGCTTGTTCTTGGTTTCCAAAAGGATCAGGGAGAGCTGCACTGAGGAAACTTCTTGGAGTACTTAAAAGTTTGGGGTATGAAAGTCTAATAAACCTCCAAAAAGCCAGGAAATTTGGAGTGAAGGCTGAAACTCCATACCTAGTGAACCCTACCGGGTCTTTGTATTTCAGAACATGTTGTGTTTGTTCACTGAAATATCTCCAGTATGGGGCTCCTTATGGTGGTGTTTCACCTTTAACTCTGAATTTCCTGGCATGTGTGAATTTGAAGTACACGGTTAACTTTTCCCTAGTGCAGTTTTTCGTTTTTAATTTCCTTTTTCTTTTAAAGGAGGGACCCTGCTAGAGGGACCCCTGCTAAAAAGGGACCTCACTGAAATCAAGATTAGAGATTTTGGCCTAATTTGATCTTTCTGATATTCTTCAGGAGAACTAGGTTCAGCATTTTTTTTTTTTTTCTGCCATTGTTTTAAAGACTCCTGTGGCCAATCCACCTTAGTGAAAAAAATTGATAAAATCTGCACCCTCCAGACCAATTATTTTAGAAGGTACCCAGATGTGTGAGTAGTATATAACAAAGCTTGGAAATATTGGACATCTCATGTAAAATCTACCTAGAGATCTGGTAATGACCATTGATACATGTGAGCTGTTTGTTGTGAAATATATTATTTCCTTTAATTCAATAATTGCAGAATAAGCCCACTTGTTGGGATACAATAGTGATAGTAAAATAGTGGAAATAGCAGTGGTTTGGAATAACAGCAATGGCAATTACCTGCAATGCTTTTAAAAATAATTTTGGCCCTAGACATTGAAAAGATGTGTCATTGCTGATTTGTGGGAGGGCAGCTTCAGCAGAGTTGAATTACAAGGCTTTGGAGAATAAAATTCTTTCTGCTGCATCAAAATTCATCTTTTGAGCTATACTGACAGTTGATAATATGGAATACATTTACTTCTCATGCTATATATATCCTTGTAGCATCAATAAATTGAGGACTTCAATGAGAAACTATGGTAGTCATTTTTCCCCAGCACAAGACTTAGTTTTTCAAATCACTCCCATCAGCTTTGCAGGGGGAATTTATCTTAGTGAAACATCCCTAGGGAAATTTAAAAAGCTCTAAAGTTATGTGACATTGGCTTTGTAAGTGCCTGCAGCCTCAGACCAGGTGTGCTGTCAGTGCTGAGAGCTCAAGCCTGCTTTCCAGAGAACTGAGGCTCCCGTACCATTTCCCTACAGCCCCTGGCAATGGCTGTGGCATTGCATGGACTTCACATGGAAGTCCCTCAAACTTGGCAGCTCCTGAAAATTCAAAGCGAAACCTGGGGAGCAAGGCTGCTGCCGCCAGGTACTCTTGTCACCAACCATCCCCTTTGCGATGGGGCAGGTACCCTGCAGCGCTGAGATGATGGGAAATTCCCTATATCCTCTGTTGATCTGAATACTTCTCAGTCCGACACATAAAAGCCCTTTCTCACTTTACCAGGAGACAATATTTCTCTCCTTTCACGCTTTGCAGTATGGCCCCGTCAACATCCTTGTGTGTATTTCCAGCCTTGACTTTGTAATACGGATCACAGCTGGTTGGTTTGAATTTCCCCAGAGTTACCCAGGATGCTGCTGAAAGCACAGGAAGAGCAGAAATGCTTTAATCAGTTAAATCAATCAAACAGAAAAAGTAGACTAGACCTTAAAATTTACCCTACGACCTTTGGTACTAGCTGCAATGATGTCTTTGTTCTATTTCTTTAAGTGTGAGAGTTTATTGGGACTTGGCAGAAGGGTGGAGCAAGGAAGACACGCGAGGGGGTTTTGCTGAGTTAAGAAAAGAAAAAGAAAATGTCAGCGAGAAAAATGGAAATACCCTGATGTTTCTTCAGCCTGGTGCTGGAGTTGGTCTCTCCTCTTGCAGGGAAGGGGCTCCTTTTCTGTTAGCTTGACTATGGCCTTATTTAATCAGTTTGCTCTGACAAGGAGCCAAGAAAGGACTTTGCTGTGCGATGCCGGGTCCTGTGTGCGTTCAGGCATCCACAGCTGCTCCCTAGCAAGGGTTGGCTTTTGACTACTGAGGTTTTTTTTTATAGCCACAGAGGGCAACTATTAATAGACAAGATTTACCAAAACACAGAGCTACGCAGCGTGGTGTGGAGGGGAAGAGGGAAACCTGTGTGATTTATGCTAGGAAAATTCTGTGTCGAAATTATACTGAGACGCATTAAAAGTGAATATGCCAAGAAGGGGATTTAATCTGTTACTTGGGCCTTGTCAGCGTTTCTGCTCCTTTAATGATTTGCTCCATTGCATGAAGTATGTAACTGAATTATTTCTTCAGCATTGAACAGCACAAATTATACTAAGGATAAAGATAAGACACACAGACTGAAATTATCAGCTTTTCTGAGAGTTGATTAGGATGCAAAAGAAATGTGAAAAGGAAGCAGAGGCATTCCTGACCCTAAAGACATTTGAGTTCGATCAGATGCAGGATTAGGGGTAAAATTTGAAGAATTCCACATTGTGTGGTAGGAACGAGCTGATCGGGAACTTGCCTCTTTGTTTATTGATTCATTTCTAATTTCCGTGATACGACGTAATGAGACTTGTGCCCTTGTCAGACTTGAAGAAAAGAGGCTAGGGAGCATTAAGCAGAAAGGAATGAGGTTGTCAGTTTAAGCTTCTTTTGCAGTCAGAGCTCAGACATTGATTAAATAACATAAAATCCAGAGGTTATCAATTAATAGACCTATTACTGTAATCATCTACACAATTTTTGTGCACTTTCCAAAGGCATAAAAGGGACTTACATGCCCAAAACAAGACCCACTGAATACGAGTAGTATGTGGATATCAAAAACCGCTTTACATTTTAAAAGTGTTGCTTTAAGTTATTTCGTGTTTGCTTGCTTTTGTTTAATTAAAATTAGATAGGGAAAGATAACTACAATAATAACTAAATACGATGCACTCGTTTGGAGAGCGGGGGTAGACCTCAAAAAGACCAGAGTGCAGTCCCTTTCAAGTGAGCATCACGTTGTAGGAAAATGTTTCCAAACTGTCCAAACTGCTTAGGTTTGCAAAGCTGGTTGAGAACAATTACAAAATGGCATTTTTCTGTGATCTCCTGACTTCCATGAGCTTGGCAATGCGCTATTGCTGTCTTCAATCCCACTGAGCGCAAATGGAGACAAACATAAGAATGCCTGAGAAATATTAAGAATTACAGAAGCATTATTCAAAATACCTTAATATGTTTGCACTTGGTATTTCTGGTTAAGAGCTTTTATTTTACCTTCATGTAAGGTTTGGTTTCTGCTAAGGACTACTTCTCTGTGTTGCTGATTCCTCCCAAAATGTGTAGTTGTAACTTTCCTTTATCGTTGAGGATAAGCATTGGCTACTTGTAGATGCTGCTCAGTTAGTTCCTTAGGGGAGCAGTCATGCCATCTGCTCGCAGCAGGGACAGACACACAGCATAGGCATGATTCAGAGAATTAAATCTTAAAGTCTTTATAATGGAAGGAAGAAGGTAGGTGCTTCCACTAGGATCCAGAGTACCTAGGTTAGAGGCTGAAAATAGGACTGTAAATGCCATGCAAAATTTACATCAGGCTTCCCCATCACACTGCATTCCTTAACAGTCATTCAATCATCTCTATTTTTACATGTATAATATTGTTCCAAATGTATGTTATACTTTCTGTCTGGAGTAAGTTACACATCCCAAGCTCTTTGAAGTCCATAGAAAGATTGAACTCCAAACAGACTTCAGTCTTTGGCTTGGATCTCCCCATCCAGAGCACAAGTGAGGTCGAGAGCCTTCCTGAGAAGAAGGGCAGTAGCTAAGAGGGGAAGCTCCTGCAGAACAGCACTGCACTAGAGTAAGTGGAAGAAATGTTTTGGGTAAGGATTGATGGCAGCAGTTCACAGCATTATGAAAATTACTTCCTTTTTGCCTCCAGCCTTTTTACCACTGCTGTGTCAGTGCCAAAAACCAGAACTCACTAATTCTTCCAGAATTGATCGGTCATGATAAACTTCCAAACACAGAGTAAAATGCTTCCATCAGACACATCAGAGTGTTTCTCCCAATATGCCTGAAGATATCTGTGCCGTTTGATATCCCCTCTGCACCCAGTTGGATTCAGATAAGGAATAAGAAGTTCCTGGCTTCCTCCTCATCTGCTCAGAATTCCTCTGATAGTTTTACTTCTGGGGATAGATTTATTTATGTGTTTTTGCCTCAAAATGTCTTGTTTTGCCATAAAAAATGCAGGCTCATCCTTGTCTGGATCAGACACAAAATTGTCTTTTTATATTTGTCTGGTAACGATAGCCAAAGAACTTGCAGTTTTTGATCTAGAAAATGATCAGCAGGAGATAGTCCAAAAGGTGGTTTCAGCATGCCTTCTTCTGCCCCCACCCCAGCTGAATAAGGCAGGATCTCAGGTTTTGCAAAGTTCTTGAGATGTACATGAGCTGGCAGCAGAGGAGTTGAGGAAGTGAGGGAATTCTCCCTCTCAGTCTCTGAAAAGTAGATGCAAGACATGTCATGCTACCATAAGTTTCATAAACTGAGGTTTGTATAGTTAGGGGTCTTTGTGTGCGAATCAGCAGACAGAAGTGACAACCTGCAATTGTTGCTGGATCCTTTGTGAAACTAGGTTTGCAGTCATTAAGATCTTAAGTCCTATAATAGTTGTTAGTGACATGTTACTGACAAATTACTGCAGTAAACCGGAGTGAAAGTTGGTTGAGGTGCATGGTTGAGGTATGCAAGTTGAGCTACAGGGGGTGAAGTGTCGTGGGGAAGACCGAAGTCAGGCTGCAGGGCCTGCCTACAGTGGTGATACTCATGGCAAAAGTTGGTAAAGAAATTTGGCATGAAGGAATATGAGAGTTTTCCCTCTCTTGTCTTACTATTTGACAATGGATAACAGATCTTTGCATTCTCATAGCACTTTGTTAGGGGTCTGTATTTGATTCAAGTGGATCCACAGGCTTGTGGTGCCAAAACAGGCAATTTCTGCGCTCATGTCTGAAGGCCAAATATATGGGTATGATTTCCTCTAGTTTACTGTTACATACTGGATCAGTATTGTACCTTTCATAATCTGCCAGTCCAATTTTGTAGGGTCTTGGGAAATGTGTCCTCCAGGGAATGCTTACAATCAGTCTCATGTTTTGGACTGATAGTGCCTGCTTTCTGGTATACGTGTTAGCAGATCCGTATGCGAGACAACACAAATGTCCTCCCATCCACCTAATAACCTCGGCTTCTGATGTGTCTGCTGCCCCCTGTTTACTGTAGAGGACCTCTTCTGCTTGGCATATCCTTCCGTGCAAGAAATGTCCACTCTCAGAAGCACACATGTACAATGCCTTTTCCTTTACCTTGTATCTTTGCAGAAGATGCAGGTCCTGTGGAGGTTTAAATAAAAGAAAGACTGATAGTTCCTGAGCACTTGGAAAAGGCATATTTACATCTTTCCTGCTGCTGCTTGTCTTTGGCTCAACAGAAACAAGGGGCAGGATTTTAATGTTAGGGAGTTAATTATCTTAGCAATACCTCTTACAGCCATTGCTACCAGATGTTCCATCTCCCAACAGCAGGCACTTGACCAAGTCATCATCTGCTAAGTCCTCTCTCCCTCACTTTCTTTTCCTTTCTTTCTGTCTTCCTACTGAACAGGAATACAAAATTAAAAAAAAAAAAAGTTTAATTTAGAAAATACACTGTCCACGGTATTTTCTTTCTGCAGCTCTGAACTATTTCCATTGCAGGTGTGTTGGTGTTTCTGCCAGATCACCTGGCAATTTACTGTGGATTCTAGGAACTTCAAAGCTAAATATTCTTATGTGAAATTTCTGTTTCAGTGACTGACATTTTCTGTTTCCTTGTAATCTCTTATTGCTGGGAAAGAACAAGTGTAACCAGATTTCACAGATCTCATAATATTTAGTTGTTCTTTGAATCTGACTATTCGTTTTTGTTTTTTTTTTTTTCTTAAAAAGTGTGTTCAGGACTTCACTATTGAAGAGACAGACTTACAGGTATGACTCACCAGCAGCCTCCACAAAAAAAAAAAAAAAAAGAGAGAAAATGAAAAGAGCTAAATATTAGTTCTTTATTGAAACAGGGAGAAAAAAAAAAAAATCCCATGAACTTTGAAAACTTCCGGCTTTTAGTGCCAGGGCATAAGGTTTGCCTGGAGTGAAGTCTCCATCACCAGGCTATGTTCTTTACAATCTCACTTTGGTGTCTTCTACTCTTTCCTGTGTAAGATGAAATGAGGAAATTTCAACCAATCTCACTTGAATCAGGTTTTCATTTCTTTCTCAGAAAAGAGGAAAATTGGGATTATCCTAACTATAAGCCATTGATGATCTGCCCACTGCAGCAGGACCAACTTTATGCACAACCCTGCCAGAAGGTTAAGAAATGAGATTTGGAAGTTCATGGGTTGTAAAAACAAAAGCAGAAAAGACGCGGCATCTCCAAAGAAAAAGTGATGTTTTGCAAGATGCATATTTGGGCTGATTATTTTGGCCCATCATCTCCAGAAGTATCTGTAATAAACATGCTGGGTCCTTTGTGGTTATATATGGTTTTATTTATTTATTTATTTATTTTGATGATGTCAGCCTGACTCCAAGTTTCTTTTTGTTCCAAAAGCAATGTGTGTATCTTACTTTGTGGCACAGGGTTTATGTGCACGGAGGATTAATGTCAAAAAGTGACACGAAAGGAGCAAAGTATTTGATCTTGTTCTTTTTTCATCATGCATTTTTTACTATATGTTAATTAGAGAAGATGCTAAAGGAGAGTAGCTAAGTGTCCACACCCCTTAAAGTCCCACCTGCCCACCCCTGCAGGGACAGCGCAACGTGTCACCCTCCGGAAGGAGCCGTGACTAATTGCGGTCTAGCTGCAAGCACCCCAAGGCCACAGTGCTCCCCAGCCTGACCTGCGTTCAGCTTCCTAAAAATCACCGATGTTCCCGTGGTAGATGGCCCACCAGAGCTGCTCCAGGTATGGTCCTCACCCTCCTGCCTGCCTCTGGTTGCCTGCTGCACGGGCAGATGGCACAGGTCCATGTGGCCGAGCCCAGCACAGAGCAGGATCCATGCCGTAGGGTAACCCCATGCTCTTGGTGTATGCTAAAGAGGGGGCACAAGGAGTTTCCCAGTGCTTCAGAAGTGCCAAAGCGTGGGTCACTCCAGCCGTGACTCTCAGGGGTCACGCCAGCAAGGCTCTTGTTTGGGTAGGCTGTAAACGTGACTTAACGCCTGACCCCAGAGCCACTAGGATGAGGATGAGAGAGACAAGGCTGGAGTTGAATAGTAATAGAGGAAATTGTTAGACAATTCCAATATAGAGAGTTGCTATGAACTACTCCTATGATTAAAGGAAATTCTGTGTTGAAGCTTCAAGTTTTCTCTTGATCGCTGGCTTCCAGTCTGATTAACAGAGCCTCTACCTAACTCTTGGCCTGATTCAAAAGAGTGATGACAGGCTGCGTTCCTGGTCTCTGGTGCTTTTCATAAAAAATCAGGTTTGTTCTGGTGACTAAAATCAAAATGTCCTTTACTTGAACTATTGTGCAGTGTGCTATGCACGTATCTGTTGGTTGTTCTTGGAAGCTCTTTGGGATGAGAGGTGGTATGTAAATGCCAAATATTATTAGAACGGTGGCTGCTCGCTCATTGAAAGCAGAGCCCTTGTTCCACATGAAAATCTGTTTATGAACTGAATGTGCTACATCGTCTTCGAAACAGCGAAGCCAAGGGATTCAGGAAGGACCGGCTTATTGTAGGGAGCTCTGACTTTCCATCTGCTGAGTACCAGATCTTTAGGACTTTCTGGAGATTGTAAAATATGAGTAAAAGATTGTAAAATGAGAGCGAAGGATTGTAAAATATGATTAGTGGCCACCAGCAGAAAACTTGAAGGATCAGTAACACAAACCGCCACTTATATAAAAGAAAGATGATGCACATTATCAAAAACCATAGACTCGAGATCAAGTTTCTAATCCTAGCTGTCACACTGAATGATTATGTTCCTTTGAACTAATTATTGTATTTCTGTACCTCAGTTTTCTTGTTTGCATGACAAGGGAAATTCTTCTGTTTGCCTATTTCACAGCTTCTTCAGCCATGGTAACATTTCTTGAGGGGAGGCCCAGCACAAGGGTTCTTGTCCCGCTTTAGTACCACTTAAGCCCTTGGACAGGATTTGGAGCAGTGCAGAGGGCTTGTGTCAGGGCTTTGACCAGAGTGGAATTTCTCTCTTCATGTTTAGGAAGCATTTTGAGGCCCAGAGGGGAAGCACTGTGGAAGTGCCAAGCAGTATAACTGATGGCTGAAATAGCCTAAAGTGTATATACCTTCCTATACTGATTTAAATTCTCAAGTATTCATGAATAAGGCTTGCTGCAGCCAAAAGGGGTTTCGGAAAAGCAGGAAAGGAAATCTGTTTTAACAACTGGTTCCTGAAAATGTCCTTACGCCGCTTCTTTCTTTATCGTTTGACTTTTCTCCTTGTTACAATGGTTCAGCCTGTAAAGTCTGGAAAAACATCAGGGTAACCAGGGCAGAGGGAATATCAGATGGAGATGAGGGATGGATAAGAGACAAATTACAGTACATTTCTCATGGGTCATTTGGCTTTAGGCTTGAAAAGGAGAGAGAGAAAAATCCCAAAGTAGTAAAAGAAACAAAAAGAGACAATCAAAACAAATAAACCTGCCAGTGTTGCTGATTTCAAAGGTCTGCGAAATGTGCATATATGCTTCGTAATGCTTTGCTGTTTTAAAGATATGATTCTTGAAATGTTCCATGCTTTAATCCTACTCACTGTCTCAGAAGTTAATTGTACAGTAAGATCACAATTCTCTTTGCCAAGGCTTTCCCTTTGTTTTCTTTTTTTCTCTTCCTGCAGGTTGGCTGGCCAGCATATCTTTTCCTAGTTCTGTGGAGTTGGTTAGCTTAATTATTTTTTATAGTTGTGTGAGGAAATGGGTTTTCGGTTCTTGCTGCACGAGTGAACTCAAATGTTCCTCTGTTCCTGGATGTAAACCTTGCAAAGGAGGAAGGCTCAATGATCACATATTTATGGTCTGTAGTACTGCAACTCTATATAACCCTATATAAAGGTTATATAAAGGTGGGGATCTCTGGTATTAGCAGTGGGCAGTAAAGCCAGGGAGGATAAAAGGGAGAGGGTGAATGAATCATCTTGTGTGCATGAACAGCCACCCCAAACTTTTGCCCAGAGCTCAGACAGAGCATGTTTGACATTTGAAAATTTTTTACATCATCTTTTTCCCCACTCTTTTTCCCTGAGCCTCTACTCTTTCTTATCCTGGCGAGAACCAGCAGCAAAAGTGCCGGGAAAAAAAATCTGTTTTCACTGTATTTCTGAATCTGAGCCCAGGTTTGTGAAGGATTTGGCAAGGATTTACAAACCTTTGAGAGAATCCGTGTGGAGATCTGAGGAAACCCGCCTCCCTCCTTAAAAAAGCAAGTTGCGTTGGCCAGAAATTGGGCAAAAATTGGTTGTTTCAGCTGAGGTTTCCTTTGAGATTTTGGATTTGAACCTGAAGCTGCACTTTGAGAATCAAATTTTGCTCTGACTAACTCTAGGTTTACTGGAGCAAATACATCGCAGTCAGCGCTGATACTTTGCACGCAGCCCAGTGAGAACAGAAGTTGGCTCAAAGTGCAAGCTCACATGAACCAAAATGAAAGAGGACCCAGACCAAGGTTTGGAGCAGTCAAGCCATCAGGTTTGCTCCAACCTGTTGCTGTGGTTCAGCCCATTGAGTAGATACTGCATTTACAACATCCAGAATTTATCTATAGGCAGTTGTATGAAATACAGCCGTATCATTTATTTGCAGTATTTTTGTGAGAAAGTCTGCTAGGGCTGAGCAGGGGTGCAGCATTATGGTTGTATTGATGATAATATTGATTTTTAGAATTTAGTAACAAATAATTTCCTTTATGTATGCATTTGTTTGTTTGTGTTCCTTGCAGTCCTATGGATTTACTATGCGGTAGAAAAGTGCTTATTTCTAGGATTGTCTAGAAGTGCTGTTGGAAAGCCAGCATTTAAAGGCAAATAAAATGAAACTGATGACTTCACAATTGTAAAAAATTGCTGCTTTAGACCAAGGAGCTGCTCTCAGTCTCTGTTCCAGGATAAAGAAAACCCAGACCCAAATGAGTCCCATATTTTACACAGTAAAAATCTTATTTTTCTATATTTTTCCTATTTTTTTTCATGGGGTGAGTAAAGCCTGAGTCAACAACATAATGGTAGAATTAATTCAGTTTGGAAAAGAAGACACCCTAGGATCTACAAACACACAGAATTTTATAACCATGTGGGCTTTTATTTTGTAATATGTGTTGCTTAGGGATGGCCTTCACTGTAGGACCTACCATTAATGTAGAAACACCTAGTCCAGCTTTAGCCTGCTAACCTGAAGGCAATAACAGTGTCACCACAATGATACAGAGTTCAGCACCAGCTACCAAATTTACCCAAGAAGCTGGGTCTATATTTCAGCAATTATGCTAAGTCTTTTCTTAGATCCTTAGCATTATTTTTTCTTTTCCATAAACATCCTCTTTCTTTTAACGGGAAATCAGATTTGGGGACTATAGAGGACAATTTGCTGCAGTAGATAAACCAAAATTCTTTAAAAGCTGCCAAGCCTTCATGTGCTGACAGTGCTTGCAATTTATGCTTTTGGACATGACCTAGTGACTGCCTGGTTTGGATGCGGTCAGAATTACAGTTAGACATTTGGATGTCAGTGTGAATATAGGCAGTGATCTGGATCTAAACGGGGACCGAAAACCTTTCCCTTGTAATATTCTGGCTCCACTCCATTTCAGGCTCTTTCCCAATCACTGAAAGATTTATACCTTTATCAATAAATTATCGTGACTTTTACTACACTTACACTAGTGTCTTAAATTAACACTAAACTAAATGTAGATGAGGCACACTTCCTGCTTCACATGATTTATGACAATCTGTCTGAAATGAGGAGTAAAATTAAATTTACCAACAAAGGCAGATCTTTAACATGAGGTCAGACAAAAATGTTATTGCAAGTCCACTGCTAAAGAGGGTTTGAAGGTTGTCCTTTTTTGTTCAGGTTTTTGATAGACCTGTAGCACTTTAGACATACCAACAGTAGGAACATTTGTAGGTCTGAAAGCTCTACTGTGTATTTTATGTCAAGATGGAGTTGATAGGATGACTGTAGCAGTTATATGGCACTAATAAGCTCTCGGCTTGAGGACTGTGTCTACCTCTGATGACTAACCTTTAAGAATGATATGGAGAGTGCAGATGAGAGCATCAGAAGTGACCAGAGGTCTTAAAATTATGACCAGTGGGGACAGACTGAAGAAATAAGGTGATTTTAGCCTAAAAACAAGATGATTTGCAGGAAATATAATAAGCTTTGAAACAAATGATAGATTTGGTAAAACAGAAGGAATCATCTAATCTCCCTGTCTGTGGGGAATGGCACAAATAATCATCACTTCTGTTGCAGCAAAAAAGATTCAGGTAGACTTTAAGAAAAACTTCCTGATAGAAGAGAGATCGAAACGTGGAGTGCTGGTTGCTGGGGCAGTTGCAGAGTCCTTGTCCCGTGTGACAAGTGTGAGCTAGCTAACTATTTGTTTGGTATGACGTGTAGAGGTGTTCCTGCTCTAGGATGGCATGGCTGTGGACATGCTTTCCAGGCTTGTTTTCCTGTGGCTCCATGACAGAAGGCAAAAGGCAGTTTATACACTGGCATCAACACTGCGTCTCCAAAAGAGCTCCGTGTCTAACCACCCAAAACTCAGAAATCAGAGGGGGAAAAGCTGAATTGTAATTGTGTGTGTCTGCCAAATGGCCCTATTTCAAGGTCAGCTTTCAGTGCTGTTAAGTCACAGCTCTTGCCATTATCTTCAGGAAGCACATCATTTATCTCAAAACTGTCCTTGCTGTTCACTGCAAGATATTTAAAAATCTCTAGGTGGACACTGCACCCTAAAGCCTTGAGTCCCCCATGTTGCTTGAACAAATGGGATGAGCGGTTGGTGACTGCCTGTTCACATACCAACTGCTGCTGTTTTTGCTGCCTTAACGAGTTAGCGTCAGTCCTGGGGCCAAGATCAGAGCCAGAAGGACTGAGGGGACACAACCGGCATGTATCAGTCACACCACGCTGGGAACCACACCTAGATCTGTCGCAGGCAGCCAACGAGTATCACCAGCACTGTCCAGAAAAGCTTTCACTGTGCCTGCTAAATTGTATGCCGTGGTTTAAGCCGGGCTGCCAGGTCTTTGAGAGCAGCATATGAAAGCAGGAACAAGTGGTCTTGGGAAGGAGGGACATACTGGGTCCTTATGAATCCAGGAGATGTACTCTGTCCTGCCTTATGCTGAACCCACTAGGTAACGGACAGGACACTGTATGTAATGAGAGAAAAAGGGAGACTTTTTTCAGGCTGACTTCCCAAGGAGATGCTGGTTTGCTTTTTTTTTTTTTTTTAGATGGTGAAATGCAGTGCCTTTTATTCCTAATAAACTCATCACACAGTTGGAGACCGTACTTCAGACTGAGCAGATAACTCAGTTCCTACTCTTTCTTTGTTTGGGGTCTTGCAAATAATACCCTAAGCACTCTGTTTTTTTAGCTGTAAAGTGACACTTGTCTTTGAAGAAAAAAAAGAAAACAAAGTCAAACAGAGAATAACTCAGAGCAAACAGTAGAAAACATTTCCTAACAATAAGGGCTGGAAGGCTCGTCTTCCAGGCAAAAACAACCACGAGAGCAAGAGGCTGCACCTTGGCTATGTTAGGGCAAGCTGCTCTCTGGCTCTGAACCTGGAAGAAAATGAGGGAGAAGGAAGAGCTTCCAGCCGCTTATAAAACTGCTCAACTGCAGTCACCAAGGCCAGATTTAATATGATTGGAACTGATACCTGATACCGACCGAGTTTAAAAGCTGTTGTCATGTGTGTAGCTAAGGGCAGAGGTTTGAGACTGGATTTGGCTTTGGAGCTGAGGACCAGCACAAGGGAGGTCCTTGCAGTGGTCCCCATGGCCAGATGGGCTCCAGTCATGGGGGACAAGACTGCTGTCCAGGGCTTCACCTCGCCACCTGGGGCCAAGACCTGCTGCATAGAAGCCACAGCCCAAATGGACAGGAAGTGGGCTTGACAGATGAGACAGGCGCAGGGATAATGGCTCATGTGACGGATGGGGCAGGTTGCGTGGTGGGCAGGGCAGTGGCGAGGCGCTGCTAGATGAGCTAAAGGCTCTATTAGGCTGAAACTGGAGCACTGGATGGGATACATATTACTGACTGAGATCTGGGGCTTACGGGTAAGAGCGAGCTGCTGTACAGCGCAGTTTTCAGAGTGGAGGAAAAATCAAACTAAAGCTTTGCATTGGACAAAGAGATCAGTGAAAAGATTGGTGTGGGAATGTGCACTTTGCCTGATATGATTTGGTGTCCCAAATGGCCTTAAACAGACCATAGAATTTCTATGTCTAAAACAGACTCCAGCAAAGGAGACCTTTTATGATGCACTAATAGGCTCATTAGGCTTTCTTGAGCTAGGCACGCTCACAGCATCATATGTTTTTTCCATTACAGGAATTACACGTGTTTTGTTGTGCTTTGGGTTTTGTTTTGTTTTCCACATGGACTTGCCCTGACAGTTCCCCATTCAGGTTTATATTGGAGGTACCATCTCGAGCCAATGAATTTTATGAAATATGTTGCTGGCACTCACAGAGAGATGCATAAAGGAAATATTCTAATGACAGTTGGAAAGGCTTTGATCCCTTTCCAAGACTGCACTCATGTCTTTGAAATGCGAGTTTGGCAGTGCTGGAAAGGCTGGGCTCTTTGGCTCGCTTTGGCACGAGCCCATGTGACAGACATTATGTCCTCTATCAGGGGACCCACATGACCTTGAGAAGTGTAAGCAATGCTCGCAGATTGCATTGGGTCAGATAGTCTGGGCTGATAACAAAGCAGCCGCAGCAGCAGGGGGGAGTCAGCCCAGTCCAACGCAATAACTGAAAACTATTTTGACCTGGTAACTGTTGGGTCTGCTGCCTGCGGCTACGTAGTTGGACATGAACTGCAAAAGTAGTTAATTTATGCCTCCTTGAGTGTAGGAATGTGGTGATGATGGATAGGGATGGGAGGTTATTAGAAACATAGGGAGGAAGGAGAGGATGGAATTCCAGCTCATGTTTTTATCTCTTACACACACACGTTCCTTTGCATACATACTCTTGGCTGGCTTGCATGTGTGCACAGTCCAAACCCTTGCTTACACTCACACCTCTGTTCATGCACGCACATGTTCACACGCTTACAAGGGATTTGCCTAAGCTAAATGCTTTAGCATGTTTTTGTGCTGGGGGTTGCAGTGTGCTTTTACAAAGGGGTTTACATTTACTTCCTCCCAACCATGGCCTGTTTACAACTACTCCTGTGCAGAGCATTTGCTAAAAATCCCCTTAGCATTCTGCTCTTACACCATTTGCATATATTCTGCTCCTTCACAGACTTTTGTTGTCTAGCAGAGAGGTAGTGGTCAGAGAAATACTGTAAAACTAAATCCAAGTGACTTATTGCAGTGGATTTATGTAAGACATGAATTCAGTCTTGGTGATGCACTGACATCACTGGCCAGTTAGTTAAATGCTATCTGCAATAGTAATCCGTATACAAAACACCCCTAGATGGTGAAACACATAGCCTACATGCAAGTAACGGAGCGTTATTGTGGCCATGCATTGAGGTTATAAACGGGGATTGGATTGTTTAAAAATAAGCAAAAATACAGCTGAGATTAAAGAAATATCAGTTTAAATAATTTGAAACCATAACAGTGAGGATAAAACTGATGATCTCAGGAGGGGAGTTTGATTATAGTTACTGCTCCAGGGATTTGCATAGGCAATAAAGTGTCTGTGTCCAGAGTCAACAACTACAGTCTCAGATACGTACAGTGGGCCTTTCCTTCCCACAGTGATACAAAACACAAACATTTGTCTACTCAGGGGTGTGCAATGCTTCTGTTTCTGTCCTTTTCTCTCTTGCATGAAGTATTGCATTGCTCTCACATTCTCTTACACTTTTACTCACTCTCTTTTACTGATGCTGTCATATGTGCAGGCGTACACATTGTCCCGTCCACGTGTGCATCTTCTGTCACATTTTCCCCCGATACGCTTACACTTTCATTTGGAAATGCTCATTAGCTCTCATATGTAACTTAAACTATCATGGACACATTTAACTATAAGCCAATGTTTGGAAAGAAGTTTTCAAAGGCACAAAGAAGATCCTGGAAAAAGATTAAACACAGCCTCAGATCATTGTACAGATACATGCAAAACAAGCTGGAGGAAAAGATCTGTGTATTTTCGGAAGATTTGTTGGGAACAGTGGAGAGATGAGAAATCTATAAAGGGTCACAGTGCTGACCTGTCCTTCAGGATGTCATCCACATTGATTGGAAGATAAACGCTGTATGGAATGGAAACATACCCTTCCATTGGTGTCCCCAAAGAGCACGTCTTCCTCCATGAGTCAGCGAGGGCCTGGGGACACCCAGACATGATCTATTTTGGAGGCAATGACTTCAGCAAGTGGCAGGGGAAGCTATTGTGGAAATATGAATGTGTTTTCCACTGGGGAGTCCTCCAGGGAAGGACAGAAAGATCTTGGTGCTGAGCCAACTCCCCTGGTTTTTTTTCACCCTTCTGGGAACGAAAGCCTTGCAAAGTATGCGAGGAACCCTGCTTACTGAATGTGAGTGCATTTGGTTTGTGCAAGCTACATGAATCTATACACACGCATGTACATATGGAAAGGGTGACTTAAGGAAGGAGGAATGAACTGCTCAAGACCATAATGGTGTCCTTTCCTAACAAGCTAGTCGACCATGCTTGACTCAGTGTGATCTCTCTTTATATTATTTTCACCTGTCAAGTGAAGACAGCACACCTATCCATGTTTTAGGTCTCATGTTAGCACAGCACTTAGTATCAAGAGGCAATGTGAGCTGGAGACAGAGAACTGATGGATTTACTCTTATGTTTGGCTTTCTTCGGCTCTGCTCTTAGATCATCACAGTGCCACTGAAACCAGCATGGCACCATGGTATGCACTTGGGCAAGTAGTTCCTCCTGTGTTCTAGCATTGACAAAGTCTACTTCTTTCAAGGAGTGCTAAAAGTAATTTTAGTGCCCATCAAGCTTAAGGGACTGGCTTTGCTTGCCCACAGGCAGACAGCTCTGTAACTTCCAGATGTCCAAAGCTAAGAAACCATGCTCATCTGAGGGACCTAAAGAACCTTAGGAATGTCATGGTAGGGGACCAGCCACTCCACTGGAAATCTCTTGCAAGGCATGCTAGGTCTGTCTCCCAAGGCAGAAAGGAGCCATACTATTAGGAAGAGAGGCTGACCCCCCAGGCAGTGCCACAATTCAGAGCATTTCTCCCAGGGACTGCTGTGAGGGGCACAAGAAGAAGGAAGTTCTCTCACTGTTGGTCAGCAGTCCTCCCTGCCTGAACACACTGAGCTGAGGTATGAACCAGCGTGTTTACAACGTAGGTGTGACCCGGGTGCTCTGCCTTAGGGGATTTTGAATGAGACTCATTTTTATCCATATTTTTCCACATTTTAACTTTGTATTATTTTGAATTTGGGGTGTAAACATGTTGCCTGCCCATAATATTTTTGCCCATTTGTAGGCTTGGTTGGTTTATGTTATTGATTTGCAAGGTTCGAATACAGCAGTTCTAACCTTGGTTTGCTTATTCCCTTCTCCTTGTTACAACTTTGTTTGCTGGAAATAGCAATTTCTTAACAACATTCTGTGTCTGGGTTAGACCAGGTGCATCTCAGCACAAGTAATGCTGCTGGTGCTAAGGAGTAATGTTGCGAGCTGGTGCCAGACTGAAGACATGAAGCTTGTTATTCTGGAGGAGAATTATAGGTAAAAACACTGAACAGCTTAGAGAAAATGTGCAAGGTAACTGCTGATATAAAAAGATTTACTGACCATAATACATGGTTAATTACATTCATAGTAAATAGATTCCTATACTTATCTCAGGAATATGGACAGCTTTATGTATTTATCTTGGATTTTGTGTCCATAGTTAAGCAATGATGGCAAGTCCTCAGATGAGATTCAGTATATGAATGCAAAGTAATTGAAGTTTGGGAGTGGGTTGTTAAAATATTTGGGGTGACTGATACGCAGGATATTATAAGATCTTTGCCTGGATTGCAGCACTTCTTCAGTACTTTGTTGCTTTTTGTGCCACGTTTAGAAAAAAATGGATTTGTTTTTTACAGAGCATACTTAGACGTCAATGAACTGAAGAAC
This sequence comes from Chauna torquata, assembly GCA_013399475.1. Taxonomy (NCBI): domain Eukaryota; kingdom Metazoa; phylum Chordata; class Aves; order Anseriformes; family Anhimidae; genus Chauna; species Chauna torquata. Next base: position 174,604 of record VXAL01013768.1, read on the forward strand.
ATACTCAAACTGGATGGATCTACACACCTCAACATCTTCTTTGCCAACTCCTCCGAGGAAGAGCTGGCTGGAGTGGCAACTTGGCCCTGGGACAAGGAAGCCTTGATGCATCTAGGTGAGTGATAAAGATGTTTCTTCTTTGTAAAGCATTCTTTTGAGGCACTAAAAAGGAAAGACAAATACGCGCTAAGCTCTGTTCTGATTTCTTATCATTCCTCTAATACATAGTCAGGGGAAAAAAAGTATTTCACGATTCCCGGATACTGGCTCACAACCAGGAAAATATTAGGTTATAAACCCAAAGCATATTATGGTATTTGTAGATGATGTCAAGCTGAAAGTATTTCACCTTTTAAGTGAAGCTCCTTTACAGGGCATTCACTCCATGAGAGCACTTCGCAAAGAGGATTGGGGGGATAGGTGAGGGAATGCTAGACAAACGTGAATTTTTAACCTTAACCTGTTGTGTTACGATCCTTAGTTCATTACTTAGTAAGCATCTAGTTAATTTTCTTCCCAGATTATAGTTAACATTTGTTGCAGTTTGCACCAATGTGCAAAAGAGTAAAGTGCTGAGAGACTGTATTTCTAATGTTGGTTTGAGTAGAACTGGGAAGAGCTTGCTACCCTGCAGATTGGCCTGCATGTTTCATAACTAGTTTGCTGACTATGGCTGTTGTAACCCAGGGTCCAGACAAAGCTGTGCAAGCTGCCAATGACTTGTGGCCCTGACATCTCCAGTAGCTCTGGACCCGTGTTCCTTGCAAAATGTCGTACAAACCTCAAAAGGTTCAGAAGGTACCATTTGAGTGTCTGTGTACTTATCTTAACTGCACCAGCCTCCCTTGGGCTGCAAACCTGATCTGGTCATCTTTGCAAGAGCAAGGATTCTTACAAATTTTCCAGATATTTTTCCAGCCTGTCTAGACTTTCCTAGGCTGGATATGAAGTCTAGTTTCAGCCATGTTCAGTCTTTGTGAAAGGCAATTTCAGCCAGTTTTTTCATTACCCAAGCCTACAATGAGCAAAATGAAAAAGATGTGGTAAGTGTAAAGCCCAGAAGAGGACAGCAAATATGGTGTTTATTATTCTGAAGCATACTAAACCTACATTCTAAAGCTATGAGAGCTGAACTACAACTTTTCCGTATTTGGAAACGCATTACCCCCAAACCTCAATGTTAACACCTCTGTATAGTCACCTGTCTCTGTAGCTGAGAGGCTCCATGGTCAGACCAAGCAGTTGGAGCTGGCTGCCCTACTTCTGTTAGTCAGCATTTTATTATGAGATCCAGTTCTGCAGCTGCTCTGGAAGAAGTGTGAGCAAACTTCCCTTCCCAGGAACTGGCACTGACACACATCCAGACAAAATCTTCTCTGAGCAAGGCTGGAAGTGAAGCCACTTCCACTCTGACTTGCCTCCAGCCCCATCTCTATGGACTCCTGCTAGGAGCACCCGAAACAGAAGGAGCTGTGAATGCTCACTGGTAAGCTTTCCCAATGGCAACATCTTTTGCCAAAAAACAAAGAAAGATATTAACCCCAGGCTCAACCAACACCCATGCTGCTGTGATTTCTCTCAGTTTGTAGTGCCACAACCCTCTATTCCTGCACCAGCCCCACAGTAACTGTGGTTGCTGTTGGGAAACACCATCCCTAATGTTTCTGCTGGAGTGTAATAAGCCTGGAATAGATCTGATCTACCCCTAAATTAGTATTTTCATAGCTTCCCTTGGTGTTGCCATGGGAGGGAGTGGAGAACAAGTGGAGAACTCCAGAGCAACGAGAAGAACCTTCTGCAAGAGGGCTGGGGCTTGCCCAAAGCCCTGATGAGTTCTTCTGTCACTTTGTTAAGCTAATTGTCAACATCCTGCCTGAGCAAAACAATTTAAATTCAGCTCCTACAGCATATTGACAGAATTCATTGACTAAAGAGAGATCTCACAAGAAAAAAAAAGACATTAGCCAACTGTTTAAAGTTGACTTTCAGTGGAAAAAAAGTGAAAATAAATAAATAATGGCCATAATTTCCTGTCATAATAGCCCTCCCAGACCTGTGCTTGGTCTGTAAGAATTCATCTTTAATCTTTTTTACTCTGTTCTATAAATCCAATATGTACTTAATAAAAAATATGAAATATGTCCTGTGGTGCAGATCTAAAGGCTGGGATAGAGATTGGGTGAGGGAGTTTATCTTTTCTGTAAAACTGCAATTGATTTAGATTCTTGACAGCTGTGAAAAATATAAATTTTCAACAAAGGCAAAAATAAAATCTTCCTCTCCAGCTGCCTCAGGGCTGTCCAATGCCAGGACCGTTTAGCCAGCCTTTATTATGAAGGCACATCCTGCTGGGCAATTTCACCAATACTCCCAACATTTGAAAACAAACTCTGGAAGTATCTTAGAGAAAGAGACACCCACAGAACAATACACCAAGGTATTCTCTGCATGTGAGTGGCTCCATCTGGGTAGAGCCCAAGCACTGGAGGAATCAGAGTATGTATCATATAAAGGGAGAGAGAAGGATACCAGGAACATGGGGATCGCAGAAGCTGCATACTTGTAGGTCTGTATACAGCTAATTAGGCTTGTGCAGAACTAGTGTGAGGACCAGCTCAGTGTAGTGAAAAGGATGTGCAGACTCTGAATGTGGCATAGGAGGCATGATGTTGCAGTGTGATTAATTTTGTTCGCTCTTTTGTGTCTGTATTTAAATTTGCTGTTCAATTTTTTATTATAAGTATATATTTATGCATGCACAGGTGACTGCACTGTGTGTATATATCCACATATGCCCGTGTGCAAAGGGAAAGTCTTTTCTCTCTTGCTATCTGTGCATATGTCCTTGCAAGACATATGAAGTGGTCCTTCCTCTCTCTCCAGCATTGATAACATTAAAGCTGGAGTACTGTATCATATCTGGGCACTGTACTTGAAGGAAAACATGAGACAACTGGGAAAACCAAAGGAGAACAGTCAGGGAGGTCTAGAAGAATTGAGCTACAAGGAAAGGTTGAATGGATAATGGCTGTTCCGACGAAAGGAGAAGAGCCTGGAGTGGGCATGATGACCATCTCACAAAAGCTGATGAAGAGAGAGGAGAATCTTCTGTTCCTTGTATTGGTGTGAGGCAGGACTTGAAGTCATGAACTTAAATTGCCAAAAAATCAATTCAGATTAGATGTGAGTTAAATCCTTGCAGCCGTTAAGGATAACGAGTGCTGAAATTGATTGCTGAGGCAGTCATGTCTTCAGAGGTTGTAAAGAGACATTAGGCCAATATATGTGAGGGATGGTATAGACCTAATTGGTCTGGTGTTGTTTTGAGATCTGGACTAGATGGATTCTTGAGATCTTCTCAGTCTTTTTTTCTTTAATTCCATAGTTATTGCAACAAAAGTCTCCAGGCAGATGAGAATTAAGAGTCTATGGTGCATCAGAACCTGTCGATCTCATCTTCCCTGTACTATAGTCTCTCCTCATTGTCACTAAATTATTGGTGTACCATATCCAAGATTCATTTTCCCACTATTACTTTTATAAAGCGGTCTCCCGTTCTTGTGGTAGGTAATATATACAAACAGTTTTAAATAAAAGGCTTGGAAAAGTTGAGGTCAATAAGCTAAACAAAGAAAATACGAAGCATATCATAAATCCAAAGGTGCATGTAGCTGAGCTAAAAATATAATGCTTATGAAATTTACTATTACTTATCTACACATCCCATAATTCACACAACAAAAAAATCGCCGTTGGTTTTCTTTGCACATATTTAACAACCATGGAATTTTTTCAGAATTATCACATTCCAGGATTTCTTTTTTTTGACACATTAGACTTATGCATATTCATTAGTGGACTGTGCAGTTCAGATCAAGCTAGGCTTGTCTGAGTATATGAACAGAGTGTATTTCTGACAGTTACTTCAAAGCTGTCTACGGGATCAGAGCACATCCGACAAATATCCCCCTTTTCAGCATCGGGTGTATTCCAGTTTCTTTGTCCAGGTATTAGTTTGCAAATATTGGTGCAACCTACTGCAATTTTTAGGGTGTTTCAGAAGTTAGTGGGTTTGTATTGTATCTTTACCCTGTGGAATAATGTACCGAGAGTGCTCCATGCATGTTTTGTTTGACTCTTGGTATCAAATGCATTGCTTACACTTGTCTGGGCAGAATCATTCTGTTTAAGCACACTAAATGATCTGAAATTGCACCGTATGAAATAATTGTACAAGGGATTTTCTCTGAGTTAAAAATATACAAACCAAATTGAGCATATTCAGTGGAAAGACCAATTGTCTCTGTGGTTTTGGTTTAGGACATTGGATTTTGTCCCATGATTCCTCACCATTAGAATCCTGGGTGAAGGATGAGATTAGACCTTGCTGTGCAGTTTCTCTGGGCCGGAGTTGTGCCCGATTGTGCAAAGACAGTCTGTGCTATAGAGGATCCAATGAACTGCTGGTGGATCTTTCTCGTGCTATTCTGAGGAAGACAAGACAAATGTAGAAGCTCTTTTCTTTTTCCCTTGCAGGTGGTATTGTGCTGAATCCTTCCTTCTATGGAATTCCTGGCCACACACACACGATGATCCATGAAATTGGGCACAGCCTGGGGCTCTACCACGTCTTCCGGGGAATCTCAGAGATCCTCTCCTGCAGCGATCCATGCATGGAAACTGAGCCCTCCTTCGAGACCGGGGACCTCTGCAGTGACACCAACCCTGCTCCTAAGCACAAGCTGTGTGGGGATCCTGGACCTGGCAATGACACGTGTGGTTTTCACAGCTTCCTAAACACGCCGTTCAGTAACTTCATGAGCTATGCAGGTACGGTTTGCAGCTGGTGTCAGTGGTTGGGGGGGAACTGAGATCAGCAGTATTACCTCTGATTTCTGCAGTGCATTTCAAGTGGGACTTTATGCTGACGTGTGTTCATTGGTCTAGGACCAGTCTTGATGGGGACCAAATTTGATGTACTCAGGAATTCCTTCCAGTTCTACCGTTTTTTTTCTGAGCTTTCCCAAACTTAACATAGTTTCGTGTAATGACCAGGTAGAAGGCTTGGGGGAAGAAAGAAATGACGCAGGCATTAAGAAAACAACTCCTAAAGGCTTTACAGCACATTTGACACTCTATTTTCCTGGGACTTGGATGCCTGATCTATGAGGTCTTCTTTGAAAAACTCAAATTCAGAGATTGTTTATCCTCTCCTCAGGAGACAGCAAATGTGAGATGAATATTGATACCACCAAGACTGTGGGATGATCCTGTGATAGATATCTAATGAGACACTGCTCATGCCTCTGTGTGTCTATTCAAATACCATATTTGTTGTTTGATTTATATTCACTGCAGTTCAGCTACAATCACTCACATCTGAGTTGCATCGTCAGAGTGTGAATACTGGGATAGCACCTGGATCAGAATTGCTCTTCTGGTCAAAGACTACCAGCATGTTGCGCTGGTTTGTTCTGGGAGTGCAACTGGCTCTGTGTCAGTGCGGTAATACCACCCCTCCAAGAGGAACAAGGTTTTTAAGCAAAACCGTTATTTCGTAGCTACAGCTCTGCAGGCTTCTGTTGGCACAGCTGTATTGCTCAGGGACGCTGGTTTGTAGCGCTTCTACCAAGAGAACGTAATGCAAAGAGGGCGTGGAGCTCCTGTGACTCCTGCCCAGAGGATGGGGGCAGGATGCGGTCCTTGCTCCACCTCTGGAAGTTCAAGGGGAGCAGAAGGATCCTATGTTATTTCTCAGAAAGAACAGGGGAAGCCTGGGCTTCTATTTTCTTATTTTGTGTCATGGGGTCTAGCTGTGATGAAGGTCTGTGACACTGAGCTGACAGCATCCACAGCATTTTAAAGGTGACCAATACTATCGTAGCCACTGAAGGGCACCTTAATACTACAGGCAGAAACACAGATTGCCCACTCAAAAGGTCATAAGAGTGCTTATTCTGTAATAAAACTGTAGGGAAGCAAAATGTTTAATGTCATCTGGGGCACAGATTGAAATGATTTATAACATAAATGCTTTCATGCCCTTCATAGCACTAGGTAAAAGTGATGCTTAGTTTTCTCTTTATTTTTCTATTTGTTTAGAAGGTGTTTTCAGGGGCAAGCATACAAGCACTGAGTCAGCTCCTAAATGTGTTATGCACTTCTGTACATGTGGCAGGGCAGAAAGTCTTACTGCCTGATGCAGTCTTCTGGTCATTTCACACAAATAAGTCAGTACCACTTTGGATTTACAATATCCCTCCACCAAATCTCCTTGTGTGTATGTGAAAAGGGGTGGTGCATGCATGTTTCGAAACCCTGAGGTCTCATCTTCCAAAGAGAACTTGCCGTGCCAATTGTCTCTAGGAGTGCAGAGATACCTATCTGCTATTGGGAGCTAAGTATGTGCTGGTGTTCTGAGCAGAAACCTTTTTTTTCTTGAAAAATTAAGTGAAGCGACATGATAGGTATCTCTAGAGCTCATGCATGAATCTGTTTGCTTTTCTGTTGTTGCTAGTGGAATAAAAATCATATCAGGATATCAAATCACTGTAGAAATACCTTTGAAACATCTACGTTGAGGTCATGTAGCTCTAAACATCGCCTTTCTTGCCTTGCTCTTTTGCTGCTTGTATACAGCTTGATCACATTGTGTTTGTCTATCTAACATCCGTCTGTCCAGTCACCCCCAACTTTGTAGCAAAGCACCGACTTAAAGGGTAACTTCTCTTTCCCCAAAATAGCAAGTTAGAAAATCTAGAAGATCAAGAAGTGGGAGAAATGCTTTTATTATTTTTTACAAGTCTAACTAGCTGTGGTGTTCCCAAATAAAAAGATAGGTTAGTCTTTTAAACCACTCTACATGAAATCAGCAGAAATTCTGCCTCTGAATTCTGTGGGAATAATCATCCCAGCACAATGTGTTGAATTTCTCTAAATATAATTTCGTCTGAGGGTCTTGAACCTTTCCTGAAACTGAGTGATCAAGTGAAACATCTCTCTCCCTCGCCTCTCCTCCCTCCTCCAGGACGCAGCCTGTGCTGATGTTTAAACAGATTGAGAATGCAGGTCATCTTTCTCCTGTGCCATTGTCTCACTGCTTTGTCCTATATATATTTTATTGTTCCTTTATGATGGCTATTAAGGGCCTTTGTCTCCTTCTGGGCTTCCGTGAAGAATATTTATGGCTTTTACAGCATGCTCAGGGAAAGACCATTGGCAATTATTGAGGAAATCCAGAGATGTCATATTAAAGCAGCTTTTTGCATAACCACAGGGATTTGTAGTTACTTTCAAGCTGCTGGTGTCTGTCTGTCTGCTGTGCATACTTGATGAGAGGAGGTTCACTGCTTGGTGGAATTAGGTGAGAGACAGGAGAACTTATAATCTGAGGTGTCCTTACTGCATTGGTGGCAGCAGGAATGCATTTGGGTCTGGAATTTGAGCAGGATCCCAACCAAAGCTGACTCCTTTTACTTGTGGCTCGGGGAAAATGCGGTAAGGTTTTAAATTAGCCAGCAGATTCACACTTGTCTTTAGAACAAATTCGTATTTTTTGAGTTTCACAGGGCATGGACTTGAAGACATCAGAGCATCTCGTAACAGTATTACAACGTCAAACTGCCAACTTACATGCACACAGGCAACTCTCTGAACAGCCTTCGGTGACCTGCGTCTTCCCAGAAAAGTGTAGTACTTGACCTGTGCAAAACTGTCATTGTTGTTTGTATCGTGGCAGCATGCAGAGGTCCCATCTGGGACTGAGATTTACTGGGCTGGGAGCTCTGCATGCATATGTGAAGAAACACTGTGTTTTCAAGAGCTGTTCATCTGATGGGAAGAGTACCAGAAAAATGGTTAAAGTGCTATCATCAAGTTCTTCAGCATAGCTTTTCTGGGTGACTTTGCATAACATATTTATCCTTTCTGTGATTTGCACAATTGAGAATTGGTAATTTTCTACTTCTCCGGGGCATTGCAGTTGTAAAATTGTATGATGTGCAGATAATACTAGATGTGTTCTTGTTGCCAAATCATGTTTGAGAAAAACAGATGAAATAAGAAATGAGAAATGGATATTTATGGGAAATTTTGCAGCAACTTATTTCTCCATTTTGAATGAAGAAGAAATTTGAAATATCAAAAATGTTCTTGAAAAGTTCAGAAATGGATTAAAATCATAATGGTGATCGAATTTATTCTACTGCACCAAAAATTTCCATTTTTAATCAGTAATTGTAAATTACTTTTTTAAATTGATCTTTCAGAACATTTTTATTTGTTCATTAGAAAATTTAAGAACTTTTAAAGAGTTATTTAACTATTTTTTAAATTCTGTGTTCTTTTAATTAGGAAAACCGTCAAAGTTCATTGCACACAGTTTGCATGAGTCCCAGTCAATGGTTTATCCTGACACTAGCTATCATTTGCCCTTTTATCCTCTCTCAGAGATGTTCTCTTAGACATGAAATTCTTCTAAATCCAGAGGTCCACTGGTAGCCCCAACTCTGACCAGAAGGTGCTGCACTGAGGCTTCATGTTTCTTCACCTCCACATGTCTGTCCCCTCTTGGGATGATCTTTAGGTGCTTCACATGTGTCCCGGACCAGAGGGAGGGAACATTTATTGGTTTAGTTTTTCCTTTTTAACTTCTATTTCCTTTCACCTGCCTCCACAAGTGATGACTGTGCTAATTTGTTCACAGGCCATTAACTTTTGAGTGCTGTAACACCCCATCCTGCCCCGTGCAAGAAGCTCACATTCACAGTGTCGTAATTCTCTCTCTTGCTCCCACCTTAACTCCCGTGCGGTTGATACGATTTCTGTTTTATTTCAGATGATGACTGCACCGACTCCTTCACACCCAACCAAGTGGCCAGGATGCATTGCTACTTGGACCTTGTCTATCAGAGCTGGCAGCCTGCGAAGAAGCCAGCTCCTATTGCAATTGCCCCCCAGATTGTGGCTCGGACCTCCAGCTCTGTCACCCTGGAGTGGTTTCCGCCCATTGATGGACACCTCTTTGAAAGGTGATCACACGCTGCTCTGTACTCTTGCGCTCAATGAAATGGAAAGGGGAGACAGGGAAGCAGCCTGGGGCCCCACTCCTGGAGAGCAGCTTTGCCACACTCAGCCTGGGCTAAGGCTCTTTGTTAAACTGGTTCATATTGAGGTGGTTATTGATCTGTTTTCTGCTTTTCCATTCTCAGCCTGTAGCACTCTGTTGAGAGCCATTGATTTGCCATGTAAAGGGCAAATCTTTTTCCATATGTTATGGGAGGAATTTGCAATCAGCAACTCTGGCCTTGTGATTCCTGCTGTTATTGCTGCTCATGAGTACCTGTGGGCTTCAGCTGTGTCTGCACATTCCCCCTCCTCATCTTGCATGTTTCCTTTCCAAGGACAAGGGGAATCTTGTTTCTACTGCCTTGACAGCACAGGGCTCATGGGCAGTGCAGTTTCCCAGGGTGAGAAGTGGCAGGACCTGGGAGAGGACAAACGCTGCCTCCTTCCCTGAGCTGCAGGTCTGAGATGGGAATCGAGCAAGGCAGAGTCAAAACCCTAAAACCCTGAATATCCTGCAAGTGTCATTGTGCTGCACCTTAAGCAGAGCGCGTAGGTCAGAGTATGTGTATGCGTGCATGTTTGTGGCTTGCCGCTACATCGTACTAATAGTGACAAATTAAAACGAATGCATGGCTCTGGACAAGAGTTGTACCACACTACAGTTGTCAGTTATCAAAATACAAAAGTATGCAATGCAGAGCTTGGATGGGCTGCAGGAAGAGAACTTCCTAAATAATTGACCTTCTCACATTACCATTAACTCACCTTCTGTGTTTGCATTTCCTCTCCAATTCTCGCTTTGTTATTTTATAGACCACAAACTTTGAGTGTCCTTCAGGACTACAGCAGTACATATTGCAGGAGGCCAAATTTACAAGCATATTAGCACCCAAATAGCTGTCTCAGCACTGCTGCTTTGTACAGTGAGAGCACCTTGAAAGCCACTGTCTTCGGCAAGGATGAAACTCCTTCCAGCACTCTTAGGACAACATGGCCATTTCAGTGTCCAGCTTGCACTTGGTTTGAGTAGGCAGATAGCTGTCATTTTCTGCTCAGAGGAGATTTTCCACTTTTATTGCAAATTAATATGGGGGATGGGGGAATCAAATTATATTAGGAGTTGATAAATACACTTACTTGTGCTCTGAACAGTATTTGTTTTAATTGCAGTTTTGCAACTGAATCCTTTTATTCCCTATGTGTGAAAAGGGCTTATGTGAAGTTCTGAAAATTAATTCAGAATTTTTTGGCCCATAATCATTTTTAGGTAAATTAAGTTTCTCCAATTTAATTTAGATTTCAGAAGATACTGACTGTGTGTTAAATAAATACCATCTGCCTCTTAAAACATACGGATGCAAAGTTAATTGTTATGTAACCAAATATGTCTTTATTACATATTTCTTATAACTCAATCAATATGTTCTTAATAACCTCTAGTTAGTTGCTTCTTAAATGACATACAGTGGATAGCCTGCTAAATCTAAAATTTCATAACAGAGTTATATGTTAAATAGTGATTTTCTAGAAAAAATATCCTTTGGGTTTTCAAATCTGTGTGCTCTGTTTTACTGAAGAGATTTAAAGAGACAGTTTCAAATACTTTGTGTCCAGTTCCTTGTTAAAATGAGATTCCGAGTACTAACAGATATAGAAATGTTGCTGTGACCATTTTAAAATGTCACTGAAGTATATAAATTACCTTGTCTAAAACAGGCCCGAACTTCTGGTATATTAATCAAAACAAGTATGATAGTAGTATTGTAGTGACTAACACTGGAAAAGCTCATGTGCTGAACTTTCAGTACCCATGTGTCCAGCACTGCTTGGTTAGAGATACATGCCTGTATCAATTTGTAAAACTGGGTCACTGTGCAAGACATGTAGGAGGTAAAATTGGCCAAGCATAATCTTATGTGTGTGTGTGAATACTGTAAATCTTTGCAGATAATTTTACACAAAGTGCACACCATGGCCCAAATTTTACTTGCCTCACTTGAATGAATAAACTCATTCACTTCAATAGGACTATTCACGTAAAAAACAGAAGACTGATACTCAACTGCTGAGTGCCTTGGGCCTGGTTTCTAATGCACAGAGGACCCTTCCATGCTATTTTGATAGTGTAAAAGGGCCTTAAAAGGATGAATGGCTCTGGCTACATTAGCAAGCATTGTGGCCCAATATAAGTAGATCTCTAGCGCAAAACAGTTGTTAATGAAGACCTGACGTCAACACTGCAGGGGTTTCAGGGGCATTTGCTTCAGCCTTGCTGTAGCCTGGTCCCATGGCTGGGATAGCGTTAGCAGCTGGAGCACATCAGGTGTGGTCCTAGGGCACATCTTCCACTCTGGCTTCAGGCAAAACAAGGTCCAACTCCTGTGCTCCAGAACTGCTCCGAATGCTGCAGGTGAGGAGGATGAAGAGTTTCACTTCAAAAGCTCACTCCTGATGCAAACTGCAATGCTACTGTAGACACACTCAGTGTAATTGAAGTTTCTTTTATGTCCCTTTTATTCTCTAGAGCTGTGCATAGGCAGTGACCTCCACTTAATGAAAGTCAGGAAGGAAAAACTTAGCCTTGTGTTTAAAAATGTAACCCTGGGATGGCTCTGTCTGTGGGTGAGGTCCTGACAGCTCTTTGGTTGCAGGGAGATAAAGCATGGAAGTAAAGGGTATGTGCCTCTTTCCTGCTTAGATGCAACTTTGTCACGGGTGCCACAATATTTGGTGCTTTTCTCTTAAGGCCTCAGTTCTAGAAATTACATGATTAATTATGTGGGTCTGGGGACAGAGAATAATGCTAAGTCATAGTTCTTGTGGATTTGGAGCTGGCCATCCTGTGTCCTCATGCCTTGGCAAGCATAGCTACACGAGCTGTGCGCAGAAATAAAATCTTCTTCCTGACAGACCGTCCTTACCTAGTTCATGTATACAACTGATGGGTGCTATATTGCTCCACAGAGTCATTTACCTGCACGTAAATTTGCCAGCATGTGTTTGAGCCTAAACTCTAGTAGCCGGTTGAACTTCTAAACATCTCTAATAATGAAATACATCAAAACCCAGCATTTCCTCTTGTTGCTCTACCTATGGGATTGGAATATTTGCCATTCTCCATACTACCAAAAAAAAAAACCCATGAAAATGTCACATGCGTATATAATAATATGTAATAATAAAATAAAAATAGAGCCAACAAAACAAGTGAAAACAAGTGAGAAGAAGAAAACTCTATTCATTTCCGGACTGCATCTATTAGATGCGTTCATCTGCTGTCGCTAAGCATCCATTCATGCGCCTCCTGTTTGATATGCGTAGGCGGGATGTAAACAGTTATTGTAATATGGCTCTGAAGCAAATTCTGCTTCAACAGAAAACTTTGAATGCATCTGCTTTTCCAAGTTTTCATTGAGGTGACTGTATTAATTTCCATGAATCTGATGCTATCTCATTCTTAGCAAGCAAATATTTTGGCCAGTATGGTTCCCAGATCTAGATGGCTGGGCTTGATAATTGTTTGCTTAAATCTTGTTGGAAAGTTTCAGTGCCTTGGAGCCGGGGGGGAGAATTGGTACTGAATTCCAAGCAAGCAGGTATAATTTAGTCTGAAAACAGGCATTTAGTAACATTCACATTACTGAAAGGAATGACAGATTTTTACTGGTTTAGGGTTGCCCACTAAACTGATGCCAGCCCTGATGAGAATTGTCTGTTTTTTCATTAGTAATCTTTATATTTTGAATTCACTTCACTGGAATATCATGCTGTAGGAATTAATTCCTCCTGTGCTCTGAAGTTCGTAAGCTGGAATCTCCCCACTACTTGGCTTATTAGAAAACAGCAAAGTCTAGATTTTCCATTACCCTGCACTTTAGGAAATCATGTGCACCTGTGTATAAGGTGTCAGATACGCTATCATTCCTAATTAATAGTGTTTTGAACCATTTCATGCTCATTTTGTCTTGATGTCAGTGGCTGCATAAGGTGTAAGGATCTGGCTTAGATTTTTGTAAGCCTGTAAATGCAATTCCATGATTAGTTTTGACATCCATGGCTGTTTGCAGGATTTGTGTGCAAGAGTCTGCAGACCAAAATCTTTAACCCAGGAGTCATCCCCTGTGTAACTCTTTTCAGCCAGTGGAGTTACATCAGGGTTGAGTTTGGCTCCCAAACTGGAAAAGTAAAAAGAGAAAGTTTGCTCATAGCGTTTCCCACATGATGCTCCTTGTGATTTCTCTTACCTCCAAGTCCTTGGTGGTAAAAGGAAATGTTTGTCCATAAGCCTACAGCTTTTTCCACCATGGCAGCCTGTGATGAAATTGTATAGCTGCTAATTTGAGTAAAAAGCAGTCCTAATTGTGGAAACTTGGCTTTCAAATCCTTGTCCTCATCCAGGACCAAACACTAATGCAGGAGTCTCTTTGTAGAGAAACTGAAAGATTATTATTGTAGGGATTTCTATCCTTAGTGTCAGTGGATGTGTCTGAAAAACAACTGCACAATAGTAATTGTACATTTTGATTTCTCGGTCCCATTTTTTCCATATTCTTGAAATTTTTTTGCATATATTATTTAGGCAAGCTGAATTAAGCACTTAAACTTAAATAGACAATTGAGAGAGGAAATAGGGAGGTAGTATCATACCAATAATACAAGTGGGTGAAGTGAGACAGAGAGCAGAGAAGTTATTCGCAACATGCCCAAATTTCTTCATTATGACTGGTACAGATCGTGCAAGGAAGAGGAGGGTACCTTTGCCTCCCTTTTCTCTTTTCTACCCAATTGCCACACTTTATTTCATCAGATGTTTTCAGCGGGTGCATCCCTCTCTGCGTTGTCTGCAAGTTCAATCATTTACTGTCTGTTTGCAAGGGTGGCTGTGGGCCATAGTGAAATGGATACGAGTTTTACCACTGATTTCATTCCAAGTCCCCCCTGTTGACAATCCCTACTTCCTCCTAATTAAGCCAACAGAAAGTTGACTTTCAAATAGATCCCTGTCAACAAATAGGAGATGCTAAGCCATAGAGCAGCTGAGCATGTGTCGTCCCTAGCACCAAGGGGAAACAAGAACACACAGCCTGGGAGGGCTGGAAGAGTAACTTCACTGTCCTGGTGTCCTCTTCTGCCTGAGGATCACAGTGCCCTTTGCAAAGCCGTGCTGAAATAAATCGCACAATGGGAGATGGTTAAAATTTGCATAGCTGATTATAATAAGTGATGACTCAATCCATAATTACTTGGGGTGTTTAGGCAATGCACTGTGCTGTGCACAAATTGTTTGGCCTGAAATTTCTGTCCTTTCTTAGATGCATTTGTTCACTTAAGATCAGTAATTCTTTCTTTCATTTTGGGTGGGCATCATTCCTTCAAGCAGAACAATGAATTATGAATAATAAACAAGTTTTTGGGATCAATAACCACACATTCCGGCTCATACGCAGTTCCAAACTGTGTGACTGCAAAGAACGTTAGTAATGAACTGTGCGAGCCACGTCCTCGTCTGATATAAATCAGTTTGATGTTATGGAAGACATCAGAGTTACACCAGTGTACATCAGCTTAAACCCTCACGTTGTGAATGTATTAGCAAAAACATTTGTGAATCAGTGTTTAAGTGGGTTTTCTTGTTCAACAGCTTCTGCTGATAGAGCTTTACTGACAGAAGCTGGTATTAGACATATTGTCTAGGTGAAGTAATTTTGGCGTTGGGCAGTGAAGTGCCTTTCTTGGTGCCATGACATGCCATCTGATGGCATGGGGCCATAAGATGTTTCAGTTCAAAAAGTGCCATCTGCTAGTACCAAGGCTGCCAGGTATTGAATCCAGTTTCCCCTGTGGAAAGGATTAAGGGCATGTTCTGTTCTGTACAATCACAACCTGCCCCTTTTCCAGACTTCTAGTGATCTGGGCGGTGATACACCTCCAAAAGCAGGTCCTTGCATATTTAGCAAAGCACAGAGCAGCTCTGTCTGGTGCTTGCAGTCTGGGACTTCACTGTGACCTCTAAACACTGGTAAGCCCAAGGCCTTCACAGTCCTGAAGATGCTGCACGTTCATGCAATAAATCTGTGGTGGGAGCAAAAATGGATCTGAAATCTCCTGAGGCCTGTTTCTCTGCTCCATGCGCTAAACAACACATATTTTCTTTTGTCAGGGTTTGATCCCATTGAAGTTATGGGGAAAAAAAAAAGGAAAAACAAAAAGATACAGCTGAGTGTGGTTTCACAGGATGCTGTCATTGTCATTTTGTATTTGTTGGTGGGCTCACACAGATGCCGCCCTTACAGACTGTTAGCCCAAACCTACAGAAGATCAGGGTCAGAAAACACATCAATGTTGTAAGAAAAGAGGGTTAAGTGGAACTGAATTCTAAGTCTTACTGTTTTTAATATAGTTGAATAAGCAGCTCATTCAGCTGTTACTAAGGTGGTGTGTTTTCCTGTTTTCCTGGCCTCCTAGAGAAGTGGGATCAGCATGTGATCTGTGTGTGGAAGGAAGAGTCCTGGTGCAGTACGCCTTCAGCGCCTCCTCCCCAATGCCCTGTGATCCCTCGGGGCACTGGAGCCCGCGGGAAGCAGAAGGTAAGTCACAGGGTGGGGGCAGAGCTGTGGCAGGGGAGAAGTCAGGCCAGAGACAAAGGAGAGCCGCAAAGCAGGTGGGAACCTCTGGGAGAGGGTGACTGATTGTACCTGCGTGTAGCATGAGCAAAACTAGAGGACAAATAAATATACTGCGTCCCTGTCGTAATGCCTCTGGCTGAAATACCTGTGTTTTGGCCCCCACGTTCTGACCCTGCCCATGAGTTAAATGAATTCCAGGAGCTGAACCTGAATTTCAGAAAGCAGCAGAGTGCCAAGAAACACTGACCATTCACATCTGCCAAATGAATTCCTCAGGGGAGCTGTTTACTCCTTCTACTCCAACTCCAAAAGTGAAGAATTGCATGTTATTTATTTGGACCTGATTTCTGCTGCCTTTACTTGCGTTGAGTAGTAACAAGTTGCACCAGCAGACATTCTGGAGGGAGTGTAGACTGCCCTTTGGGCAAGGACTCCACACCATGAATGCAGGTGACTGTGTCAAGCTCAGTCTAGTTCTGGGTGCTCTGCAAATCGTGCTTACAGCTCCTCTCTAGAGTATATTGGAGGGAAAATAGTCTGCAGAGGCAGTCATACAATACCATTAGATCTCCATCGTTAGCTTTGCTCTATGTATACCATCCATTATGTACATAGTTGGATGTAGTAGAGTATATTTAAGATTATTCTAGGCAGAGGTCAGTAATCACACGTTATGGTTTGGGAAGAGCAGTTATTTCAGTCTGTCCATCATGAGCTGTTCCTTCAGGTGCAGCACACTCTGGGCCCAACTTCACTGTAAACACATAGGTGGGCTCGCTGAACTCAAAGGTCATTGCCTGGATTTTGCAAACTCATTATACAAATGTCTTCTTATATTAAGGGCTTCTCTGTCCTGTAGCCATAGTACATGGGAGTTAGTCTACAAGGAAGACTATCTGTAAGCTAATATGGTGATATATTTAGCGTTGGCACCCAGATTCCCTCCCTAGTCCTCAGGTCAGCATGTGCAACAAGTTGTGTCCCTGCTATGTGATGGGCCAGAATGTGCGGGCAAAGTGTTGCTTGTCTTGTATGCCCAGATCCCAGGGCAGGGGCCCCTCAGGAGCTGTGGTTCACTCCACCTCACTCCCAGTCAGGACATCCAAGGGCCAAGGCTGCCGGGCACAGCACAGAGCTCACCTGCCCCTTGAAGGGATGTTGTCGAAGAGCTCCGTCCTGGGAAACAGTGCTCCAGCTACGAGTGCGACCGGATTATTGAGTAAACAAGATTAGCAAAGTTTGGATTGCTTGCAGTTGTAGTGCAGAGTGGAAGACTGAATTTCCACCTTGCCAACGATTACAAGACTTTGAAACCTGATTTTGTTTGGAACAAAATCTGAAACTTTTGAAATTCTCCATGAAGGAAAATTAAAAACAAAAAGTGTTTGAAGCTGGCCAGAATGTTTTGTTTAGCTTATGTAATTCCTCTTTCATGAACTTCAGTTTAATTATGACATTTGAAAATATCTCCTGTTAGTATATAACCTAAGGCAAAAGCAACTTTTAATATCAAAATGAAAAGTGTTTGAAAGTGCAAAAGTGAAATGATTTCTTCCAAAAACATCAAAACACAATGTTCTAATATTGTTAGAACTTTCTTCCCATTTTCCCTTCCAGAATACAATTTTGGCTAAATAAACCTAATTTTGCAAAGTGTTTTGATTTTGAAAGAACTGCGTATTCCATTGAGATACTTAGTTCCGTCAAAATTTCTACAATAAGCTCTGATTTGAAAATTTGTAGATCTCACCCATCTTGCCAGCGGCATCATTCCTAGAGAAACTAAGCTACTCTAAGATTTATTACTCAGCTGCATTTTGCATTTAATTTCCTCTTCTTACAGTGTGTTCCTGCATATTCTTAACTATGAAGGGTGAAGTCTGATCCTTATCTGTCTCATTCAATTGCTGTTGTGCCATTGCTCTGGAAAGAAAATTTGGGAATCCTATCCTCTTACTACATTAACAAGTTGTCTCCACTTTAGTGTAGAAAATACACCAAGTGTATGGTATTTGTTGCTCTCTAGTTTTCTGTCATCACTACCATATTCCCTGACATTCAGGATCTCTGCCTGTTTGCACTTGGTCTGAGTTACAAATAGCACAGTTAAGTCATTGTCTGGCTTCTTTAATTGTCTATCTGTGAGTACTCAAGCATGCAAGCTTTAAATTCTCTTTCCGTAAATGTTCATGTATGTAAATCTCCACTGCTTGAATGTTCATGGAAAGTGAATACAAAAGAGGCATACACATGACCAAAAGAACTCATTTTAAAATTTGAGACAGAGCTCATGGAAAATGGTTTGTAGTACTCACCCGACTTCTTACCAGAAAACCATGTTTCTCACGTGTCCCTGAAGCAGCTCTGAACCTGGTTGGTCTGATTTCATTTTCCTGAGGTCTCATAGTGTTGTTATGCTGCACAGCTACCCCAGGTGCCTGACACCGACTCTGGTCTGGACTACGTGTGTGCTGTGCCCATTGCAAAGCTCTTGCCGTGGGGACTGCGTCCTTCCCAGTGCCCTGCTGGTGCCCGAGTGTGCTGGGGTACAACCCCCCCAGGCTGAGATATTTTGTGATCCTTTCCCAAACAGTTGTGCCACTTGCTTGAGAGGCTGTGTGCTCCTCAGTAGCAATTGTGGGAAGGCACTGGAGATCAGGCAGTTCTGATTTACTCTTTACCTTCTCTGTAGAGCAAGAAAACTCTAACCTGGCTGGATCGTCACCAGCAACATCAGCTAGACAGACAAACCTTAGAGCACCTCCACAACTCAGTCAAAGGGGTTTTGTGTATACAAAATTTTGACTCATACTTGAGTAAGTACCTTTGCTTACTGTGCAATATATGCATTTGTCAGTGAATTCCCCTGCCTGCCTCACTATTGACTAAGAAAAGGGTGAGTCTGGAGGTCCCTTTGTTGTGATCAAATAGGAAATGGGGCAGGTGAGTTATAGTCGTGACAGCAACAGACAGCAGAGATGCTGCCAATCCCAGCTGACGTCCCCGTGCAAGCGTGTCATGTCTCTGACCCCGTGGCAGCACAGGGGCATGGGTGTCTGCTCCCAGCCACTTTGTGCAACTGCATGATGAAGGCTTGCGCTGACACACCAGGCTGTGGATGTGGCTGATGTTTCAGGTGAAACGTCCCTCCCAGCCTGCCATCCCTGCTGTCTAACTGGAGATGGGATTTGGCTAATCCTCACAAACCTCACGTTTGCATTTTGCTTGTGTTTGGCAAGATGTGAGGCTGCATGAAATGCTCTTTTAGGACTGATCTTGCTGACAATCTCATAAGCTAAAGGGTTTTAAGAACTTGAGCACAAATGGGCACAATGACCACTGTATCATTTGTTTTTATATATAAATATTTGTAATTTTCATAGGAGGCACCCATGTCTAGAAATCTAGAGTTACATGGGATAAGGTTTTAATCCTATCCCACAATTAAATGAGTATTTCTTACCCAGCTCTAAGTGTCTAATGCTGTTCAAGAAAGGGACTGTTTATTTCAACTTCAGTACTTCATTTAGTCTAGGGAAGTCTATGGTCAAGCTTCCATTCTTGCCAAGTAGAGCTGTTCAGTAGGCAGTAATGATCCGCATTCACTTCTCTGCTGTGCAGGCTGAGTGCACTTCACCTGAACTCAGAGGATCACTCTGTGGTCTACCAAAGCATGTAGGTTTATTCATTATTTAAGTCTTACAGAGATTTTGAACTGGCAGAGGTGAATTTGCAGGAGCCCAAGGGGGAGCCACATCTAAAAACATGCTAGGCTGTGAGCTATTGATCAACTCCATTTTCCTATGGGCAAGATGCCAATGGTAAGACTCACAAATCTTTCCGAAGTGCTATGAGATAGTGGGGTTAAAAACCACCTTCTTAGGGCTGCAGTCAGGAGCTCGCTGTGAATCTGTGAGAAGGCCCAGCCAAGCACATGTGGATGGCAGCAAGTGTTCTGAGATGACGTGAGTTGAGTGGGGTTGTCGCTACTTGGAGTGATTACACACTGAGTACTTGTGAGGTTGCCAGGGGGAAAAAAATGAGGGTGTTAAATGGAGTTCTGGCTTCCTGCAAAATGTATCGCTGCGTTGGTCTGTCCAGATGCTGTGGTTAGTGGTGTTGCCACTGCTTGGCAGCATGCAAGGAGGAGAAGGGGGCTACGGGGTATGTGTGGGTGAGGGAGAAGCGTTAAAAGTTGTGCATCTGCAGGACAGTTGCGTTGGTTCTCTGAGAGGACCGCTGAGATACGAGGAAATCGTTCTGCATCTGGGTTCATTTGGTATGAATAGGAGAACTCCCTGGGCTGTGTATCCTTGACAGAAGAGGCACATTTCTATCACTTCATTGGATCACAGACAGTAAGAACAACCTTCACACATTGCCCTTTTCTCTTTAAATTAGTAGTAATGTCCTGTTCGTTCAGGTTTGCCCAGTGCTTTATCTCGCTTTCTTCCTCAGTTGCCAACAGCTGTGCTTTCCTTCTCTCTCTCTCTCTCTCTCTCTCTCTGCCTTCTGCATTTCTCCCCTCATGTTACCTTCCTTCATCTTTTCTTTTCCTTTTCTTTTCTTATACTTTGTCTTCTCTCTGTCCTGCTTGCTATCTTTTTGTGTGATTATTCGGGAAGGAAGAGGGAATTTATAGCTCTCACTGGATTCTGTTACCAACTGTTCCACCCATCTGACCTCTCTGGATCTTGCAGTCCATGACTCTGTGCCAAATTGTAATGTTACCATAGTATTTGGGAACCCAGCAAGCACTGTGGCTTTCATTAGTTTTTACTAATACCTCCCGTGTAGCTGAACATAGCCAACGGTGAGAAATGTAAAAGTACAAGTGCCTGTTGTTTCATCATGATGAGTGCAGAGCCAGCTCAAACCTGTGTTCCATGTGCCTCCAAAAAAAGGGGTCTTACACAACGTGCAAGATTAGCTTGTAAAGAGCATAGGAGTTAGCTGAATATTTTGCCTCTCAACAACGCAATGCAACAACTTCTTGGAATCAGCAGAATCTCTTTTCTTTGTCTTTCCTAAAGACAAGAGAAAAAGGTGGTATTTTAGAGTAACAGACAAGGAGGTAAGTAGGAGCACTGAGGTGAAATAAAGATGAAGTGAATCTGTTTATCAGGTAAAGTACCAAGTGGAAGGGGTAGAAAATATCGTTGTTTGGCACAGGGGAAGGTACCAGAAATAGGAAATACAGAGCCAGATGCACTGGCACGGTGTGTATTGTTTAGTGTCTGGTCCAGCTGGGTACTTCGAATGGATTTGTGTCTCTCTCACCAAGCCATTAGACAATGTCATTACGTTCCTCCTCCCCATGCTAGCCATGCCTGTTCTGCTTGAGTAAATAACGAGCTCCCTGCTCAGATGTGCTCTCCTGCCACCGGTTTCTCTTTCAAAACTAATGCCAATGATAAACCGTGTTCTGTAAGTTCTTTTATGCACTTTCTTTGTTTCCTTCTTTCTTTCCAGGGCACCCTGACGTTGAGCAGCCTTGTAAATCCAGTGTCAGAACGTGGAGTCCCAACTCGGCAGTCAACCAACACACGGTGCCCCCGGCCTGTCCCGAGCCTCAGGGCTGCTACCTGCAGCTGGAGTTTCGTTATCCCCTGACTCCAGAGTCCCTCACGGTCTGGGTGACATTTGTTTCCCCAGACTGGGACTCCAGCGGAGCGGTGAATGACATCAAGTTGCTCACCGTCAGTGGGAAGAACATTTCTCTTGGGCCACAGAATGTCTTCTGCGACATCCCGTTGACCATAAAGCTGGATGCGAGACAAGTGGGCGAGGAGGTGTACGGGATCCAGATCTACACTCTAGATGAGCATCTGGAAATCGATGCTGCCATGTTGAGCTCTGTCCCCCACAGCACACTGTGCATGGACTGCAAACCCATCCAGTACAAAGTGGTTCGAGATCCTCCTTTCCAGTCTGGATCTCCAGTTGTCATCTCAAACCTCAGCAGAAGATTCGTTGACACGTAAGTACTGCTTTCCAGAGACTTGTTCAGAGAGGAATAATAGCCTCTTCTCAACCTGTCGATGGCTGGTATTGCTATTGAATGTTGGGATTTTAAACTAGATAGACATATCAAATATCACCAAGAGAGGATATTCTCTTAGTTTCTTTCTGGAACTTAAGAGCATTATGCTCAGGTGAAATAGCCTGGGTTTTTATGAGTAGTTTTTAAGGAATTTCCTTGCTGGTTGTGCAGAAATGTGAAATGTGGTCTTTCCTTAACCAGAAAGGATATCGCAAAGTACCTGAGCTTTGAAAAGTTAAATGTTTAAGATAACCTAAGAGAGGACCTCAGGAGTATCATGGTCATAATTTCCTTCAAAATCTTTTTAAAGTAATATTTAGGTGGAGGAGGAGACAGAATCGCTTTCAGTGCTGGAACATCAAGACTTCTAATTCTCTGCTTAAGAGAGAATGCAAAAAATACAATTGCATGTTCAGGTATATGAATATATTTCAGCTACCTTCATTTTCTGCTTTCATGTGTCACTAACACAGACTGTTGCACAATAAACATGTCAAATGTGCTGGTTTGTTGTAGGAACTGAATTTCATCCCAGACGCAGTTATGCTCATCTAGTCAAGGAATGCATGATTGTTGAGGAAAGCTCATTTTCAAATATTTAATGATTTCAAGGAGATCCATGATCACCTATAGGCATTCTACAGAAGTAAGAAAAACATCTTTTGCATAACACAATTCTCTGGAAGTGATTCACTCATCTGTGGGAACAACATGAAACTCTTTTGAAAATGAACACCAGATAAAAGGAAACCTGCTAAGAAAACTGCACTCTAATTTAGAAAATATGATCTAATTAGTACAGCTAATATCAAGGAAGCATACGTCATTATGGTCTTCTGAAGCATATTTAAATACAATAAAAAAGATTAATTAACAATTCAGTAATCATGAGCTACCATCCCCTTTCATGGTGCAGTTATTCAGATCAGAAGATGCAAATTGTCCCTATGGGTTTAAAAATTCAAGGTAGCTAACAATAGTGAATATAAAAGCAAAACCCCAAACCTCGCTGAGGTTACTCATGTGCCGAAAGTTAAGCATGTGAGTAAGTGCTTTCTTGGGTTCTAGCCTTGTTCCAACAATTGCTGGCACTAGAAATGAGATGAATATTGGCATATTGGAAATGTGGAAAATGGTAAATTTTCCCAGGGTTTTGCTGTGAAAGCATCTTTGCCTGAAACCTGGCCCACTCACATTGGAAAATGGGACTGGTTTGGTTTGAAATATTTGCATACCTTAGCACAAGTTCCCACAGAAACAGGTCCAGTTTTGAGTTCATAATAAAATGTGAAAAAAAGCACCCAAAACATAACTTGTATTCTGAGCTCTATTCCCGTGTCTTTTATTATGATTTTGTGGGTGACTTCTAGCTTATAGCAATCTGAAGTGAAAAGGTGCTCTAATGATTAAATCAGTAGCTAGGGATTAATGACAATTTTCCTGTGTGGCATTGAATAAATCACATAGGGTAATGTTACTATACCTGTCTGCATGTCACACCTAGTTATATAGCCAGCTAAAAATCAGACATAAAATTTAAATTTGTCTTTCTGGGCTCTACCTGTGATCAGCAGACAGAAACAGCTGCTCCCGGAGGCTGGCACAGCCAACCTAACCAAACACTCTAGTCTAGCTGGCTCAGGGTGCCTATGTCTTTCCAGGGGCTGCAGGGAAAATCCAGACAGTGAGCTTCGACTAGACACTTGGAAAGCTAGAATGGTGTCTTTAGTCACTGGGTAAGGAGTCAAAGATGCAGATTCTTAAGCACTCATTGTTGTTTTTTTATGCAGGACTTCGGCTTGTGTTTGAAATCTTGAGAAGTGGTGTTTTTTTATCCTGGTATGCATATGTGCACAGCACTGGTTCATACCCTCTGGTGCTGAAGGGCCCTGCGGATCCGTAGCCTGATGCTGTGCATCCAGGCTGCTGCTCGGCCATACCCTGAGATGCAGCAAACTCGCTGAATCTCTGCAGGGGGTCGTGGCTGTGTGGCAGAGGCAAAAGGAAGATGAATTTTCCATTAACATCTTGTGCAAAGACTAGCCACAGTCCTTACACTCTGTAAGCAGGAAGGAGGGGAAGATGCTCCGGGAAAGTCAGGGATAGAGGCTATGCTCCTACATATACACATGTAGGGGTAAATACAGTGTCTCTCAGCCTTTTCTCATCTGCCTGTTTGTCTCATTCTGTACAGCTGGAATTCAGCATATCTGTGCAACCAGACGTTGCAACCCCTTTATCTCTCTGTAAGCCCCAAGCCAGTTACCCCTCCTTTTTATGCTTTTGCGTGTTTTCCATATTAAATAAAATGACACCCCCACATGTTCTATGGAAGGATATTTTGAAGGCAGTCGCATATCTTTACTCTTGCCTCCTCTGACCTTGATCTTCACTTTCTCTTTTTCTCCCAAAGAAAATATTTGTTTGCACTGTTATCTGTGAGCAAGATCCTTTCCCCAGGTGTGGCAATGCTGAAAGAAAAATTAATTTCTCCTACCTTCTTCCTGTCAAAGAGAGGGAACTTCTCTTTAAGCTGAGGGGAGAGACAGCCTATAATGGATAGCCCTTGCCTAGTCAGCAGTGGATGCTCCACAGAGGAGGGGAAGTAGCTACAACAGTGGAAACCTTTTATTAAGAAATGCAAAATAATGCCAGACCTTCTGTTCTCAAGCTGAATTTTAATCTCAGCTCTTGGCTCAAGCGGAGGCTAACAGTTATTTCTAAGGGACAGGACCGTATCCTTGGACCTACAGAAACCAGGCAAGATACACTCGCTTCTGTCAAGTGTGATTGGCCTGAATTGCTGGTATCTGTGATACCAAATGAGACTCAGTGCCTAGGAAGAGAGCAGAAAGCTAAATAAATCAATGGGGAAAAAAAGAGGTCAGGCCAGGTGCAGCACAGAACTGTTGAGTCTTCACACCTCCGCGAGTGATAAGGAAGGAGCCTGATCTGCAAATCTCAAAGTCTCAGCTCACATTTTAATCCAAAGTCCAGGTTGTGCACTTACGTAGAGGGTTTTGTTTTGGCTGTTCGCTAGGAATAACACGAGAGATAGAATGGTGAACGTGCTAATTGTTTTGCCCTCACTTTGGCATTACTGTAGTGCTTTTGCTGTCACATAGGTGCTCTTGCATTGTTTGTAGCAACCACTGATTTTTTATCAGCTCAGTGAGAAAAGAGTGCCCACAACGGGAAGCTCTCCTGAGGATGTCATGGGTGCAGTTAGGTGTCAGTCCCATGGGGATCACCACTTCTGCTAGTTGGACAGGCTGCGGGGAGCAGCCGTGTTCCCCACCGCACTCCCGGTAGCCAGCTTGCCAGCAGTGAGCAGCTGGGCGTGCTGGCGAGATCTGTGCTCACCCCTCTGGCAGGCCAAGCTGAGAGATGCCGAGGTTAGTTTTGGAAAGTTGTCAGAATAACTGAAAAAGTGTCTGAGAATTGGAAATTTTTCCAACTTTTCAGCTACAGACTTCATAGGAAACCTCAAAACGTGGTGGACAGTGATGGATGTTGTCATCTTTGTAACCTTCCTCTTTGTTAACCTGTGGGATTTTTCAAGACAAAGGCATTGACTGAAATAGCCTTAGAAAGAATCCTGGCACAAAGCCCTGGTACTAGTTTTGGTTTTGCAGAGTGGAACATCACTGAGAAGCAAGTATGCTCTCCTGGGATATATCCGTCTGAGTTATTCCTACACTGACCAGTGCTTTAGTACCTAAGTGACACCTAGAGATACTGCATTCATACTTCAAAATAAAAGAAAAAGAGATTGAGAAATCTGTATTTTCTCATAAAGGCAATATGTTTTTCTTCTCAGATTTAGCCTTTTTTCCACCTACTTTTTACCTTTGCTGTTGCTTGGTAATAGAGGGGACTGGTCACCAACTGTTTACAGCTATTGTTTAAGCAAGTACAATGTTTTTAAATATTTTGTTAGAGTCAGGAGTTCCATTCAGTGTTAAGTTTACAAACTCTATGTCACTTACTGTGTTTTAACTCAGTACCCAAGACGGTGGGATACAGATCTCACTAGGGCTTCTTGAAGTGATTGCAGAATGACAGAGAAATTACCATCATGAAGGTTGCAGGTATTTGGAGAGCTTGCTGTGGTATTGTTCATGGGTCCCTAGCACTTCACACACTTTAACTGAAACAATTGTTTTTTTCAGAAGTTGGGTTATTGATGGCATTTCTGTTTGTTTGGTATCCAGTCAGAAGAGGTCGTATGATAAGAGAGATTCAAATCCCACCTGGATGCGATCCTGTGCAACATGCTCTAGGTGACCCTTCTTGAGCAGGAGGGTTGGACTATGATCTCTGGAGGTCCCTTCCAACCTCAACCATTCTGTGATTCTGTCATAAGTGATTTGTCAGAAACCCTAGGTGATGCGTTGTTGAAAGAGATGGAAAACACTTCTTAGTCTGAATGTGTATGAAATATTTGGTAAATTCCTTAGAATATGAACAAGCAGAGAGGCTGGAGAACCAGCAGTGGCTGTTCAGGATGAGTGAGAATTCACTACAGCCAGTTATCGTTGGTGTGCCTTTTAGCCCCTGAACTCAACAGGAAGACTGCATTTACACGCGACAGGCCCAGCTGAACAGAGGTCTGAAAAAATATGAATATCACAATGACAATATGTAAAGTTAAGTCACTGTTGAATGCAACACTAAAATTTCATGGCGACCTCTGTCCTTATTATGGCATTCCTTCCTTCATATTCATCTTGAAGATCTATTTCTCTATTTTCTGAAGCTCTACCAGCCAGAGGAATGTATGATCTAAAGCAGCTGAAATGAATTGCCAGATCCATCTGTCATGAAGATAATTAACACCATATTTCCACCCAAACAAGATACAGATCACTGGGTGGATGTTCTCCTGATACGAAAAGCTGAAGCCCATATTATCATCATCTTCTGCTTACCCCTCCTCCACAGTTACCATGCCAAATCTCTCTTGATATGCCAGGAAATATTGGGGAGTATCTAAGATAGGACTGAAATGTTAAGAAAGTGCTTTACACGCCCAGATTTATCTACAAAAGCTGCTAGGTTGTCTGTGTGATATCAGCATGCTACACATCTGGATTCCCAACAGGCTTTAGAACTGTATATGATAATCCAGATGTCCTTGTGCAATGGCATGAATACTTACCCAGCAACCCTGGAAATGCCTTGCCTTGATGTGGGCAAGGACCTCATATGCTTTTTTGTGGATATGTCCCACTGATGGATCATAGTTTTCTTGCAATTGAATAAATACAACGGCTTCTTGCCCTCTCACTTGCAATGAATTGCTCTGAGCTTATTCTGAATTTCTTGATCCTCTTATACCAACATATGCACCATTTTGAGACATCCAGTCTTGTAAATTAGTCATTTCTACATTATAACTCCATCCTTCTCTGCACTGGCTGAGTCTATGTACCAGCTCCATTGTCTGCAGATACTTGGACTTTTTGGGTCCAGATCTTTAAACAGACATTTCATTCCTGCAAGTAATTAACCTCAAAGTGGTAACCAAAAGATATATTTCCATTTCACTTCAACATTTCTTTCAATCCAACCAAGTTCAGCTACAAGAAGTAAGCGCAAAGTAGTGTCATCTCTTTATGGATGAAGCATTCTGTGAGCAGCTTGCAAAAGTTACACGATCATCAGCAATCGTTCTCATGGGAGACTTCAACTTCCCTGGTATATGCTGGAAGTATAATACTGCGCGGAGGAACCAGTCCAGGAGGTTTTTAGAGTGTGTGGAAGATAGCTTCCTGACTCAGCTGGTTCAAGAACCTGCCAGGGGAGGTGCCCCACTAGACCTGCTCCCTGACCAGGACATCCCCTGTGATTCAGGTAGAGAATCCCCCCCTGTGATCCAGGAAGAGACAGTTAGAGACCTGCTCCTCCATCTGGAATGTCACAAGTCCATGGGACCTGACGAGTTCCACCCTAGAGTGCTGAGGGAGCTGGCAGAGGTAATTGCCAAGCTGCTTTCCACCATCTATCAGCGTTCCTGGTTATCTGGAGAGGTCCCAGAGGA